>CAWUHX010000163.1:0-57490 GCA_963922205.1 Romanomermis culicivorax | reverse complement strand
AAGCAGTGGTATCAACGCAGAGTACTTGGAACAGTATACTACGGATTAGCTCGATAAAACTACCATTGAAGTAAACTTGCGTCTCAGCTATGCAATCGCGTCGTATCTTACAATCTGTCTCTTTGGGAAGTCTGATCGTTATACTCGATTGATTTTGAAATGATCGATGCAGCCAGGCAATTTTAGGACCATATATTTTTGCTATTCACGCTCAAAAAGTTCATACATTTGCAAATTTTAAACTTTGTCATAAATCCAGGCAGATTTCGTCATTGAGAATTTATCTACGAAACCTAAAATTTTCGGGTATGAAATGAGCTAGTGTGGCTATCGCTATGGCGAAGTATCATAAATATTCACTTTGCACCTCATGAGAGTAGTAAGTATGGACCCTCTGGATGATATTTGACGTCATCCCATTAGGGTCGTCGAATTCACCAGAGAAGTCCAAGGAAAATAAAAAGTGATCGCACCCGGATTCGAACCTTGGTCGTTCTGTTGGTAGTCGGGGATGTTGCCACTGATCAACGAACTCGATGAAATGACTGGGTAAAAGGCTGTATATAAAAGTAAAAGCTGTACGTGTGTAGTAAATTTTTTCCTATTGTGGGTGTACAAATGTCCAATTTTTTTTGTAACCTGCGAGACATGTTTTATTTCAATTCATTTACACCAACATACAAAATCATAAGGAAAACATTCAGTGTGTTATCACTAATATGTGGAGTATATCCTCAAGACTTCTCAATTGACAGGACAGCTGGTGAATTTCATATTGCATGAATTGTAGGGTTGATTCAATATCTAGATTGCAAAGAAAATGTCAGGTCAGAAATATGAAGAAAACAATGTACATACTTGTAGGAAGCACTCTGTTGTGGTTGACATTATTGTGGGCTGTATCATATATCGAGCAATACTCTGAAGACATTGAATATAATAGACACAAATAAATGCATCAAGCAATCATTACCTTTAGGGGATCTTTTTTTCATTGTGCACACCTCAACCTCAGCACCAACTGACAATACATTATTAGTAATGCCATACTGGCTGGTAGTTACCTTAAAGGTGGGTATATCTATTAGAGGAGTATCGATTAATCAATTTTCATGTAGGCGAAAAGTAATTGGGGAAATTAAATGTAGAGTACAACAATAAAACTTGAAAAAGATAAAGTTTCCTGCTCAGCACTTGCTGCTATACCATGGAGTTTGAGACTAGCAGGGTTACTTAAAAAGTAATTACCTCAACAAAAACAGCGGGCTCTGGAACTGCTAGGGGACAAGCTGGAGTCATATTGTGCTTTTGAACGATTGGAGATTTTCTGTCCCTATGAAATGATAGTCAATCGGGAAGTATAGAAGCATAACAAAAATAGCATCAGTCATAGCCTTCAAACATTATGATCTACAGTATGCTTCAAAACATGAATGCTATACAGGATTGACAGAAACAAATTATTTACTCAGCAAGACTGCATGCATGAATATTCTTCCTGGTTTTACCATCCAGTGTGATAAAAATATATATATATATATATATAAATCGGTTGATCTGAATGTTTTATATTTTGCTGGATAATTTTATAACCAGGCTCTAATATTGTCAACTTATTCTCATGGAATTTTCGTTGGGATCTGCTATTCACGTTTTGGTGTCCAAGTTCAATGAGTATCCCAGCATTGGACTCCGTAAATGCATGGTAAAAAATGGCCGTGTCATACCTACCAAAGAAGGTGTTAATCTAATATTACCACAGTATAGAGAATTGAAAAACCAGTCAAGCAAAATTATGGTCTGCTTGGATTCAAATGATACATTGGAGGTTGACTTGGGATATCGGATGGTGGTTAAATGCGGAAAAAATGATACTTCTTCTAGTCACCAAGAAAGTAATGCCCCGGGAAAGGTAACATTTTACAACAATTTTCGAAATAAAGATATCAAGTTGACAGTAGCAGAATTCAAAAAATTGGTTGAGCTTGAACAACAAGATGAAGAAGCAATTACATTTATTCGGGATCAATGTGAGAAAGAGAAATGTGAGAAAATTGACTTTACCAGCCAGGAGTCCGCACAAATCGAATCTTTATTTGTGTTATGTTATGCAGCTATAGCGCGTAGACACTTTTCTCAGCGATACCCATGTCTGGGATGTCACCACAATCGACCTTTCTATGGTTCGTGGCATTCATGCAGTGAAGTCGAAGATGTAAAGTGAGAAAACTATAATGTGTCTTGTGGAAAATTAGGTTTCATAAAGTAAATTAACTTTTTCAGCATTCTCACTGGACAATTGATGGATTACATAAAGCAACTAAGCCACCTTCCTCATAAGGTGAGCACACCTTTCAAGAAGATGATGTCGGTCAGGTTCCAGAGTAGAGAACGGTTTGTCCATCAATATTGCACCATTTATCAAAATGCATTTATGAACACAATTGTGGGCCGTCAACATATCTACAATGTTGTGATGAAGTGCGTGGAACAAAGAGATGAAATTTCGAATGATGAAATGGGCACCATTCTCCTGTGTCTAGAAGATGAAAGCATATGTGATATGGCCAAAATTTTTCATAGTGTTGATGCTTAGATGGTGTAGGCGTTTTTTTTTGGTATGACAATAAAAAAAAAATGAAATTAGCACTGCAAGCACTTTATTCTGCAAAAAAAAAACCAATGTAACACATAATTATGTTAGTATGAGGAAAAAACGTACAACAAGTTAATCTAAACTGTGAAATCCATATACGCCTGACGTGTATGATCAATCATGAGCAAAGAATCAAATTCTGCATATATGATGCATTCTATGCCACCACCAGGTAAATCTTTCCCAAAGTGCATTTCGAGTGTCGTGGTTCCATCGCGGACTAATTCCCATGTCGATGAATCAACTGTTCCATCTGCTCCAAGTTCAAAAACAAAAAACGTGCAACCACCCTTAGCAAATCGATCAAAACTAATCATATTTCCTTTGTCATCCCCTGCAATGTCCAATCCTTCAAACATCTGGATAAAAGCCCTGGTCAATTGATTTTTCTCAAAATCCAACTTATATGGTGATGAAGGCACAACATTTGTGCCACTCACAACTTTGATCTCTGCTATGCCAAAGTCATGGAACATGAAGGGGTTTGAAGTGTATGTTCCCCTGGCAGCATGAGCAGCTACCATACCAATGACAAGGCGCCGGGGTAAGACGCCACTGAATAAGGAATTCAATGGTGTGGACCTTCGATTTTCGGTGACATGCAATGTTGTTATCTGTGTGCGCCTAAGAGGATACTTCACGCTTGTGGTCTGCAACATAGATTCGATAGCCATACTAATGCTATCTGATACTTCCACTTTTTTCATAAACAAGGAAAGTTGCTTTATCTCAAGCTTGTATTTTAAGTTTGGACAGTTATCAGCTTGGATCAAGCAGAATTCATCACTGTTTCTATACAACTCGATGCGTAGTTCACATTGATTAATCAAAAATCTCTCTTGCATAAACAAGTCAATATGCAGAGGAGCCATAATTTCAACCCAAGTACTATTCTTGAAGCATAGTAGGCGACTGAGATAGCCTTTAGATATTTGGTCTCCTTCAGTTTCTATGTCCGGGTAATAGAGACTGGCTTGCAGTTGGGTCTTCTTTGCGTCTCTACCAAAATTTAGCTCAGTCTCCAACATAGCACGATAGGCATATTTGTCACCACTGAAAAGAAAAAAAGGTGATTGTAAATTTTGAGGAGAAAAACAATAATGAGTACTACCTATCAGAGATGAGCTTCCCATTCAGGAATGTTTTGACTTGACGAAAAAAAGTTTTCCCCAGCATGTTAATCGGGAATATCAAATCACCTCCAATGTTGTTTGCATCTCCATCGTTCGTGACTTTACACTCAGTTCCATCAGGCTTGACTATGCGAGCAATGAAATATACATAATTTTTTGATAAGTCCAGCATATACATATCGGGAGAAATTTTGAACTCATAAGGTCCCTCATTGGTGCATGGGTTCTGAAAAAAAAAATGTATGCATTGAGAAAAAGTATCATGGGGATGTTCCTAACAATTTACTTGTAATTGCACTTCACTCCAAAATGATCTTCTTATGGCCACTTGTGTTGGTGGTACAGTAAATAGATCCAATTCAGTTTTTGTACTAGGTATAGAGTTTTCGTCCAATAATTTGCTCATATTATTAGTGGCTGAAAATGTCCGTAGGAGAAACGGTTTTACGCTTCTTCTTTGTACAGAATGATGATGGGGCTGATTTGCACCTCTTTTTATATCTTCGCTTCTGAGTTTTCCTACCACGGCCACTCTGAGTTGCACTATATGCCAAATCATCCGCCATTTTATGAAGAACACCACTTGCAGCCATTTTACCATGCTCTCTGGCGCTTTCAGGCAATGGTCTACCCTGAGCTATGTCTGAAGCTATTTTGCTCCCTGCAATGAGGGCATGCTTCCCTGCTGATTTTAGAATAGGCATAGCAGTCCTAAAAAGACTACGAAAGAAGCTCCCGAGCCCTCCCCCTCTGTGATAGGCTGTAATTGCCCTGAATGCCGGTAAATCTCCTCCTATCTGATATTGCTTTTGTGTTGATATCGATGCTTTATAAAAATTAACCCAATAATCACTATCTTCAGGAATATATACTATATGCATCTTGTTCAATATGATCAGCTAATACACGTATGGTAAAGAACGTCGTCTAAAATGCAACCTAACAATAACCTTATCAGAATCCAACAATAAATAGTCACCAAAGTCGTTCCTTATATTTATTTCAATGATATTTATATCTTTTAAAAGAAGGGGTACATAGTGCAAGCTGTCATAGGTCTGATCAACAAGCTTGAGGTTTTCTTCAGATCCACCAGCTGTGACAATGCGTAAAAGAGGGGCCATAGTATTTCCTACAATTTGGTTTTCAACAATGTTACAGTAAATATACATAATTTCACAAGGACAAGTCAGATGTATATGTGGTGACCGGCTGGCGCTACGCTCGACAATGTTTACATTTTTGATATTATACAAGTCTCTAGTAATGTCCCCAGCATACAGCAGTTTTTCATCAAACCCTAAAATTTGAGCAAGTTTATTGCTGAGAATGACATGCAATATTTTATTTTCATCAACTGTGAAGGATACTAGTTTTATGCTCTCATCATAATTGAAGCTCATGGGCAAGGCTTCTTCTTCTTCAGATACTTTGTTGATTGCTTTAATGAGAGTCTCGATATCTATATAGCTACCAGGAGGTATCTTCAATTTTATGGTTTCTCCTTTCACTCTATCTACCTCAATAATGTTTTCATCATTTTCGCTGGTCAAGACGATATAACGGCTGTTGGGATAAGTTATCTCAGCTAGACCAACCTCCCATTCACCTTCAAGTTTGATTCTATTAGCCAATTTGACACTGTACTTTGATGCTGTTGAACCATGTTCAGTGTTGCTCGGTAAGGTAATGTAAAACTGATCAGACATTTAGACTAGAATGTCAACCTCGCTCTGTGACTTTTCAAGGGTATAATGTCAAGAAGAAACTGTGACAATATATATATATACATATTTATTCATAAAAAAACAACAGTTGGACACATATTAAAATTTTTTACCATAACAAATCTTATGTTTGTATTTAAATTTCATGTACAAAAAGTTGCATACATACTTGTCATTATACACATAGTTTCGATTATCAAATAATTGCAGCAAAATGTGGAAAGAAACCCCACGAACCCTTTGAAAAAGAAAATATAAACAATAAACACCACAAACATAACTATCACTACTTTGTAAACGTTTACAATTGTAGTACCACAATTTACTGTTTTCATTCATAAATTTGATGAAACTAAGCCTATATGGATACATACCATACGAGTCAAAATAATCACAAATTCCACTCCTATCAATGTAAATTGCTATCCAATGTTGTCCAACTTTGGTTGATGGATCTGTATTCACAATTATAGGAATCGGTCTTCTAGATATTTCAAGGTCTAATTTATCGCTGGGGAAGATGCCTAGAAAATGCTTTGAGAGCAACCTATCTTTTTTCACAAGGTTGAGAAGTTCTGTGGCATTCATGATAAATCTTTCTGGTCAATCCACTCGTTGAAATTATCAGGGTACCCTAACCACTTTACAAAAAGCTTCACACTACCATCATGTAACCTGCGCTTGCTAATCACACGCTCTATTTTAAATGTACGAGTTTGATCAAAAATAACCTTCTGGAGTTCTTTCTCATAAAATGTACCATAAATGACCTCCCCTTTTAAATCTTGAACCTTATATACGGGCTGAGACTGGCGTACATTAACTTTTGTTATTAAAAAAAGTTCTTCAGTCCATTGGGGCATATAACCTTTATCAAATTTCTGCCGAAACTTTGACATTCTAACATAATCGCCAACTTTCAGCTTCGGATTCCTCGTATGATCAGCATTGAGTGGGTAAAGACGTTTCCGAATTTCAGGCTCATTATCAAATGTAACACTGCTTGGTTCTGCACCAATTGAACGGTGGAATGAATTATTGTACCCATAAACAAGCTTGTCAATTACATCAATCCATTTATGTGTGCTATACTCTGTGAAATATCGCCACATTTTGGTCTTAATTGTCCGATTGAATCGCTCTATGATAGAACACTTTATGTCCTCATTTTGTGAAGTGAAAAATGAAATATCATGTGACTTTAACAGTTTTTTGAAATCTGCATTCACAAACTCTTTTCCTTTATCAGTCCTAACAACATATGGCTTCCGTCCTTGTGAGATAATATGTTTGAACGCTGAAGATACATTTTTCCCACTCTTGGATTTTAGGGGATGTATCCAAGAGTACTTGCTGAATATATCAATACAGGTAAGCATGTACTTGAAACCTTCATTATGATTGCTGTAAGCCTGCATATCAACCAGGTCCAGTTCCCATTGTGCATCAATACCACTAGAATATATGCGATTTCTTGGGAATGTTCGTATGGCTTGCTTGTGTAGTGTGTATGAATCTTGCTTTGATAACCATTGCTTTACAAATTTTAGTGTTATGCCACAATCTAGAGATTTGGCTTTTTTAAATAAGCTTTGTATGCTGGAAAATGAGCATGCTTCATCCAAGTTTCTATATAACTTCTCCAGTAACTGCTCCCTAGAATGGGGAGTACCTCGATTAGTTGGGTTTGTTGTTTTTGGCATTTGAATAAGTCAACTTCTTTCTAACTGAAGGTGGTGAATTATAGGATGGATTCTTTCTCAATTCTGTTATGAGTTTCCACCGCTTTGGATTTCCAATGTATTCCCTAGGTATATTCAACTCTACTAGTTTTTGAGCCAGATGCTGGAAGCCTTCTGGCGGTGATGATGTGGGCCTGTCTCTTGTGAAGTCATGCAACAAATCAACAACATTGCTGTTAGGTATTAGTTCGCTATCAACTATAAGTTCTCCTTTATCATTAGTATTGAAGCGGTTGCTGGCTTGGATAAAGTCAATCAATTGTTGAGCCTTCTTGATTTTGGTTTTAGGTAAACCATTTAGCATTTCTTTCTTAAACAATGGCGTGTCCCTGTCTTGCTCACCATTCATTAAAGATGCTGCTTCAACTTCATTTAAAGTGTCTTTTTGTTCTCCTCCATTGCTCTCCAGACTGTCGATAGTCTGTACTTTCACTGTTGCTGGGGCCTTTGCATCCTGATCAAGTTTTAAGTACCGTACAAATAACTGATGATATAGTTTATGTTGGTCTTCTGCTGGCAATGATTTGTCCTTCATGATTCGATCCATTTCTTGTTTAAACTCTTCAAGTTCTCTAGAAAGACCATTCATAGTGTAATTGGTGTTTGGCTTGATTTGACTGTTGAATACATCTTGAGGTACAAGAATCATCTTATTGGTATATTTCATTATGACTTATCCAATAGTTTCGGCAATAATTCAGCTGCTAGAGTAAGTAGAGATGGAATAATTAACGGTAAAAAGCCCCCTGATTGAATAAGCTTCTTCTGTTTCAATGCCAAATTCCTCTTATTTCTTGTACCAATAAATCGAATTATGTCTTTATACTTTCTGAGCTTCTTACGTTCCTTGTTTGTCAGCGGTAGATTTCCCTTTAGTAAATTGTAGCAGATCTCACAAATACAGCGAGTAAATTCTATGGGGCATTTTTGTATAAAATGAGCTTTTTGTTTGCTATTGCATTGCTTAAGTACATGTAGGTGGTGAATATATTTTTTCAGTAGCCTACTCATCTTGGAGCAGCCTCCTAGAGATGTTTTGAAATTGAATGTCATTTTTCTTACTAACCCACTTATATACTACTTTTAATTTCCTCATTTCTGAGAATTTTCTCTAGAAACTTTATTTCAGCAAGATTGACTTGCAAGCCCTCTGAAAAATTAAGGTAAACTGGTGTGAGTGAATGATTTTGGCAGCACATAGTAAATAAAGTAGTTATAATCTTTTTTGGACAGTCAAGATCAGAAACTGTCGCAGTTGTGTTGCAAATGATTGACTGCTCGAAAACTATCTTGAAATCATCAATACTAAATCTGTCAAACATTGTTACCCTGGTAATAGGGCTAGCACTTGCATAATTAATAATTAGTATTTTCTCATTAAAAGCATTTTCGGCTTCCCCAAAATGAATTGAAGCTTCAAGATTAGTAATAATCAGATTGAGCAGTTGTGCTGTTTGTCTAGACGTTAGGGTGAATGTATGAGTATGAAGCCCCAGAAATTGTTGATTAATATTACAGCAACTGTATACATATGGGTTATGCGGAACCTTTATTGGACAATCTTTTTGCTCCTGAAGAATTGAGCCTTGAATTGGACATGTAATTGAGCGTGAAAGAAATTTCTGCAATCCAATTTGGGTGCTTATGGTTAAATTGTAAACCTGAGTTTTCTTCATGAGGCCTGGAGCCTTGACAATGACCAAACCACCATATGGGGTCAGTCTCGAGCTGTTGCAAACACCTAGTTTATTTATTGCAAAAACAGATAAAATTAATACAATACGTAATGTTACCATAATTTGAATTGAAACACCTCTCCACTATAAAACAAAACCCGAAAATGATTTCAAAACAAAAACCAGCACCTTATATAAGATCTCCCAACTCGTTATGCAAAACATGCGTAAAATAGGCATCTCGTACAATAGAACGAGCGGTGTTCATATAGGTGAACAGGATTTGATTATCTTTTGAGAGGCTATTGTACATAGCCTCTACAAAAATCCTGTCCAAGTGTTCATTGGTTAAATTTCCCATTAAATGGGTAACAAAGTACCAGAAGGGCGCCAATTTTCGACGCCCCGTAAGGTTCATTGTCTCATTGTGTTCCTGTGCCAGCCGTTTGAAGGATTCCTTTGATGTTTTGGAAAAACGGGTCCAGAGAACATCGCCAATGACACTCTTGTGTCTCTTCTCAATGTTTCGCCCTAGAATATCCAAAAAAAAATGGTTTAGATTACTATTACCCATTCCCATAAAACTTTAAATACCTTGTACAATATGGTGGAGCTTGAGCATCATAATTTCGAAGGCAGCGGACATTTTATCTAGCGTCTATTCAATGGGAAATCAAAATTGTATAATGAATGTTCCAATATCGGAGCATACAAATGCTGAATGATGCTATTTTTGAAACTAGGATGAAGTGAAGTTTGTTTGCTTAGTTATAGAGCTACATGGTGATGATGATGAACTGAACAAGGACCAGAAAAATCCATACAGAAAAAGCAGGAAGCACAAAAATGATGCAATTTTTCGATAATGTCCTGTAGTAAAGTATTGGGCAAATGAGCACATTCTCCTCTGGAGTTTTGAAGGGTATGAAACATTTGGAGTTACGCTAGAGCAATCCATGAATTTGCTACCCAATGACAACCTCTTTGTATGTTATGAGCTAAATAAGACTGATGAATAATATTTAATTTCACCCTTTTATCTGGGCATATAAACCATCATTCCATTATCATCTGGAAATATTTTAGTCCGAAGCCGCAAAGCATCAGGTGTACCCTGAGTCAAATCAATCAGGAGATAACCATAGGCTTCAGTGGTTGCATCTTCAAATGCCTCAGCAAAATGTTTTGATTTAGGAAACATTTGTCTGCCTAGTGTCTGTACTTGCATTCTATCTGCAGGATTCTTCATTAAGATGAGATATTGGGCATTAATTCTACTAGTGCGCATGCCTTCAAAGAAAGCATTTTGAACAATGTGAACTATGGATAAATTCCAATGATGTGACCCTCGAGTAAATAAGTCGTTCAATCGTCTATCATTCTTCATCTCCTGCATCATATCATCAAGAATTAATAACTGAGGTGAGTGTTGGAACTCTTTAAAATCATCTAGAGGTGGTATACCTTCCGTGAAAGATATGTTTGAAACATCCTTTTGTAATTCATTGTATGCATTCTGCCATTCAGTGTAGGACCACACTATGCGATTAGGTGAGGGATAGATCATTTCCTCAGAAAATCTCACCAATTTTTTTACCAATTCAGTTTTTCCTGATTTTGTGGGAGCTGATACAATGCAGTTAAAGGGGTGCTTCCACCTAAAGTCCATGTTACTGGTGTTTATTCTCTATACTACCAAATAATGACAATAGTAACAAATGAAGGAATAAAATACAAATGCACAATATTTATACATTTTCTGCTGTAAACTGCCATCCATATGGTACAGTATCAAAGTTTTTCAATAAAATCCGTTTGTCGTAGACTACACGGAATTTTTTTGATACTGTATGCGTGATGATTTTATGTCCCTCACGTTTCCTTCCAATACGATGTGAAACTACATCTATCTCTTGTCGAGCTCTCCCTTTGACAAATAAATGGACCATATTCTTCAAGCTGTGGAAATTGACCTGCCGGCTGGCCATTTTTGTGAGTGTTATTCCACGTACTTTGGTGACCATTGACTTCTTATTGTCGATAGAGCGGGAAACAACATATGCATAGTTTTTTGGACCACCACTCACAAATTCAGAAATGAAGGCAGTAGGGCCATACTCCTGCAATTCATTGGTCATTTCTCCCAAAGACCAACCAATTGGTACTTTGTATTCATCATGAATCTGAGGGTGGTCCAGGTAGATGACACTATCTGTGTCGAAGTAGAGCACTCTCTCACCCAATTTTTCTAGGTATGAGTATAAGGTCAAGCGTGCCTGGGCAGTTGTGTATGCGGCAATAACTGGATTGGTATAGGGTAATATTTCAGCTAGGTCATCGACTTGGGCGTGAGTGACTGACACCAGATGGTCACTGATGATCGTAATGCTATGTACAACAGTTGAACTATCAAATACCAAGCTGAAATATTCCTTTGGATCCGTAAAATATGTTGTTTTGATCTGATTATTTCGTTGACCAAACTATAAAAAAAGCAAGCCTATTGATCCTACTAAAACATTCCACCACTCCTTCGATACTAAAAAAAACAAACAAAAAACATACTTTTCCCCAGAATGAATTCAACATAAGTTTAGCCAATGCTCGCTTCCCTGAATTTTTTGCAATTTTTGATCGATCCAGCTCTATACCTTCACGTAATTCTACTTCACGCAGATATTGGTCCCGGCTCTCCTGGTCAGTGCATTGAGAAGGCCATCCCTCAGCTTCCTGTAGATTTCAAAGAATGAAATTAAAAACCCATGTGCCTTGAAAGAATACAAGGTATTTACCATTTTCAATTTCATGAATGAATTAACATATTGGCCAAAAAGTCCATCATTTCCAGCTTGTGGGTCATATCTCGAAACATTTTCATAGTGCCAGACTTCCAAAATATTGGTCACCTGAGAAAATGGATATAAGTGGAAGGAAAACAAATTGAAAATGGATTGGACTTACTTTGTATCCAACATCTACTGCCTTATACAATTCGCATGTCACCCAGGTGCCACACAGAGCCCTTTCGCATTCATCATGATTACATGATTCAGTCCTCTGATCTCTTGTACATTTTTCGCAAAGTGGAAACAGTAATTTACCACCATGTCGGAATGGCAAAACAGGATGGTAGAGGTTTTTTGGAGGCACCACAAAGCATTTAACAAGACCTTCATACGGTTTGTTCTCTTTTGTAATGGGCTCAAATTCATCAGTAATTATTTTTGGATGACCAATAGGATACGTTCCATATTTGTTAGTGTATGGGTACAAGCTACATACATCAACGTACCGTATCTGCTCATTCTGTTTGACTTTATGGTACAATTTTACAGCATTTGTACGGCCACCATAAAATGCTTAAAAATATTTGAAGATTATGCATCATATTGTAATAATTTTTTTTGCCATCTTACCATGTCGTGGATTCAATGGTTCGAAGAATCTAGTACATAAAGCAAACAGTTTCTTCATATTTGCATCTTTCTGTAGCATGTCCGCAAGTTCGCACTCCCAAAGCTCTACAACTTGAAGCCCATGCTCACGAATAAGATAATATTTTCGCTCTACTGTGTGCAAGTAGGCCTCCCGTGCATTCATCCTACCATCAGCAATTATCTTGTTTCGATCAAGAATGCACTTTGGACACCCATGCCAGTAGCACCCATAAAACTCATAGACCACGTCGCCGCATTTACCATCAACTCTATAGGGCCCAATGCGTACTTCTCTACCATTATTTGCATGTTGAATATTGATATTATTCTTTTTACTTAGCCATGTCAACCACACAATAGCTTTAGCAGACTGTACATCTCTGCCGCGATATCCATTTTGGGGTATGAGACCTATAGTTTTTGGTTTCAAAAATAACTTTCTAAATACACGATTACATGCACCAGCTATTGTTAGTGATTTTGCAAATGGATCCACAGTGGTCTCCATCATAAAGAGATCTCTGAATTTCATACTGGCTTTCAGCAAAACATCAACATCGCTATCGCAATACTTTATTAATTCTTCTTGGAAGTTGAATACCTTCATAAAATACAACATGTTGTTTTAATACTTTAATAAAATGTAAAAATGTTCTTACCTTCCCAATTTGGTTCTTGTACCACTGTGTAAAGTTGCCATAGGCAATGGGTTTCATACCAGATGGAGCATAGTAGAATGCCTCAGGCCATGAACCAACATAGTTCCAATTTTCCAACTTATTAAATAAATGGGGAAAAAATCCTTTGGCTGATTCCTCTATTCCGAAAGCTTTGGGTAGTGCAGACAATGCCATTGGCAAAAAATTGAAGGAATCAATTATCTTTATACTGCCAACTGACAAGGAAATTATCTGCAATCCTATAAAATATACTACTCTCAAACACTGTAATTATACTTTCTAATGTGGCTCACCTTTAGTCACAACTTTGGGAGCAATGCCTTCACCATACAGGTATTGCAAGATGAAGTGTGCATCAAATCCTTTTGCATTATGAGCAATAGCAATTGTGTTTTTCATTTTGGGGTTAAACAAAAACCGGCAAAAGTTTTTAATGCAGTCTTCACCCTTGAAGATTTGCTTTGATGGTCCACATCTTCCACACTGAGCTTCAAAGTCTCGGTCTCTGCAGTCATCACAAATGGTATGAGCAATACACAAATTTGGCACGTGCAATAGCTCCTGCCCCAACTTGGTTTCCTGGACAACCCTCTCTTGTGTTGTCTCAAAGTCAAAAAAGACAAACCGTGGTATAGTTTCAACATCATTTCCCCTGTTGTTACTGGTTCGTGCAATCTCGACAGCACTACTCTCATATTCATCATCTTCAGCATCATCAGCATGATCACTGTTGTTACCACCATCATCGTCTTCATTTTCTTGATCAACATTTTTCATATAGCATAAGTGGCCTGAAATATAAAGTGAATTGCAGGAATGATCATCGCATTCTATTCTTGCAAATTACCTTCTTGGAGCACCTCCTCATTACATGTACGACACTTGAAGTAGCCACATTTATGCTTATGTATGTGTGCCTGGCTGACTTGTTTTCGGCATTTTTCACATTTTTTAATCCTGTCGCAAATTGACACTCCAATACCAGTACCAGACTGGTCAACAGTCTGTACTGTAGAGCTCGTACTAGGACCCTGATATCCTTGCCTATACTTGCGCAGATGATTCTGATAGCAACATTCATTTCTAAAGAAACGATTACACCCATTACAATGGGAAATTCTTCCTTCCTTGCATGGGGGTCGATGATAACACGATGAACACTTGTTGATGCATCGATGAGTTGTCCTATCATTATACGCTACATTGCAATCTGCGCACCAATAACCACGCATGAAAAATGCAGCCATCGATGTGATAACGGTAAAATGATCATCATGGTGGTATAGGTGGATGACTTTTTCAGCATCAGTGTTTTTACCTTAAAAGAGGAAAAAATCTTTCTTTTTTAATTTAGCAAAATTTAAGATTATAAATACCTTCAAATATCATGGCACAATAAGCATCCTTGCTAAAAACTTTGATCCTATACTCGGGTATTACATCTTGTATCATATTCAACTCTTGAATACCACAAGGTCCTTTGTGGTTCTGTAGTCCGGCTCGAACCATCAGCTCATGAGCTTTTCTAGTTTGAAGAGAACGAGGATGAGGATTTTTTGTGCGAATGGTGTTCCACTGATATTCTGGATTGTGCTTATTTAGCATTGCAATTGCAACAACAACAGCCCTTGCGAGGCACAGGTTATCATCCTTGTTATTTATGGTGATGAAACAACCACCGTGCCCTCTATTTAGTGAATCATGATGAACAAAGTATTTTTGTTTATTATGATTGCCTGAGCCTGATGGCGCTGTGACAGTAACAATACGAATCACTGCCTCAGGGTCTTCGAGATTGATTTCTTTGTTTGACTGCAAAACACGCTCAAATTGCTCAACAATAACTTGACCAGTCATATTTTTTTCGTGGACGAAAATGCACATAAATTGGCTCATTTAGGTTAGGATGAAAATAGGTTGCACCAACAAGAGCATCTGGCGAAGTTGCCCCAAGTATTTGCTGCAGGGCGTGATCAAAGATTTCATCTATATGTTCATATAAATTTTGGCAATTTTCGAGATTGCGCAAGTAGAATTGTCTCGCCTCGCCTTGTGTTCCGAACCTCCTTACTCTCTGCACTACCGGTTCGCCTATATGATAAAATTCCGATGCATCAAATGATCCACCTGATTGCTGGTCGAGACCGCCACCTATCTGATCGTCTTCATACCACTCATCAACAACCTCAATATCATCATCATCATACCCGCTACCCTGATCTTGGTTATTTTGTTGCTGTTGTTGTTGTTGTTCTTCTTCTTCTTCTGAAGATATGTCTTCAAAAATTAAATCTTGATCCTTGCATCTTTCTTCTCTTTCTTCTTCTTCATCACTCAACTCTCCCTCCTCCATCCCAGATAAGGATACATCCTCCAGAATGCAGCTGCAACAATTTTCGTTGGGTGAAATGATGCTTCCTATAACATTTACTCTTGAAATCTAGTAGGAGTGTGGGAGAACATTCTTACCACCAGTAGATAATACCGGCACTTCAGTTCCATTTTCTGTGTGGGTCCAATCTATGGCATTCTCATCAACATCAATACTGATACAGTAGGAATCATTGGAATTCTGATGGTCCATAACTATGGGTTTCAGTGTTGTAGCAAGAAACACAGGAAATAATAATCAAAGTATTTCACTAGTAATGTTCCTTTTATGGAGCTGTGAAGCATTGTTTCTGTTGATTCTGTTGATAAATTTAGCAACAAAAAATATCATCATGCTACAATCTCTGTGATGAGTAGGCAAACACTTCTCTGTAACTGTCACCTTCTTTGGTAGGTATGACACGGCCATTTTTTACCATGCAATTAAGGAGTCCAATGCTGGGATACTCGTTGAACTTGGACACCAAAACGTGAATAGCAGATCCCAACGAAAATTCCATGAGAATAAGTTGACAATATTAGAGCCTGGTTATAAAATTATCCAGCAAATATAAAACGTTCAGATCAACCGATTTATATATATATATATATATTTTTTTATCACACTGGATGGTAAAACCAGGAAGAATATTCATGCATGCAGTCTTGCTGAGTAAATAATTTGTTTCTGTCAATCCTGTATAGCATTCATGTTTTGAAGCATACTGTAGATCATAATGTTTGAAGGCTATGACTGATGCTATTTTTGTTATGCTTCTATACTTCCCGATTGACTATCATTTCATAGGGACAGAAAATCTCCAATCATTCAAAAGCACAATATGACTCCAGCTTGTCCCCTAGCAGTTCGAGAGCCCGCTGTTTTTGTTGAGGTAATTACTTTTTAAGTAACCCTGCTAGTCTCAAACTCCATGGTATAGCAGCAAGTGCTGAGCAGGAAACTTTGTCTTTTTCAAGTTTTATTGTTGTACTCTACATTTAATTTTCCCAATTACTTTTCGCCTACATGAAAATTGATTAATCGATACTCCTCTAATAGATATACCCACCTTTAAGGTAACTACCAGCCAGTATGGCATTACTAATAATGTATTGTCAGTTGGTGCTGAGGTTGAGGTGTGCACAATGAAAAAAAGATCCCCTAAAGGTAATGATTGCTTGATGCATTTATTTGTGTCTATTATATTCAATGTCTTCAGAGTATTGCTTGATATATGATACGGCCCACAATAATAATGTCAACCACAACAGAGTGCTTCCTACAAGTATGTACATTGTTTTCTTCATATTTCTGACCTGACATTTTCTTTGCAATCTAGATATTGAATCAACCCTACAATTCATGCAATATGAAATTCACCAGCTGTCCTGTCAATTGAGAAGTCTTGAGGATATACTCCACATATTAGTGATAACACACTGAATGTTTTCCTTATGATTTTGTATGTTGGTGTAAATGAATTGAAATAAAACATGTCTCGCAGGTTACAAAAAAAATTGGACATTTGTACACCCACAATAGGAAAAAATTTACTACACACGTACAGCTTTTGCTTTTATATACAGCTTTTTACCCACTCATTTCATCGAGTTCGTTGATCAGTGGCAACATCCCCGGCTACCAACAGAACGACCAAGGTTCGAATCCGGGTGCGATCACTTTTTATTTTCTTTGGACTTCTCTGGTGAATTCGACGACCCTTATGGGATGACGTCAAATATCATCCAGAGGGTCCATACTTACTACTCATGAGTTATGGACACCTTAGCCAGTGCATGAATTCTCATTTTGACAGACAGCCACTCATGTGATATCCTACTCCCTCATGTTCACCAAACTGGTATTTTGATACTGTCACGTCAAGTGGGAAAGTGATCACTTGTTCAATGGAATTTAGGTCACATTGATGGAAAACCATATCATGTTGATAGACACCAGGATCCTATCACCGTAAATGACAGGCTGTGACCCTGTTAGGACACTTTTCCTGCTTGTTGGGAACCTAACCCAGCTAGTACTGGCTATTGGAGATTCCCATAGGCACTCTGGTGTTGCTCTGAGGGTACTGCTGTAGAATAAAAGACAACAATGCCATCAGGTTAGGAGTGACAATTCCAGGGTCCTGCTCAGTGTGAATGGGGACGAGGTCATCCCTGAAATGACCCAAACTCTTGGGGCCCAATTATGATCCAGACAGTCCCTTTTTAGCCCAAACCCAGGGGCAAAAAGCCCTACTTTTTTGGGAAAACTCAGGGGAAAACTGACTTAAGAAGGGTTCCCCAAAATATATCCCACAACAATAATAATCTTGTGAGAAGACTCACCTAGTCCCTCTTCTCAACAATTCGATGAAGGGTGACGGGGTCCCTGGTTGGTGATTCAGTTGGGGAACAGAAAGGTCTCAGAAAGTCTTCTAACATCTAAGCAGCATATTCTTCAACCTATATTAGTCAGATATGTGAAACTATTTTCTTAGACAGCACTTTTTAAAGTTTCCATGTTACTTTTTTGGAATCAAGTATGATTTGTTTAGAAAAATTGTCAAACTACAAAAATCTGCTGGGGGTCAAACCCCCCCAAACCCCACCACGTGCATGTATGGTGGCAACTCTCTTTATTGAATAAATGGACGGGCAGTGACCTGGCACAAATGACAGGTAGAAATATGTAAATGAAGGGCAGCGGACGTGAAATGTATATAAAAATATGTAAAATAAGGGTGGCAGATGTGAAGGCTGAAGAAAAACGGACGAAAGTGGGTAAACCCAAAAAATAGCGAAAAATTAAAGAAACGTGTCCTTTTAAGGACTTTGTTGGCTACAGTACTAGCCTGGGCAGAGTTTCTGATGCCCAAGCAACTTCTGCAGCTAGACACGATGCAGAAGATGCCTATGAGCACATAGACACTTTTCATTCGCATGCGTTTAGCACTGAGGCTGGCTCGAAGTGCCTATGTGATACATTTCTTACAGTATGATCACTTAATATGATGTGCAAGTAGGATGTGATGTATATGTTACAGTATGATCACATGACGTGATGTGCAGGTACAGTTTGTGTGCTGCCTTGTACCCGAAAGTTCTAGAACATTCCATAATATTCTATAATATTCCTTTATATTCTACAAGGTTCTAGAACATTCAGTGATCTTCTGTGATACCATATAAGGTGTGTTGTTTTGTACATTCATTCATTTTATTTATTGTACTATTTAGTGCTTGGATATTATTCAGTGCTTAGATATATTTATGTTGTGTTAGTTAGCCTTATTAAACTTAGCTATTTACCAGATATTATTCCAGCTGGATATTTACCAATTGTCCTGAGGCTAATCTATTTGCAACTTAGTCCAGTCATTATTCAAGACACAGTATTTGGTGATGTCGACTTCAAGAAGCCTCAGATTTGGCCAAGATAATTAAATTCCTAATAGAGCAACAGAAAGCCAAAAGGGAAGAACAGAAACTCCAGTGTCAATTGATCTTGGACCAACAAAAAGCCTAACAAGCCTTGATGGGTCACCTTCTTGGATGGAATACTGGTGGTACAATGGGACCAATAACTGGGCCAAATGTCCCATCATTTCCACCATTGGACAAGACTCAAGACGATTGGGATACCTACTTTTCCTGACTCAATCAACACATTGAAGCCACAAAGTTATTGATGATGGTCAAAGAAGATCCTATTTTCTTTCCTGGGTTGGCGCTGAAATATTTGAATTGCTGTCAAATATCCATGGCAATGAGGACATCAGCAGAAAGAAGTATTCCAAACTTTTTGGATCTTTGTCTGCCTATTTGAAAGCCAAAACTCATATAGCTGCAGCAAGGTTTCAGTTTAGCCAAACAATGATGAAGCCTGGACAAACCTATGCTCAATGGGTTGTGGATCTTCATGGAATTGGTTGTAATTGCCATTTCAATTGCAAGAAAGCTGGATGTGAAGAATCATATGTGGACAGTTTAATCAGAGACATGATTATTGCTCATACACCACATGATCAAGTTTGCACAGCAGCTCTTCAATATGTTCATCCTTCATTGGAGGAAGTTCTCAAGATTGCTCAAGCATTTGAAGCAACTCTCAAGACAGTCCAAACTATCAAAGGTGAGTCATATGGCTATACTCACGAAGTTCAACAAATGACTGGTCATTACAAAGGAAAGAAGAGTGGTAAGTCAACATCAACAAGGATCCAAGAAGCAGCTAAAACCCAACAAATTTCAATCCTGTCCTGGTTGCAAGAAAGAGAATCCACATAGTCAATGCAGATTTCGAGATTCTGTGTGCCACAAGTGCAACAGAGTTGGCCGCATTGCTTCAGTGTGCTAAGCTAAAGATCCATCCAAGAAGAAATTTCAGGAAAAAGGATTGCCACAGCATCAAGTTCATGGAATCTCTTGCAGGAAGCTTGTCAATAGCTGTTCTTCAAAGCCTGACAATAGGCCAAAGCTCACAGCTTTAGTCAATGGTTTATCAATGAAATTCCTTGTCAACCCTGGTGCCACATGCCCACTCATTAGTAAGAGTGGCTACAATACCCATAAATGCCCAAAGCTGGCAAAGACAATGCATAATGCAAGTCTACAATGACCTAAAAATTTCAATCAAAGGAATAATCAATATCCAAGTGGAAGTTCATGGCAAAAAAGGAAGCCTGCAATTCCTTGTCATGGATGCAGAGAATGGTGACAACATACTTGGGGCCGATTTCTTTGAAAAATTTGAGTTCACAGTCAATGGACCACAAGGCGTTTTGTGCACAACTTTGGACCCATCACCACAGCAACTAGCAGCTGTTGATGCTATATGCCAAAAGCATTCCAAAGTATTTGAGTCAGGGCTTGGATTATGCAAGTCTTACAAAGCCAGCCTTCATCTGAAGCCTGATGCAATGCCTAAATTTTTCAAACTAAGGTAGGTTCCATTTTCAAAGGTGGAAGCTGTCAATACAGAAATTGATCATCTGACAGATGAAGGTGTCTGGAAGCCAATCAAAACAACCTACTGGGCAGCACCCATTGTAGCGGTATCAAAACCAAATGGCAAGATGAAAATCTCTGGAGATTTTAAAGTCACAGTGATCCACAGCTCAATGTTGATCAATATCCAATTCTAAGGTCAGAAGAGTTATTCCAGAAGCTCAAGAATAGACAAAGATTCTCAAAAATCAATTTGTTTGGTGCCTATCTTCAAAAAAAAAGATGAATCTAAGAGACTTATGGTGGTCAACACACGCTGAGGCCTATATTAATATCAACATTTGCCATTTGGAGTTGCCAGTGCACCTGCCATTTTTCAATGCTTCCTGGAGCAAATTGTATCTGGACTCAAGGCATGTGCCAACTACTTGGATGATATAATTGTGACCGGAGAAAATGATCAAGAACATCTCCATACACTGGATGCCATTTTTCAACTTCTTGAAGACAATGACCTTCATTGCAACAAAGCCATGTGTGAGTTTTTCAAGAAAGAAGTTGAATATTTGGAACACATCATTGATGCAAAAGGCATTCGACCATCAGAATCCAGTGTTAAAGCTGTTCAACAATTGCCACGCCCAAAGAATCTCCAAGAATTGCAGTCTTTTATATGCAAAGTCAATTACTAAAACAATTTCATCCAAGGATTTTCACAGTTGTCAGCACCTCTAAATGCATTAAGCAAGGAGGACATGCCCTTCAAGTGGTCAAAGTCAGAGGAGGAAGCTTTTCAACAACTTAAGAATTGAATAGCTGAAGCAACAAGGCTAGTTCATCACCAGCCAGAATTGCCAGTTGTCCTTGCAACAAACGCCTCATCATATGGCATAGGAGCAGTAATTTCACACAATTATCATGATGGATCTGAGAAGCCAATTGCATTTGCTTTAAAGACCCTACACAACCATGAAAGGTGCTACAGTCAAGTAGAAAAAGAAGCACTTTCGGTCATTTACCGTGTGAAAAAGTTCCATCAATACCTGTTTGGAAGCAAATTTGAGCTGATCACAGACAACAAGCCATTCCTAGCCATTTTCAGTCCCAATAGGAGATGGGCAATAGCTCTTATGGGAAATAATTATGAAATTTGAATCCAGCCAATGGCAAAACATTGCAACACAGATGCACTTTCACGCCTAGCGATGGGTCGGGATGATGAATTTGACAAAAAGAAGCCTCCTGCTAGTGTGTCAACATCGAAAACACAAATGAATTGCTGATCAGCAAAATCAAATTAGCAAGTTTCACCAGTAAAGACCCAATTTTGAGAACAGTTAATCAATTCATTAGTCATGGATGGCCGAACAAATTATCAATCCATGCACCTCAATTACCGCCATACTTCAACCAACAATTATTGCTCAGGATTCAGATTGACATCATAATTCTTGAAAGTGACAATTCACTGGGTGCTGTTATCTCAGCAACTCTCCAAGGCCAAATTCTTCAGCAACTGCACAAAGGTCATTGGGGAATCATAAGAATCAAGCACATGGCAAGACAATTTTGTTGGTGGCCCAACATGGAAAAAAATATTAGAGAAATTGTTCGAGGATGTGAAGCTTGTCAGAAAGTAGCCAATGCCCCCAAACAAGAATTTTCAAGGTGGCCTGAAGCTACAAAGCTAATGCAAAGACATTGACTATGCTGGCCCATTTCACAATGCCATGTGGTTCATTTGCATAGTTGCATTCACAAAGTATCCCATTGTGAAGAAGATAGCATCAACTATGACAGAGGCTACCCTGAAAAGCCTGAGGCAAGTCATCATGGATGAAGGCTTACCTGAAACAATTGTCTCTGAGAATGGAATGCAATTCACCCAGCCAATTCCAGGATTTTTGCACGAAAAGAGACATCATGCATTTAACAACAGCCCCTTTCCATCCCACCTCAAATGGAGAAGCTGAACGTTTTGTCCGAACTTTCAAAATGGCAATGGAAAAAGCTTTATGGGGAGGGCAAAACCTTCTTCAGTTGTGGCTCATTTGTCGGTATGGTGAGTGGAAGTTAACGATGCTTGAAGTTGCTGGCATTGGATATTCTCTGTGGAAGTCTAGAACAAGAGAAAAACATTTCGGGGCAAGATGTAGGCTATCCCAGGGATGCCCCTATGATGTGATGCTCTGGTCACCGCTCATTCCCTTCTTTCCACTAGAATCCGGCATGGATAAGAATGGATACTTCGTGAGGGGAATGGTGGTCATTCGAAAAAGGACGTCCTCGTCCATAAGCAGGGACAAAGAAGAGAAGAGCTTCTTGAATTAGTGGTCGGGAGCTCTGCATCAAGATGTGGGTCAATCAAATTTGGTGTAAAGTCCCAGCTTGTTGAAGGAAACAACAAGGGTGCCAAATCCGCTGCCTGTGAAGTGGGAGGTGTATCCTCTGCTTCACTCAGTAGATCAGGGGACATGTAAGGTGGAAGCTGGTTGACATGTACAGTGTCTTCCTCATCTGTCTCGAGACGAAGTGTGACATTGGGATATGCCACACCTGTAACAAGATAGGGCCCATCGTGAATGAGCAGCAATTTAGGAGTAAGTCCACATTTGCTGGAGGTGCCCAGTTTGAGCACCTGATCCCCTATTTTGTATGAGACATCTCATGCTTTGCGGTCATAAGACTGGGCATAGGCCTCCTGTGATTTCTCAATCGAACTCTAGATCAAGGTCAAGGCACTTGTGAAATGCTGTTTGACCTCTATATCATATGAGGAAACATTGATGATACGGGCCAGAGGGTTGAATGAGAGCACAGCATCAACAGGCAGCATGGGCGTGCAACCATACATGAGTTTAAAGGGGGAGTACCCTGTTGACTCATTCATGCTGATGTTGATGGCAAACACAGCATACGGCAGGTGTTCTTCCCAATCCCTATGTCCTTGGTGAACATATATCAGTGTAGCTAGCATCTGATTAGCTCTTTCCACTTCGCCATTGGTCATAGGATGATAGGCGGTGTAGTGGATCTTCTTCATTAAACAGATGGCAGTGATTTCAGTCATCAGTTTTGATGTGAAATCAGTGCCACAATCAGACTGAAGAATTTGCGGTGCCCTGTGTGGAGAGACAATTTGCATTACAAAAAGTGGAGCTATGGTTTGCCCAGTAATATCCAGAGTAGCGAAAGCCTCAACCCATTTCATACAGTAGTCTATGAAGACTATGATGAAATGGTTGCCAGCTTCACTAGTGGTCATAGGTCCCATACAGTCTACCCCAACCTGATGAAAGGGTCCCATGATGGTGATACGTTTCAGGGCTGCTGTGATCTTCTGTCGAGCAGGCTTATTCCATTGGAAAAGATAACACCACTGATGGAAGGACTTGATGTTCCGACTGAGGAATGGCCAGTGGTATCTGCGAGCAATGAGCCAGGCAGTACATTTAGCACCAAAGTGCCGAGCCATGATATCATCTTGATGTGCCCATATAATGGTGGTAATCATGGATTTAGGGATGACAATCTTTTTAGACTCACCTGTCCATTTCTGAAGGAGGTTATCCAACAAATGGTAGCCTCTAACATTATTGTGGTCGCCCAAAGGTTTAATGGAGCAAATCATGAGGGCTAGTTCTGGATCCTCAAGCTGAGTTGTGAGAATGTCTGGGTGCTGCGGGCCAAAAGATATCTACCCATAATTCTCTGATCAGGTGGGGTGCTCCCCAACAGCAGTGATCATCATTACATGGCCCTCAGGTCTGTATAGTGGAGTATCATCAATACTCTGAGGGGTGAGAGAAGTAGGATCCAGCAGGCCTGATAATGCATCAGCATTACCATTAGACGGACCTTTTCATGGCCGAATTGTCAGTCCTCGTGTTGAAAGAGGTAAGGTCGAAGGTGCTTGATGAAATGGACAACAGCAAGAGTTTCCAACTCTGTAAAAGAGTAGTTTTTCCAGGCTGCTGTTAACCCTTGGGTGGGGTATATGAGAGGATGGTCATGTCCATTTTTGTCTAACAGGCTCAAAACCACTCCTATCCCTGAAATACTTGCATCCATCTGGAGGATGAAGGATTTTGCAAAGTCTGGGTGGGGCAGGATGGGAGGGTTGGTCAGCATTTGTCGGTGTTTGTTGAATGCCTCCTGCTGAGGTTTTGACCACTGGAAAGTAATTTCCTTCTATAAGAGCCTTGTGAGTGGCTCGCTGAGCCGGGCACAACCAGGGATGAAACGCCTATAGTAGGAAATGAGGCCAAGAAAGGACTTGATGTCTTTGGCCTTCTGCGGAATGGGTAGATTTTGGATGGCGGTCAGTTTGACTTTATCTGGTTCCAGGCTGCTCTGTGAGTTGCAGTAGCCTAGATATTCTACCTCAGAGTGCAAAAATTTGCACTTGCCAAGTCTGAGTTTCATTCTACCCTGGCAAAGATAAGAGAACCCATCTGCCAGGCACTCAAGCATTTGGGTGTGGGAGTGCCTGAACAACAAAATGTCATCGAGATATGTCAGAACCGTTTGCCATTGTATTCCTGTATGGAGTATGTCCATGAGGCATTGGAACATCACAGGTTCATTGCGCAGACCGAAAGGCAGATAATTGAACTCGTAAAGTCCAATTGGCGTATTGAATGCCGTCTCCTCCTTATATGCCTCGGCAATCGGGATTGACCAGTAGGTGTTAGCCTGATCAAGGGTAGTGAAGTACTTTATACCCTTGAGTGTGTGGAGGATGTTGTCTATTGGTGGGAGAGAGTTGACATCCTTTTTCGTGACCTCAGTAAGACCAGGAAAATCGACACACATATGGTGAGAACTTTTTTTCTTTTGCACCAGGATGGTATTAGTGGCCCATGGTGATGTGCTCGGCCAGATAATACCTTTCTCTTGGAGTGCCTTGACCTCCTGCATGATGAGATCCTTTTCCTTAGGTGAGGACCAATAAGGTGGACTGGGGGAGGGCATCACTCCTGGTGATCTCATGCGGAACCAGATCATTGGAACCTGTGCCCTTTTCATTAATAGCATAGAGGTTGGTGTATGCAACCAGTAGGTCAAGCAATGCTGCCCGATCCCCAGGGGAGACATCTGGTGAGATTGTAGCATTGGCCTTGATCCATATATGGTTGACGACTGTGTCTGACCCAACCAGTGATCCCTGTGAGGACTCACTATGCATATGCACATCACTGAGGGTCATGTGCTGGTAGAGAACCACAGAATGTGTATTCTGGTTGACTACTTGTAGTGGTGTGCGACCATTGGTCACAGTACTCACACTCCTGGCAAAATATACATTTCCCTGAGATCCTGTGAGATGCTTTGGGAAGAAAGCAACCTCAGGTACTTTTGTATAGATTGGCGGTATGGGCATAGTGAATCATGTCAGGGAGTGAGGCTCAAGAACTACAAGATCCCCCAGGGGCAAAGTACCACAGGCAGAAGGGGGGTTGTGGATCAGACCATCACACAGGATTTTACTCTCCAACTGGAGAAAGGATTTCTCCCAGTTGAAGCTGACACAATTGAACTGCCCAAGGAAGTTCGTTCCAAGGACCAGCTCAGCTGAACAATTTTCTTGTATCTGGACCTGGATCTGTTCAGAGACATCAGCTACTGTGACCGTGATGTAGGCTGGGCCGCGCAGTTGGATTGGGGACCCATTTGCTACTATGGGGTAAGCCCTAGTCTGTGTGAGCACTAAGTTGGGCAGCTTGGCTGCTAACTTGTGGTCAAGGAGTGAGAAAACAGCTCCTGTGGCGACCAGTGCCTTGGCTTCTACCCAGTTATTCAGGAGAACTTTGATATGGGGTGTCCGCATATCATTGGGGTAGAAGGCCGATACCACATGACCTGGATTAGATGTGGTGGCAACAAGAGTGTGTTCTCCCTTACCTGACTGCCTTGGAATTGGCAACATGGTGCAACCAAGTAGACTTACAAGAGCATAACTGAAGGTTGGATCTAGGAAATCTAGTAAGCTGGGACCATCCCGGACCATGAAGACATGGTGGGGGTGATCCCTGAGGCTTTGTGTAGCCCCAAGTGACTCAATCTTAGTGTCTGACAATGGTGGCACTGTCATACCAGGTGATGCCCGAGCTTCTGAGTCACTTTCCTCATGGAAACAGTTCTTCTTTAGTGTGACTGGGTAACTCCAAGGTGGGGGTCATGGGCAACCCAACCCTTGCATGGTCAATGATGGAAGGCTTGCAGGCCTGGAAAAAGTCTGATATCCCATGGTTGACCGACGTGATGAGGCAACAGAGGATGATTGAAAGAATGGCCTAGAGGTGGATGAAGCCCGTGACCTGGATTGTGACTCGAACGGCTGGAAGGTCCTTGATAGTGAATGTGTGTTCTCCCACAAGGGTTTGATCTGGCTGATCTCTGGCAATATCAGCAGGAGGGGCAGTCCTACCACATCTAGCTGACAAACATTATGTTGGTAGTCAAACATAATGTTCTTAAACTGTTCAAGGAAGTCCAGTCCAAGGATTAAGTCAACCTGTGCCTAGGAGGAAGACATCATCTTACACACGTAGAGGTGGACATCAATGCATGTGTTTGGTTGATGATCAGCAGGCAGCTTGATTTCATACGGTCCGAGAGGATGGTATGAATAGCCTTCTTATTGATGCTCCCGGGCTCTCCTTAACGAAGGCCTTGTGAAGATGTTGGCTAATGAGGGTCCATGGGCAGCCAGAGTCAGGGAAAGCAAGAGTTTCCCTGGCATTCAGCAGTATGACAAAGCAGGGGATGATTTGTTCATACTGTGATGGCATCACGTTTTGCATGTAGTAAAAACTCACCCAGCATTGGGCTTTGTAGAAAAGTCCCAATGGGGAGAAACAGCTAACAAACCAGACCTGTTTGCTTCACAGGGGATAGCTAAGGTAGTAAGTTACACCAAAATAGGCTAGATATCGGATATCAACCAGAACCGCAAGGGTGATCATGTTGAAGATCAACTGAACCAGTCTTGTCAGAACAGCATGCAAGCCCTGAGTGAGGTTTTGTTGTTGACCAGTCCCATCAAACAGACACCTTCCAGAGAGGCCTTGATGTCAGTTCCTACCCCTGCAAAAGCTTGATAGATAGCATTTGGTTGCAGGGATAGACCAGCAGTAAAGTTTACCAGCCAGTTTGAAACCATCTCAATTTGTTCAGTCTTGTAAATTTACTGTTTAAAGAAGGCAAAGTTTGAAAGGGTCATGGCCAACTGGTCATAGAAGAGCCCAGGAGTGTCAAAGTGAGTGACGTTAAAGTGCTGCTTGGAGAAGAGTTGCAGCGGGATGTGGCTCACATGAACCATGCTAGACTCAGTAAACCAGCTCAAATGGTTTCAGAAAATCCCCGTAAAGTGGTGGTCACACCGCACAATTGGGCTAGATTTAATGAGATCTGGGCCACCAGGGTCGGCAAAATAAATGGTGCAGCCAACCTGTACAGGTAGATACTTGTATCAGACATTTCTTGCCTGGTACGAGTGGTAGATGTAAGTGGCATTGACCTTTTGACACAGCCATATGGTCAGTGCATCACCTGTGAATTCCACTATCAGGTCATTGCGCTAGAGGAATGCCCCGGCACCCAAGTTAGGGTCAAAGGAGAGCAACTGCCAAGTCAGATCTAGGTAGCATTGAGCATGAGAGCAAAGCTCAAGCCACATGAGCTGGAAACCATTAATTTCTGACTCCTTGATCTGCTGAGCCAGATAGTTCAGTTTGGCATTAACAAGGTCTGGATGTGAGTTTTTTGCCAATCCCAACATGTTTTCAGTCAAATTGTATCTCCCCTGGATGCATAAGAGAAGACCCTGATTCATCTGGACTGTGGCGGAACGTCATTCTGGGCACAGGTGGAAGACGAGGGAGTTTCCCAGGATCTTGAGGGCAACCTGAAGATCATCAATGATGATGTGGTTCCCTGACATAGATGCAGTGTAGTTTCCCTTGGGGAGATAATGACACCACACTGTGAAAATTTGAGTAGGCCAGACAATGACCCTGTCTAGGGTAGTGCAGTGACCTGCAGTGGGATTGCATCGACCTATGTCTCCTAAGGTGCTTAGGGCTGTAGTGCCATCCTATGAAGCTATTTGTCCCTCTTCGATGAAAGGGTTAGTCACTGTCGTGCAGACGTCACTGCAGCATCATTTGTACATCACTTCCAATGTCTAGTTGGTGCTATAAAAGCCAGGGCGGATACGGAGGAGCTTTTGTGAGCCAAACATCTTAGTGCGATGTGCTAGCATGCAAGCAGCAGGTGCTAGGTGCTGAGTAGTGATAATGTCTGCAGTGATGCGCCTAGAGCGGAAGAAACCAGTGTTGGTGCAGACTCTGCCATTGCGCAATGTGCATTTCCATGCTCTGGTTGTGATTGGGTGAGAACTAGGAACATACACCCTAACATTCATGCATTGTGGACTCCATGAGCATTTCGGTGGTTTACACTCTAATCTCTGAGGTAACTCAAGTGGGGGTGTCCACTTCTTGAGAGACCACAAAATTGATACTGAGGTGCAGGTGCTGCAGAGCTCATCCCTAGAAACAGGGATGTTACTACGGTCAAATTTACTAAGAAAAACAACTTTACAAACCTGATTTGTAAGTGTTCACAAATTTCCACTTATCTGGCCCAGTGGGTGTGTTCAATTCTCTTCTTCTTCGCTGTCAGATGATATCAGCTCCTCACCGAGGATGTCGATGCCCAAACTGCCAGATGGGTGGATCTCTCAGAGGATACTGACCTTTGGGGGCTGTGGAGGGGTTGCCCAGGGGAAGGGCAACTCATCAATGATGCTACGTCATCATTGACTGTACATAGGGTCTCAATGATGGCCATGTTGTCAATGATGGGTGACTCAGTCGCAGCCGCCAGAGATGAGCCCTGGGTGGTCGCCAACAATGTTTGAGCTGTTGATCTTGTTGTTGCCAGAGGCGAGGCATCCATGGAAAGTTCCTCTGTTGGCGGTGTAGTGGCAACAGTGAGTGTTTCTATTGGTGGTGAAGCGGCAACAGCAGGCAGAGGGGTCCAACTGGCCTGTTCAACAGCCAGGCAAATGGTGTCTGCTGGCGAGGATGGCTTCCCATCCAACAAGAACTTCTCAATGGGCAAGGCCTGGATAGTCCTTTTGGCAATAAACTTGAGTGCCCCTGGGGGGCATCTGGTCGTAAGAGTCACAGTGACACTGGTGCTGCGAGCATAACATCAGCAGGCATGAGTGCTTCAACTTCGGCTGTCTCATTGAGCAATGCCCATGGCAGGTGTGAATATTTCTTGGCTAGATCAACTGACCAAACCCTCAGCATCACATCTTGGAAGGGTGATGCATCTGCAAAGGAGAAATTGTTAAAGTGGTCGGCTGAGTTTCTGGTTTCCAAACCTAGAACACTGGAAGAAGAAGGTAGTGTGCCTGTCAGATTCAGCGACTCCATCTGGTGGATGACTTCCATTGCTGAGTCCGTTGGAATTGCAGGTGATAGTCCTTGGGCGATGATGCGGGCTGAGGGCGCCAGTGAGATCGCGGCTGTGGCTGGAGAGGACCCGACAGTTGCTGAATTCTTCAGAATTCAGTATGATGCCCCTTGCCAGTTTTGATTCGTTTCCGTGACAATGGCTTAGGGCGATCTACCGCAAGGGGGGAGGGGTGTTGTAGTGTGTTTCCACTGAGTTTCATAATAAATTGTCAATTGTTTGAAGATGCACGCAGGTTCAAATTGGAGCGAGCGACGCGAACCATCTGAGGGCGCCTTACTGTAATTCAGCTCTGGTACACATGCGGTGAGTGCTCTCACATTATTATTGTTATTATTGATTGTACTTCCATCTACTAGTATGGTGTCCCTGTGGGTCTTTGCTGTATTTTCCCAGCACAAGGGATTTCTTCTTTCATTCTCGCCCAGGCATTGGTTTTGTACGTAAGTGTGTTAATTTTCATAGGTAAAATCATCAGGAGAAACTTCTCCTCTTTTGGACTAAGCTATTGGGAATTCAAATTAGGAAACTGAAGGTTTTCTAATTTGGATTATTTTGCTGTGGGGTTTAAGTACTTTAAGAAGTTAGTTTATCAGGTAAGCGTAGGTGTTGGAAACATATGCATTAAGGATGATCCCTGGACCCAACTCTTGCGTGCCTTCATCCAAAGTCCCGACCATATTTTCGAATAATTCACTGAGGTCAGGAATAGGACTTGCAAGGCCACCCACCCCTTAAAGCAACAGCAGGTGAAGCCGCTGTTGCAGACATCAGTGATTGCATCTGTTATTTGAACCATCTAGCAACAACATCACGTAATGCTGTTGTTGCTAACCTTGAGGGTTATGACCCATAAAATCATCGCCTAAATGCAATAACTGGATAACAGTAGAAAAAAGGACCATATGGTAAGTGAAGATGAGAGAAAGAAGATAAACTTACATAAAGGTACTATGTAAGTTTATCTTCTTTCATACTATGACAATAGTGTGTAAAAATCCAAATTTATTTTTTCTTGTCACACCACCATACAGATGACAGAAGATAAAATGAAAAAAATAAAAGAAAAGGAATGAAGTAAAGATAAGAAATATTGATACGTATGCATGTTAAATTTGTAAACAGTACATCTGAAAAAAAAATTTTTGAAATGGAATAGATAGTAACTCCGACAATTTCCAGTAAAAATAAGAAAATTGAGAAAAATACTTTACACAAATAACAGATCACAGCCACATGTGATGTCCAGAATCATAAATGGAGGGTGTACGGTATCATGCGATCGTAAATCACCAAAAGCCCAGGAGGCCATGAACCTCTGAAACTTTGATACTCAAGTACCCGCGTATAGGTATACTTTACTTAGAGTATGAGTACAAACACAGGTGTACTATAACTAAACCAACCCTGAGGGGTACAGTATACCACCCAAAAGAGGAGAAGAAGAAAAAGGATAAAAGGAAGATGAATAGGGGGCGAATAAAAACAACAGAGAAAAAATAGAAAACTTAGGAGATTACTCAGAGGAGAAATACAGAATACTCGATATATATACTCAACTCTGGGGCTCAATTAGGGGGAACTCGACTCTGTGGGACAAATAACTCGAATCTGAGGGATTTATTACTCTTAAGGTCAGTACACACACATAAGGCAATTATTTACACGCATAAATCAATTTGAATCACTCATAAGGGCGATTTCTGGCTTACAGTAATTAGACTCAATTTTAAGGCATGTTTCCGGCTTAATTTGGGGATATTCTCAAAATAAGGGCCATTTCCCGGCTTGGTGGGCAGTTTACCCTAACTAAGGGGGTTTCCGACTTATTGGACGGCTAGTACCCAATTTTAAGGGGGCTTGTCCGACTTAAAATGGGATTTGATCCGACTTGGGGGTTTTTCCGACCCAAGGGTGAATTATTTGAACTTAAGGGCCAGCTGCCAGACTTAAGGTCGATTTCCCAGCCTCGCGATGTCACGTCAAGTGGGAAAGTGGTCACTCCTTGAATGGAATTTACGTCACATTGATGGAAAACCATATCATGTTGATAGACACCATGATCCTATCACTGTAAATGACAGGTTGTGACCCCATTAGGAGACTTTTCCTGCTTGTTGGGAACCTAACCTGGCTAGTACTGGCTATAGGAGATTCCCATAGGCACTCTGGTGGTGCTCTGAGGGTACTGCTGTAGAATAACAGACAATGCCACGAGGTTAGCCATGACAATCCCGGGTCCTGTGCAGTGTGAATGGAGACGAGGTCATCCCTGAAATGACCCAAACTCTTGGGGCCCAATTATGATCCAGACAGTCCCTTTTCAGCCCAAACCCAGGGGGAAAAGGCCCTACTTATTTGGGAAAACTCAGAGGAAAACAGACTTAAGAAGGGTTCCCCAAAATATATCCCACAACAATAATAATCCTGTGAGAAGACTCACCTAGTCCTGCTTCCCAACAATTTGACGAAGGGCGACAGGGTCCCTGGTTGGTGATTCGGTTTGCGAATGTGTGGGGGATGTACCGACTTGGTTTCTCAACTGGAGGCAAATGATGGAGGCCGGTTTCAACTCTCTTTATTGAATAAACGGATGGGCAGTGACCTGGCACAAACAACGGGTAGAAATATGTAAATGAAAGGCAGCAGATGCGAAGTGTATATAAAAATATGTAAAATAAGGGTAGCAGACGCGAAGGCTGAAGAAAAATGGAGGAAAGTGGGTAAACTCAAAAATGAGTGAAAAATTAAAGAAACATGTCCTTTTAAGGACTTTGTTGGCCACAGCACCGACCTGGGTGGAGTTTCAGACGCCCAAGCTAACTTCTGCAGCTAGACGCGATGCAGAAGATGCCTATGAGCACATAGACATTTTTCGTTCACATGCCTTTAGCACTGAGGCCGACTCGAAGTGCCTATGCTAAGCATACAAACATCTTTAGCTAAACTTCTTAGCTAGTCGTTTTTGCATAACAAAAACGATGCTAATATAGGTGGTAAGAGGGGCATGGAATGCACCTAAAATAGCCATGTGCCTGTGAAACACGTTTCCGTGGAAGTTTTAGCTAAAGGGCGTACTGTAGCCTGCATGCATAAAAAGAAACAAAATAAATGAGAAAATACACTAAAACGAAACATAAAAATGCATGTGCAAAACAATAAACAAAATGAACATAAAGTAAATCATTGTAAAAAAAGTGATGGAAAAACTAAGATATCAACATGATGAGGATCACGTGACATTGGAGAAATTGAGCAGTACGTGACAATACTAGGGAAAGGAGAATCGTTTGGAAGTGCCAATTACGTCAACCCCATCTTTTTGTATTAATAAAAGAATCGAATTTGAATATTGTTCTGGTGAGTCTTTCCCATATGCTACATCAGTGGGATTGGGCCCCAACTCTCTCTCTCTCTTCTACTCCATTGTTGATTTACCCCTTCAGTCTTGAATCGGGTCTCTCCCTCCAGGAACTCCCATTAGGACTAAGGTTCCAGCTCTCCGCAAGGCCCTTTCTAGGACTAGAATTGCTGACGTCTCTCTCTTTCTCTCTCTCTCATCATCCACGGGCAGTCACTCTATCTAATAGGCTCTGTAACGTGCTAGGTGGAGGTAATGAGTAGCGTTTCCTACCTACAGTACCCCAGTGCCTACGACTCCTGTAGCACGCATTCGCCCTCACTCCTGCGGAGCCGCTATTTCCTCCATTTCATCCCACACACACCCCCACCCTCACGTTACATCATCTTATTTTATTTTACGACCACTTTACTATATTTTTTGGAAAAAACTACGCAATGCAGAGTAGCATGGGTGGGATCGGAGCGAAAAAGTGTTCGAGGCTTTAAACATTGGAATTCGAAGCTAGATTTTCAGGGTGGCAATGTGGCTCGAAAGTTGGCAGTTTATCAAATTGGAAATTGTTCAAAAAATTGGCGTCCAAAAAAAGCTCATAGCTCCTAGAATTTTGGGAGTTGGATAGAAAAATTATTTCGATGTTAGTTAAGGACCTTGCATGACATGGGGGTCCATTGGACTATTTGGCGTGGAATGACTCCTATATTTAAGTCGATTAACAACATAGTTAATGACGCAGAAGGTTATAATGACAGTGCACAACGCTACACTCTTATTTTTAAATGATCCATATAGCGATCTCTCCCATGAAAGTAATTTGAATACGGAAAAAACTAGTGAGCTCATTACTGTAATCAATGAATAAAATTATTCGTCAGTGAGCGGCAAACAGAACAGCTGAAAATTTGCTCTAATAACTTGAGTAACTCAGGTATCGACGCACTTCAGTGCAAATCGATAGAGGATCAGCACGACGTTTTTTGAATGATTTAAGCTTTTCCCATTTTCATGAAGAAATTGAGCAATTTTTTTATGAAGTTTTCCACCAAGTGAAAATCGCTGCCGTTTTTCATTTTAAACCAAACAGGTTTTAGTCTGAATCGGATTTCTCTAGTCATTATCATGAACGTGTTTTTCATACATATCTTTGAATATTTGAAGCTTGATATGCATTGCCCATGTTTTCTGTCTATAGGTAGGCTTAATATTGTATCTTTCTAATTTTCTTCTAATCGAAATGTTTCTCTGGAAAATGAATAAATATCCGATTCTCCGCTAATCTTTCCGAGGATTATGAACCTTTTTTCGTTGGTCATGGCAAAATGTTACGTAAATATCTGTTGATAAAGCTCATTGAAGAACCTCACATGGGAATAGAATAGAAAAGCTATTTACGATGTTTCAGTCGGCCACTTTTACCAAACGGTTGTTCGTCCGATTCTCGTTTTACATTGTGAGTTTTCGTGCGAAATTTTATGACATTAAAGATTATCAATGATTCCTCTAATTAGATTCGAATACGCCGGTAAAGTTTGGGAAGTAAGTTTTGTAAGTGATAATTTTTGAGAGGACGTTAAAAGGAGCGGAACTTTGTGCCAACATACAACGATCATCTACTCTACTCGTGATTTACGCTTGTATATGCTTGACAATAACAAAAGTGGAAAGCAAGTATCATTCCATATTTTCAAGGTTTCCTACTAAACTATATGGTGTAACTTATAAGGATATACACAAATAACAACAACTTTTCCAGAAAAAATCATACTGTAAAGATTTGTGCAAATGAGTTTGAGAGCGGTTCTTGTTTTTAATTTTTGAATTTGCATTTTGGAAGCATTACCCAGATGGTCATTGATGTTCAGCATCATCTACTATTATATGGTTTCCGTTTCCGCGCTTATGAAAGAGAAAATGGCCCAAATTTTTAAAAGTCTCCAGGAAGAATAAGAAGAAAGTCGCTCTCGCACAACACGTCGAATCATCATCATTTTATTAATTGGGAACTCGACATTGAATGTTTACTGTGGAATTTCAGTTCAATTCTAAAAATTCACGAAAAGTCATCTCCTGGTTATCACTTTTCCACAGTGGTTTTTCCTTCCTATTCTGCATTCTCATAGCACTTATTTTCTCAGCCATTTTTCTTGTGATGGAAAAAGTCGATCATTGCGTGCACTGTAGCTCTAGAGAAACATTTTTTCCCCACTTCAATCAGAAGAATAGTCAAGAATTTTCACATAAAATTGATAAAAACGCAAATTAAGGGTGTCGGCTTCTTTGAGCATTTATTAGAACGACTAACTCCTAAAACTAAAGATTGAAAATTCGAATTTAAAAATCAATCATGTTAAGAAACTTTAACAAATTTTAATGTAATATTGTTTCATCGGAAAGGAAAACTGTATTATTGGCTTAAGTTCAACAGATCAGAAAGCATTTTTACAATTGGAAGTTCTTAAAATTATTCAAATACTCTCGATTACTGGTCACTAAATAGCGATACAGAAAATATATGAAACTACAAATAGGCTCAACCCAGCATTTGCTTCAAAACTTTGTCATGGAAAAATGGAAATAATGGTAACAACGAAATGGAAAGAATGAATCTATAGATTTCCGCCATAGTCGAATTCGGTTCTGCTCTAAAGGCTTTCATTTTTTGCTCTATTGGTCGTTACTTTATATAGAGTGAGCCAAAAAAAGGCGAACGATACTGACTTTCATAGCTCTCAAACGGGTGAAGCTTTTTTTAATGCGGTTTCTTGCCGTCGATAGGTAAAACATCTGGCATAAAAACTGCAAAGCTTCAGCCAGATTGTTCGAATATTGACTGACCAGAATCAGAAATACTAAACGTCGATTTTTTTGCTGATAAATATTGAAAAAATTGACAAAAATTGACAAAATCAACATATTTTAGTGCACAGAAGCACATTAGATCCAATCATAAGAACCATATAACAGCTAGACACTACAAAAGAGCCGTTTTAGTGTGTCCTACATTTGGTTTCACCAATAATCTCAATCGTTTTTCGATCTGGTCAATAACAGAATTGATTTTGCTTTAATTTTGCTTTTTTTCAATTCCAAAACAAATGCTCTTGATTTTGGCGAAATTTTGCCATATTAAAATAAGAAGTTGCTGACTTTGAATTACGTGTAACTTACAAATCTGGGTGATTTTCAAAGTATTATTGTGTGTAAACCGCTTAACAAAACTTTTTTTCGCAATAGGACAACCTTTACTTTGGTTTCCCAACTTTTACTGTTTGAAAAATAATTACTTTTACTAAATTTTTCTTTGTACAGTGACCATAAAAGCTAGGAGAATAAAATTTAGCCCTTGTAGCAAAGACAAACAGGGCATTCTAATGCAATCCGCATTATAAAAGCTTCATACCCAAGGTTGTAGAAGTCAGCACCGGTCACCTTTTTTTTGGCCCACCCTGTATATTTCTCAGAAATAACTTCAACATTTTTTAAGAGAATAAAAATCCTATCACCGCATGTTGGATTCGTACTAATTTTGATCGTATATCTTTGCATCGGTTCTATAGTTTTCGGTCTGATCGAAAAACCGAATGCAAAAAAATGCGAATCGGAAAATCGACGTCTAGTGGCCAAAAAACAACGAGAATTATTGATCAAAATCGATCGTTATAAAATGGACGGTCGGACATTGAATGAAGCTCAAAAAGAATTTGATTCTTTTATTCGAGAAATTTACAAAATTTACAAGAAAAATGGCAGCAAATTCTTATATTCGATCAATGATGGTGACGGTTCGTGGAATTTCATGCAAGCATTCTTTTTCGGTTTGACGACTATTCTGTCGATTGGTGAGAAGAGAATGCAGACAAATGAGTTCAACACATTCTATATTCATGCCTATCACGTTTTGAATCCAGTAATTTCGTCAAAAATCGTGACAGAACTTTGTGAAGGCTATTTTTGAATCTCTACTTGACATTTCATTTTGCTTTATTTTTACAAGAAATTTTGTCACATATTATATTGATTCCAAAGATTTGATCCCACAATTCTTCATCTTTTTTATAAGATCAAGATCATGTTCTCTCCTGTATATTAAAATCACGTGCTTTTGAAGTATAGACTTCATGATTCTACTTCCCGATTGTGATATCATTCTAAATCCCATAAGCTCGGAATTCGAGCGTAGATTCTGAATTTCGGAATTAGGGTGATTTTTATATTGATTTTTTTAACAGTGAGCTTTAGTCTTCGATATATTCTGGTTCACGTTTAACCGATTCCGATTCTCATTCAGGTCTTCAACCACTTACAAGACGAATTGTTGACATGAAGCATGCTGCTGTACCATGGGTGTATCCATTCTTAAATTTTGAGATTCATGAAATTGATACCAGACGGATTGGTTCGTCGATTCCAATTTCAAATTCTGAGAATCTTAGAACAAGTTCTAAAAAGAATCTCGGCAATACACGTCCTTTGGAGAGGGTTCACTAGGAGGTTACATACCCGCCCTAGCCTGTTTTTTTACTCGGCAAAGTAATGCAGAATTGAAAAAAAAAATTTTTCGGTCAAAAGTCGTTCGCACTATCATCAGTTTGATCTTTTTCAAAAACTGAGTCCAATTTTCATTCCAAATGCTATTTTCTTGACCTATGTACCCTATGAGTGTGGCTCTGTTTTTGATCTACAAAAGGAGCTTCAGGATCAGACTAAAAATTGTATTTGTAAGAATTGAGTTTTAGATTAACTTTTCCAAATTCTAGGCTACGGTGCCGACGTCCCAGTAACATTCCAAGGTCGAATTTTTTGCCTAATTTTCGTCGTCATCGGGCTTCCGTTGACCATGGTCACTTTAGCCAACGTGGCCAAATTTCTTTCCCAACTGATCGCCTGGATATACACTTGTTCGTTGATCAAATTTTCTAAATTAACTGATCGATTGTATCAAATTTTGGACAGGGTTTCTGAATCGTCCAGAAATTCCAAATTTATTACCCGTATTCGTCGAAATAGTAGCATTGGCTCGAAAAATTGCGACGAAAAAATGGCTCAACTTTTATGGGATAATTTGGATCAGGCGTCGGTCGTACGGGTACCCATTTGGCTAATGTTCACCCTAATCTTACTGTACATTTGTTTGGGGGCGTTGACTTTCGGCCCGTTAGAAAATTGGTCGTTCGCCGAAAGCTTCTATTTTTCGTTTGTCAGCGTTTTCGCCGTCGGCTTCGGCGATTTGACGCCCAAAAACCCCGCCTACCTTTGGTGGGCGTGTTTTTACGTCTTGGGCGGTCTGGTGTTGGCCACGACTTGCATCGACGCCGTGGGCGTTCATTACGCCAACGACATACATAACGTGGGACGTCGATTGAGAAGGAAGAATCCGATCGGTTGGCTGAAAATCATGCAGGAAAAGCGACTAAGGGCCATGAAACGGCAATCTGTGTGGAACATGTTCCAGATTGTGGCTGCAGTGAGCCAGGTCAAAGGTGAGATGCAGGAGAGTGGCCAATCTGATCTATAAAGTTTCTTCGGAGTTAAAAAAACTGATGGCGAGCAAACCAGTCGAAAGTTTCACAGTAATTTTATGATCACCCACTATTCTAGAAAAAGCAACGAAAGCTAGTCCACCGTATGATATTCTCATATTCTACAGGGATGCTTGGTCCACTCGCGGTCTTCCCATAGCTCACCAATTACAGTATAATTTTAACCGATGGTAAAAGGGCCAAGTTTAAGATGTTCGATGAAAAACAGGACAAGCAAGTGAAGAATCTTACTGTAATCTGACAATGGTGCGGTTCGACTAAACATTATTCTTGAAACGACAGTTGCTTACAGTAACCTAAATTATAGTCTGCTCTTTATAAGTGCTTGTAAATTGGAAAATTATGAAAAAATTATCGCCTCAAAGCCGGTTACAAAACGTAGAGTCGAGTCGTTTCACGAATTCCTAGTCCTATGCGATGTATGGTTCAGCAGGAAATGATAAAAATAGGAAATATTACTTGATTTCCACTAATTACGAGCATTTCAAGAGAAACAGCCTATAGTACTATACTCAACTCATTTTGAAATGACCGATGCATGGTACGGAAAAACTAGCAAGCTTATTACTGTAATCAATGAAAGAATTTTTTGTTATTTGGGGGTAAAAAGAACAGCTGAAACTTTCCTTTACCTGGTCAAATGGTCAAGATTTCTCGAGTTGCACTCAGGTATGGATGCAGTTCTATCCAAATCGACAGTGGATAAGCACGATGTTTTTTTTTCAATGATTTTGGATTTTTCCTCTCATTGAGCGAAAATTGTATATCAAATTGAATCTACTTTTTGGTTTTCGCTAAGCCTATAATTTAGATTGAATGGGATATAGTATACAATCGCAGAGTGTGGCTTCTATTTTACTTTTAAGGCTCAATCACATGTCCCGTAGTTTGGAATTCTTGTGCCAAGTTTCCTAAAGGCAACTTGTTCTTTATAGGTACACAAAATATTTAGAAAAATTATTCTTGCGAAATGTTGATCCCTGAAAATGACCTGAATAATGTTGAGTTGTGGAAAAATATCTTTCCAAAATTGATACATATGATAAGATCAATGGCTTACTGTAAGTCGATTCCTTGTCATTATAATACTTTTGGATGCACTGAAATTAGGTAAGCAGTAGAGATTCAAGCAAATCTGAGACATACAGTCATTTTACTGTTTATCGTAAACAGCCCGGTTCGACGAAGGAATTTTTCAGATTAGTGCCACCTAAAGCTGTTTTTTAAATACAGTCTTATTTCGGTTTTAAATCAATCAGCTGTATATCTCAAAGATCAAAATTCATGATGCACGCACAGAACATTTTAAACTTTTGGTATGGTAAATGCCATTTGAGACGAACATGGAGGTCTGTAGCTTTAAGAAATTAACATTTACAGTAAGTTTTTTTATAACCGTAAGACAAACTAGAGATTTTTGATGACTATTAATTTTTTAAGAGCGAAAAATATCTCTCAGTCGGATTTATTTGCTGCTTGAAAGGGCTTTTTATCGATTATTTCAATGGGAGATTCTATGTTTTTGGGAATCATACTCTATTAACTATTCGCTCCAAAAATTCAAAAAAATCAGCCTGTAGAAGTAACTCCACTAATTTAGAAAAAGTGGTATTTCCTGATGTCTCCTGATAGGTGTTTGAGCTTCAAGGATTTCTCCCATCAAAAAGTTGAAGAATTATAGCAATCAACTTTTTTGGGAAAAGCGCCGTTTATTGAGTGGCGATAAAAATTATGTTACAAGGATATTTGTTGGAGAAAAAATAATCGTTTTTAGAGTATGTTGTAGTGCATTGGATCCATTATCATGCCATGAAACTTTTTTTTCTAGAGGAAAAAGAAATTGACGAGTACGAAACGTCAGAAAATGATAATTCCGACTACTCGCTACGAGTTCCCATATTAGACAAAAAAGATATGAAAATCATGAAAGGTAAAAATGGCGCAGTCAACGTCATTCCCACTTGTGGAAAAAGATACTGTCGATGTTGAGTAAAATGTTCGGTATTCCGTTTAGGTCCACCTTCAGAAATACGAAATTTTCGAGCAGAATCGGCGACAGCGTCGAGCGTTCAACTTTTTTGGGATGCTCCACTATTCGGGTCGACCTACGGTCTTCACTACGTTCTAAGTTATAGGTTGAGGTTGGTAAAACATATGATCGAATGCATGCTTTATACCAGCCATCATGGTCCAGTATGTAGGGAAGTTCTTAATGAATTTTAGGGGCATGAGCCCACCTAGAAACTTCATCTGGAACCACGATGTTTGGCCATACATAGATATGGATGGTTGGGAAGCTTAGACTACATCCACCGATTTGCATGTACTTGGAATTCTAAGTTCCAAGTTGTCGAAAATCGAACATTTATCCATACTCCAGAGTGTGTGGTTGTTCATTTTTCCAGGTCTCCAAGTTTCTGAATTCTGAGTTCCAAGTCTTGGAAAATCGCCGTTTTTCCGAGATTCAATCCGTATTCTCCGACGTTTCCCAAATGTCAAACATTGGAAATTGCAAGTGACTTCGCCCTGAAACTCCATTTTTCCAAGTATCAGTTATTATGTTCTGAAGATTTTCGACTCGGAGTCAAAGAGCTGGAAAAGATTTCCTTGGAAAAATGGCGGCTTTTTTCCGAGCGAAATATCAATTAGAAAATTTTGCCAGGTCCATTATTTGTGCATGAAAACATGCACTATCGTAGTCTTTGTTGAAATAATCACGGATCATGATATTTTATGTTTGATAAGATAAGATATCCACATGGTGACGCCAATCTTGGTAAATGGGCCTAAGAAAAGCTTAATTCCGTGAGAGATGAGGAATTACGGTAAAGGAGACAACTCTGAGCAGTAGAACGAAAATACAAATTTACTGTAGGAGAATGCAATTGTAAAATGCATATGCAAATTTCAAAAAAACTTGCAAAGAATAGCAAAATCCAAAGGTGAAAAAATAGCTAAATAGTTACTTCGATAAAAACAAATGTGGACTGGAAGACCTCGGGGTTAATACGGACAACATAAATATTCTTCATGCAATTGGGAGATAATCATGAAGGTTAGGAGCCAAATGTACTATTCAAAATAGGATGTTTTTAGAATATTTTCGGTTACTTGCTCGAACGTTACTCATTCTTGCGCTTTTCTAAAACGAAGCTTTGCGCCACATTATGTTGGGACAAGAGAGAATCAATTTAATACCAATAGGACCTGGAAAAATCCACATTTTTCTTGGAAATTTCAAATCCTTGGAAAGAGCTACTTGGAAACTTGGGAAAGAGACTTGGAGACTGGAAATATTTTTCTGATTTTCCAAATGGAAGAGAAGAAACGATTTGGAAATCTTTGCTGAGCATACCAACTGAAACTTGGAAACTTAGAAATTCTAAGTACTTGGAAACTTGGAGCTTAGAACCTTTAATTTCTAGTACATACGAATCTGGCCATGTTTGACCGCCCCCAAATAATAGTGGCTTTTCAATGCAAGCAGGGATTTTCCGTTCCGAAGAGGGCTTCAACCGATATATCTCATTATCTAACCAAAAGCATGACTTAAAATGGCGTATCTTCATTTCTGACTGGGCTGTAGGTAGTCGAAATTGGTTAAAACTTGATTGTCTCCCCAAACTTTGTTTGCAACTGATGCAAATGTCCGTATATTACCATTAATAGTTTCAATATCCTAACCGTCCGAGAATAACCACTCCTCTTGATTACTGCAGTCGCAAGTAAAACGAAAAAATTCGACTTTTGTGCTGATCGAGATTTTTTTCCGGTTTCCAATTTCAGCAGAGACTCAAGCTCTAGCTCAGCTGCAGCCTTAGCTATAGCTAAACTCTATATGTTATACCGTTGACGTTAAAACGCAGCTCAACCGCTCTTAGCTTATACTCTAAACACACCCAGAACGTTATGCTGCAGCAAGTATCTGTGATGAAACCGGGGTCTCGGTGCCTCCGATTTGACTGACCTATCACTAGCATATTATGAACGTTCTTCGTTTGGACAATTTGTGTATTCTTGAATATTTTTTCCCAGCCCACTCAGTTCGGACGCTATTTCCACCAATCCGCAGTTCATGCAATGGTGGACTTTATTCCACGAATTACCACTGAGTGTCTATCCTGCACAAAATGTCAAGTAAACTGAGCGTTGATTTCCCCCGTGGATGGACGTAAGATTTAACTAATTTCACAGGACAAGAAGAACGGCATTAACAGTGATTGAACCGCTTTATAAAACTGGATACCATGTTATAGGGCTGAGTTCGTTTTCCTTGTATCATTTTACGGTCGTTGCGGTCAATAATGCCGGCAGAAGTCCAGCAGTTTATGCGCAAGAATATACTGGTAATACGAAGGGCGGATAAGTTTTCAAATCAGGAAAGACGTTAAATTTTATGGAAGCTGTTTACTTAGTGCAGTTAGACCCTTCAGTGTCAATGCACTCCGTTCAACTAATAAGCAGTACTGCTATCTTGAACATTTTCTTGAATTTTTCTCTACGGTCGAATGATCAGAAAAGATAAAATTTAGTTTCATTATCATGCAATTCTATTGAAATTTTCAAAAGTTTAGTTCAGTGAACTGCAAATAGATTTAAGATTAATATGTATAAATTCTTCGTCTTCTACCTTAATTTTGCTCAGATGCAGTAGTAAGTATTTTGAGTGGAAGATTGAATTTTCTGATTTGCCTCTAAAGTAAAAAAGTTCAGTTTTTTGCGAAAAAATGGAGCTTTTTTGTGCCTAAATTTGAGGTTTTTAATTTTTGGTTGGCAACACTGCCGTTCGGTCTTCCCAAAGATTCCTCGACCATATTTGTTGCAAGAAATTCAATGTCTGGACTGCGTTGCCATGATGCAACAAATGTCCGCAAATAGACTTCGGAAGCACCTCACAAAATTTACTGAGAACGTTCTTAATGTAAAAGGACTCATGCCACAACTCTTTGTGGCTTTCGATCATTCGTCGTAGAATTTTTCTACATGTACGATTTCGTTGAATGTTGTACCTTTCCAGACACCCAAAACGAGCATCATAGTTTTGTAATGATGTAATGAATAGGAATTATGGTTCGTTCTCACACACTACGGATGTCACTAAAGCCGATTGTTTTCCCACTGATACTAATGGCCTTTGTCAAAAAATCTACGTTTAGCAAAACGTGGTAGAAAATAGAGGATACTGTAGCTAACGAAGTTTGTCGGCTGCTTGTTTGCTTTACGGGTACCTGCAAGCTCACAAATCATTGGAAGCATTTGTTCTCAGCACATGAAAACAAGGATCTCAGACATCTGCTTAAATTTATGTCAACAATTTTTAGTGCCTCCGAAATCAGATCAATTTATGTACTTGATTGTAAAGTAACCAATATGACATTAATCGGCTAAGTATTGTATTTGTGAAATAACAAGGACTCCTACAAGTATTCATAGTTAATACCATTAAATTTGAAGATAAAAATATGTATTGTATATGGTCGAAATGATCTATTCGGAATACTGACAGTCCTGGCACCACAAGATGTCACAGACCTCTGACTCTTGATAAATTTGCATTTTCAGAACCGAGTACAGTACCGTTGAATTTGCGAGCTGAATTGGTAGACTCACGCGTACTTTTACTGACGTGGGATGCTCCTATGAAAAACAAAGAAGGCACGAAGGTGAGTGTTAAACTGTTATAGAATGACGAAGAATAGTTTACTGATCAAGGTGTGCTCATTCTGCAGTGGGAGATGCTCACGAGCAGCGTCGTATGGTCATGGAACACGATGTTTCACTATTTCTGTGGCAGTAAGTCAGCTGCTATTAAAATAGCCCCTCTGCACAGTTAGCCAGACTCACTCTGGTGAATAGCGATGACTTGACTGCCAAATTTCACAAAGAAATCCAAATAAATTACTGCAAAACGAAGAAACTATAGTTTTACTGTTCAGTCATGTTCATCTTCATGCTTAGAAAATATGTATCTATGTTGTAGTGTAGACTACTCACTTTCAGATAGTAACGTAAAAATTGAAAACGTAAAGCAGGTGGTTTATTGAATGTACTGACCGTAACGTACCTGCAGTTAAACGCTTGTAGGATCAAAATCATACATTTTATTGGGGGGTAGCTGAAGCTCCTGACTCAGAAGAATCCTGGCTGCTCTCCAGAATCTTACTTTTTGCACTATGAAATGTAGAAGTGAATTGTTTCCCTCATAAATTTTAAAAACGAATACATTGAGCATAAAATAAATATGATTTTAAAACGGTTTAGCGTAAAAAAGATAAATTTTCAAATTATAAAACTTGGGAATTCTACTTCAAAATGTTGAAAATTATCAAGAAAAAGGTTCATTGGTTTTTGTTGGAACTGAAAGAGCACACAGAAAAACATCTAAAATCAAAATTTTGGAGCACTCTGATCTATTCTGACTGAGTTTTGAGCGCTTTGAAAAAATTAGGGCTGACCCCTTATTTTTACATGTGTACCGGGCGAGCCAAAAAAAGTGACCGGTGCTGACTTTCATAACTTTCGAGCGGAAGAAGCTTTTATAATGCGGATTGCTGCATTAGAATGCTATATCTGACTTTGTTAAAAGGGCCAAATTTTATGCTCCTAGCGTTTATGGTTACGCTACAAACAGAAATTTACTAAAAGTGGTCACTTTTCATAAAGTAAAAGTTGTGAAATCAAAGTAATAATTGTCTTATTGTAAAAGAAGTTTTGTAACGCTGTTTACACACAATAGTACTTTGAAAATCACCTAGATTTATAAGTTACACATAATTTAAAGTCGGAAACTTCTTGTTTCAATATCGACAAAATTTCGCAAAAATCAAGAGCTTTTGTTTTGAAAATGAAAAAAAGAAAATTAAAACAATATCAATTATGTCATTAATCAGATCGAAAAACGATTAAAATTATTGGTGGAACAGAAAGTAAGACACACTAAAACGACTCTCTTGTAGTTCCAGCTGTTATATGGTTCTTATGACTGGATCCATTGTACTTTTCTTCCATAAAATATGTTGCTTATGTCAATTTTCGTAATGGAAACTTCATTTAAAAAGTTCCACCAATCTGAAAGCTATGAAAGTCCGTATCGGTCACCTTTTTTGGCTCACCGTGTATATAATTATAATCAATCTATTTGAAATGATATGAAAGATTTCGATTAAGCGCATCGCACCTACAATTCAGGATGATAAAAAAGATTATTTGATCATCAAAGAAGCTGCAGATGAAGGAAAAAGCTGTAAATTGTGGTCGATGAACCTCCCGGTATTTTGAGCAGATGCTGCAACATTTACTGATCTAGCCCTGTCGTGGAAATCGTTCGCAAAACTTTTTACTACTCGAAAAATCGTCATGCGTTCACAAATATTCAGTCTCATCTGACACGTTTGGTCTCTGTAGTACTGCAGCCAATGCTTATAGTTTACGGTTGTAGAGTTCACTTGATATTCGTTGATGGAACTTCCAGTGTGGTACGTCTGGCATTCTTCTTCTAAAGTTTCGAAATTCGAATTTTTTAGCATTATATTGTTCATCAAACTTTAAATAATGGAAAGAATCCGAGCGAAGAATGGATCCGCTACGACGTCGGAGAAATGAAACAGTGTTTGATCAATGATCTGAAGCCGAATTTTGAATATTGTTTCTCCGTTTCGGCTAATCATAATGCCGGATTAGCGATATTTTCTAAATGTCTAAGCTTTTTTCTGCGCGATGAAGCTTGTTGAGTATCTGACTATACTGCTGAATGCTGTACGATAAATGAATTCCATGTAGATATGTATTTAATATTGATGAGTTTAAAAGTGTGTACTGGAAAAAGTGTGATAGCCATGAGATCGACATTACTGTATTAGGTCCCACAAATGAATGAGTGTCCTTTTACATAATGCCAGTGTTTTTTTTGTGCCAAAACATGGTTTTTGGCACAAAAAAATTTGAAATGGCGCAAAAAATTTTGAGCGTTTGTGCCAATTGGCACAAAATTTTTGGGTGGTTAAACATTAAATTTCCTTGATTTTTAGACGTGGCGCTTCGCGCCGAGTCAATGAATAATTTCCTATTTTGACCCGAAAGCGAACGATTTCTCTGCGAACAGTGTATTAGTATCGTGGCAGAAAATTTCACAGGCTGTCAATGACTGATGAATGAGAAGAAATTTTGAATATTCTCTGTTAATTCAGTCAGATTTGAATTCAAAACTGCAATTCTTACTTTTGTGTTTGATTGATTCAAATAAGAAAATCGATATCGTTGGTAATGGTACAATATTTCGACCGAAAATTTACTCAATATTCGATTTTATTTTCCCTAGTCTTTACGTTGTTGTTAAATATATAAGAGATAATTCATATTCGTAGTCGAATTCGAAAAGTGAATCTACTTGAACTCACTGTTTTTTTTTCCACATTTGCACTATAATGTGGAAAAAAAATCTGGAATGTGGAAAAAATTTTGAGGTCTTTCCACAAATGTGGAAGAAAAATTTGGGGTTTTCATATTAAAAAGATGCATTTCGGTGCATTTTAGGAGGTCCAAATCCCAAAATTTTCCGGCGCTTCGCGCCGGTTATAGCTTTAATAATCATCATTATTTACTAAGTAGCTCAGGTGCGGCTTTTATCATGTCTACCTTCACTTACCATTTAATCTTTAATAGTTTTCATCACCTTAAACGTATTATCTCATGTTTTAATTGGTAATCTTCAATATTTTATCATAATATTTAATGAAGATTCGCATTTTTTGCTTTTGAGAAAGATCAATACGTCAAGTCTGTATACTTTATGATGCGATTATTTTCTTTGCTAACGTAAAATCAATTCAAAAGCTTCATGGAAATATCTTTCGGAAATTTATACTCTTCTTACTTATATTTTCGACCAAGTCATGAGAGTTTACAAATAAATTACAGATTGTAAAATTTTTCAAGTAAAATTCCTAGAAATTACGACTCTTGAACACAAAATTGGAATCTTATTCTTGAAATAAATGTTCGGAAAATTGATTTTCCAGCATCCCAGAATGACAATATACCCAAAAAATTTTCCGGCGCTCCGCGCCGGAAAGATTACCATCTTTTTTGGGCTTTCGATGGTCATCATAGAGGGCTTGACTATTGATTTCTTGTGTAATTCAAGTCAATTGCTCTAGTTTTCTAGAAAATTTGTTCAACAATGCTTGTAGATTAGGCTTTTAAGTCGAACATTTCAATTCTTTCTTCAATTTTAATGAATTAACTTCTCTAAAAACACCAGAAGGCTTGAAAAAGCTCAAAAACAGTGCGATAAAGTGTCTGTGAGCAATTTTAAGCCAAAAAACGAGGATTTTAAGACGAAAAAAAATTTTTTCCACATGTGGAAAAAAAATTTGACCCCTTTCCACATTTGTGGAAAAAAGTTCGTGGAAAAAAAAACAGTGCTTGAACTTCTAAACAATTCTTGACTTTTTAGAATTCTGTCAGCATTCCATTTCTTTTACACCATTTTTTTACAGTCGTCGTAAACTATTTTCTTGCACAATTTTTTCTTATCTGACTGACATGACATGGTTTAGCTGAAAAACAGGCTGAGCACGATTTTTACAAAAAATTAATGCGTTTCAAACGTTAACCTTTTATCAAACTTTTGGCATAAAACTTTTCCGCAGTTTTCAGTATGTTTCTAGTAGAAAAAAATTTTTTGTGCCATTGGAATAAATTTTTTTGGCCTCTTGTGCCAATTGGCACAAAAAACCGTGCACAAAAAAAAACCGCTGTATAATGCACATTTTTTCCTCAATCGACCATTTTTGAGGAATTTTTTTTGGAATTGAGGAAAATTTTTTTGTACTTAGGGACCAATTAGGAAACATTTTTTTATGATTTCCTGTTCAAAGATGCATTTTACGTAATAAAATTGAAAATTGTTGAAATTTAAAAATGTTGAAATTTTAATTATTTAATATAATTTTTCTTTTATTCTGTACAGGCCCGTATTTAGAGAATTTTTTTACATCCCAAATTTTTAGCAGTATTATTGTACTTATACATCACAACATACCTGTAGGACCTCCGACCAGTTGGGGGGGGGGGGGGTAAATCCGAAATTTTTTGGGGGGGGGGGAGGTAGGAAAAAGTCGAAATTTTTCCCAAAAAAGGCCAAAAAACATACACTTTTTTGGCAAATTTTTTTAATTTTTTCCCCAACTGGGGCGGGGGTTGGGGGGGGGGAAATGATTTTGGGTACAGGGTTGGCCGAGTTGGGGGGGGGGGGGTCCCCCCAACCCCCCCAGGTACAGGTATGCATCACAATTCCTAAATTAAATTTGCGCTATAAGATGGAAAATTAGTGAAAATTTCCGGCGCGTCGAGCCGGATTTTTATTATTTAATAATTTTTCTATATTATTCTAGTGCGCGGTTAGAAAATGTCATTTTAGCTAATACTTATAGCTTTTAATTATCAACATATCATGGATAAAGGTATGATCCTGTGTTGTTTTTTGGCGAATTTAACGAAAAGAAAGATTTTTCTCGGTATTTCCTCAAAAAATTTTTTTGCAATCTTTACAAAATGAAACTTGTGTGACTAAAACATTTTTAGTCCAAGTCGAAATTCTTGGTCGTTGAAGAATTAAATTTTTTGGTTGCTTTCCTAGTTTTTAAATTGTAGTTTGCCGACTGAAAATTCATCGAACTTTACTGAAAAATTAAACCTTCTGTCTAGGAAATAAAAAGTGAAAAGATTCATTTTCCATTTCCAGTGTTTCAGAATATTCAAATCCAGAAAAATTTTCGGCCCTTCGCGCCGGAGAAGTTAATTCATATTAACCTCTGTCATTTCCTCTTCAAAATTCTGAAAATTGGGTTTTGGATGTTGAAAACCGACCTGAATCGAATGAAATACAAGAAAGCTAGCTTCCGATATTTTTTTCGATAAACATAAGATAATTTATTGATTTTAAAGCAATCAACCAAAAAACCATCTGTGCAGTCAACATATTTCCTCAAGTTTTGCATTGCAACCTGGACTGTGCAAAAAACCTGAATCCAAGCACATATAAACTAACTGAAAATAAGTCGTCTTTACTGCAAAAATGATCTTTTTATTCAATAAATTCTAAAAATTCCCCCCTTTTCTGAAAATCCTGGATACGGGTATGATTGAAGATCCGCATTTTTTTCTCCGTAGATTTTTTAAGAAAAATCAACTTAACATGTCAACTTTCTAAACTTTTTGAAGCGTTTGTTCTTTTCTTAACGTAAATTCAGTTCAAAAGCTTCATGGAAGTATTTTTGGAAATTTTCTACGGTTCTGACTCATAGCTTTTCGGCCAAATTTATGAAAGGTTGCGAACAAATTAATGGTTTTAAAATTTTTCGAATGATAAATTTCTAGAAATTACGATTTATAAACACAAAATTTAGATCTAATTTTTGAGATATATGTTCAGAATGATTATCAGAATGCTTTAAAAACCTCAAAAACACTCAAATAAAGCGTTTATGAGCATTTTCAAGCGGAAAAAACGAGGATTTTAAGACGACAACTTGTCGTCAAGATATCCACGTGGAAAAAAATTTGACCTCTTTCCACATTTGTGCAAAAAAAAAGTTCGTGGAAAAAACAGTGCGTTAGTGGCTAAACAACCAAAAATTTTTGACGCTTCGCTTCGAGTCAAGTCAATGCCTGATATTATTTACTCGTATTTGCTCCGAACGCGAACGAGCTCTCTTCGAATAATGTATTAGTATCGTTGCATTCAATTTTCTCAGTCGTCGTAAACCATTTTCTTGCTCAGTTTTTTGTTATCACACTGACATGTTTAGCTGAAAAAAAGTTGTGCAAAATTTTTACAAAAAATTAATGCGTTAAACCATACCTGTACTTGGGGGGGGGACCCCCCAACTCGGCCAACCCTGTACCCAAAATCATTCCCCCCCAATCCCCCCCCCCCAGTTTGGAAAAAAATTGAAAAAATTTGCCAAAAAGTGTATGTTTTTTTGGGAAAAATTTCGACTTTTTTCTACCCCCCCCCCCCAAAATTTTGGATTTACCCACCTCCCAACTGGTCGGAGGTCTTACAGGTATGCGTTAAACGTAGCTCTAATTAGGTATATTTTTGTCAAACTTTTGGCCTAAGATTTTTCTGCCATTTCCAGCAATCTTTCTAGTAGAAAATTTTTTTTTGGTGTCATTAGCTCAAATTTTTTTAGCCTCTTGTTCCAACGAGCACAAATGTCCGTGTACAAAACAAACACTGTCGCAGTTGCACTGCTTTTCCCCGCCGACCTTTTCCCCAAATGAGGAACACTTTTTTCCCGCCGAGCTTTTTTCCAAATGGGTAAAGGGGTCAAAATTTTCTTCCCCATTTTCCGAAGTCGTTATTTCGCTTTAAAATGTTCATAGATTCTTTGTGTTTTTAGCTTCTTCAAACCTTCTGATGTTTTCTAAGCCGTTTATCTATTGAAATTGAGGAAAAAATTGAACTTTTCGAGTTTCAAGTCTAATTTACAAGCATTGTATTTTTCAATTTTTCAGCAGACTATCCAAAAGTACAATGACTGAATTATGTTGAGGATACTTGTTCCCGCTATTCGGAGCTTCAGTAAAAGTTACATAGGCTCGGTCCGGGACTTGAACCGGGGACCTTGCGGCTACCGTCTGCACGCTCTATCCAACTGAGCCAACCGAGCAACGGGAAAGGCGCTCTTTTTTGCAACAATGCGTAGTTGAGGTGGCTGCTTTGGCCACTCTCAACAATTACATGAGAAATGGAATGTTACATAAGTCCTCTATGATAACAAGTGCGCTGTGATTGTGATTGACATCCTATGACGCTGGAAAATCAATTTTCCGAACATTTATTTCAAGAATAAGATTCGAATTTTCTGTTCAAAAGTCGCAGTTTCTAGAAATTTGTCAGTAGAAAAGTTTTAAAACCAGTAATTTATATATTCTTCGTAAACTATCATAAATTTTGCCGAAAAGCTATGAGTATGAAGAGTAGAAACTTTCCAAAAATACTTCCATGAAGCAATTCAAAGGAACAATCGCTTCAGAAAGTTTAAAAAGTTGATGTGTTGATCTTTCTAAAAAAATGTGTCAAGGAAAAAATGTGGATCTTCATCTTCATTAAATATGAAGATAAAATATTGAAGATTACCACTTAAAAGACACGGTAATACGTTTAAGATGATGAAGACTAATCGTAGATTATTAAATAGTAAACGAAGGTAAGACATGCTACAAGTCGCTCCTGAGCTAGGTTATAACTAATGATTATCAAAATTGTAATCGACGCGAAGCGCCGGAAAATTCCGAGATTCAGACCTCTTAAAACGCATCAGAATGCATCTTTTCTATATACGACTCCCACAATTTTTTTCACCAGAAGTGCAAAGAGGCCACAATTTTTCCCCTTTTCCGAATTTTGTTTCACCGAAAAGCACGCTTTTGGGGGAAAAATGGTTAGTTTAGCCGCCAGCCGGGCCCCATGGTGCGCGCTGTATTTTTCCATATTGGTCTGTGGTGCATTTTTCCGACACTTTTCAGCACCGCCGCCTTTCTCACAGGCCCGTATTTAGAGGGGGAAGGGGGAATTTCCCCCTAATTTTTATACATTTTTTTCGGTTTTTTCCAAGATCCACGCCGTATACGATTAAACTGATATCATAAATGTTAGATTAAACTTGAATTATAAATTTTAGAATTTCCAGCAATATCGTTGTATTTATACATCACGATTCCCAAATTAAATTATATATATATTTATATACTTTTCGTCAAACATAGAATTAAGCCACTAATCCAAACGCACGTAAACTTACTGGAAATAAGTCATCTTTACTGCAAAAATAATTTTCTTTTTATTCAGTAAATTCTACAAAAATTTTGAAGAATTCCCTCCTCTTTTACACGTCCTGGATACGGGTATGTTTCTGTATGATTTCAGTGCGCGGTTAGGAAATGTCATTCTAGCTAATGCTTATAGCTTTTGATTATCAGGATATTTTGGATAAATGTTTGATCCTGTCGTTTTCTTGAGAATTTGACCAAAAGCAAGATTTTTCTCGGTTATTTTCCCAAAGTCTTTTTGCAGTCTTTAAAAAGATTTTGACATTTGTGTGATTAAAACATTTTGAGTTCATGTGGGAATTCTTGCTGGTTGAAGAATCAAAATTCTTGATTGCTTTCCCAGTTTTTGAATTTTTTTTTGTTGAAAAAATTAAACCTTCTGTCTAGGAAATAAAAATTGAAAAGGTTCATTTTCCAGCGTTCTAGAATATCGAAATTCCGGAAAAATTTTCGGCGCTAGGCGCCGGAGAAGTCACTCATAGTATGTGTGACTTGTTAGACGCCTTACGAATCTTTTCATTTTCTCTTCAAAACTCTGAAAATTCGGTTTTAAAAGTCTAAAACCGACGCGAGCTGAATGAAATAAAAGAAAATTAGCTTTTGGTGGTTTTTCCGATAAAATTAAGCTAATTTATTGATTTTAGAGTGAACGACAAAAAATTTATCTGTGTAGCCAAATTTTCCCCAAGTTGCATATTGGAACCTGGCCCTTGTGCAGAAAAAAAGCTTTGTGGTCAAGTTCATACCTTTATGTCAGATTGTTAGCTGTTCAGGATCAGATTTGAAATTTTATTTTTCATTGTTATCTTCTTATCAAAGTTTACTGTTTGATTTACTCGCTATGTCAAAAATAGATTGTTTTATGTCGTCAAAGAAATATAAGAAATAAAGGTTATGCCGTTAAGTTATCCTCCTGCTTTGCTCCTGTAAACTCACTTAAATATTTATTTACAAGTAGGTCATATAGCTAGAAACTTATTGTGAAAAAATGTCGGTTTTCCGGCGGAATAAGGTGCAAGTTAATGAGTAATGTTCAAAAAACACATCAGAAATGATTTTGAGAGATTTTTAAGCAAGGAAACTAAAAAAAAATTTCCTTATGAGAGTTTTCAGCAAAAAAAACACTGCTTTTATGCGCTAACCACCACAGTTTTTATATCTCTCAATCGACCGTTTTTGCACACCTGTAATTGGGTGGGGTTGGGGGATTCCCAACTTGGCCAATCCTATACCTAACCTTCCCCAACCCTCCCCCAAACTTGGAAAAATTTGGAAAAAATTTGCAAAAAAGTGCCTTTTTCTGGCTTTTTTTGGGAAAATTTTTGAATTTTTTTGGCCTCCTCCCCAAAAATTTAGGGTTTACCCCTCCCCAACTGGTCGGACCTCTTACAGTTATGCATTTTTGAGGATTTTTTAAATTTATGAAGTTTTTTGTGCTTGGGCATCACTTTGGTCAAAAATTTTTTGATGATCAAGTTTATACTTATGTCAGATTATCAGCCATCCGTGGTTATTTTTGCAGAAAATCCCTTAGATTCAGATAATTTTTCCCGAAAATCCCTTATTTGCATTATTATTTTCCAACAACGATTGCATTGTTCCCCTATTTCCTAGTTCAACGTCACAAATTATGGCAACTTCACGAAAATTAACAGAGTTTTCCTGCATTAACCAATAGAAAAGAAATGCTGATTGCTGAGAATCTCAGTAATTCTGATTTTGACGATCAAATGAAAGTTGGGAGATCTACTCAAGCCGAACCCGAAGTTCATGATGACAATGAAGTTGGTGAAACAGTTGTTGATATTGTGCTTTACCGAATTCTGCAATTGATTCAGATACCGAACAGTTAAGACTGATCACAGTGATGATGAAGAAATACTGCTGGGTCATCCACAAAAAGACTCTGCAACACAAGAAAATAACGATCGATTCGAATCCATTGACAATCTGAATTCACTTGACTAGAAAAGTTATCTCTGCTAACAAAACAAATGAATTATTTTCTCGCTTTCTCTTGTAAACTCACTTATATATTTATAAGCAGGTCATAGCTCGAAACTTTTTGCAAAAAAATGTCGGTTTTTTGGTTGAAAAAGGTGCAAGTTAATGAGAAAACGTTCAAAAAACACATCAGACATTATTTTCAACGATTTTTTAGCAAAGAAAATGAAAAAATGAATTTTCCTCATGAGAGAAAATTTTTTGGGATTTTTCCTCAAATGGGGCAGAAAGTTTTTGAAAAAAAACACTGGCTCAGAGAGCAACAGTACGGTTTTTTGGCAAGCAGCAACCTGATTTCCGGCAGTGCAACCAATTTATTTCTGTCAGGTTGCACAGTACAACTTGAAGCCAGACTGCCCTTTTGGTCAGGGTATAATATTTCCTGTCCGGACTCCGGAGATTCATTTTTATGCGTTATAAAATATAAAATAGTGAAAATTTTCCGGCGTTTGAGGCCGGAACTCAATTCATTTATAGTTTTTTCATATTATTATAGTGCGCGGTTAGAAAATTTCATTCTAGCTAATGCTGATAGCTTTTAATTATCAACATATATTATGAATAAATGTTTGATCCTGTATTGTTTTTTGACGAATTTGATGAAAACGGAGATTTTTCTCGATTATTTTCTCAAAATATTTTTGCGATCTTTAAAAAAATTTTGACTTATGTCTGACTAAAAATTTTAAGTTCAAGATAATGATAGAAAATCGTGCTGATTGAAGAATCCAATTCTTGGTTGCTTGATTAGTTTTTTGAATTTTAGTTTTCCCGGCTAAAAACTCATTGAATTCACTGAAAAAAAAACTGAAAAACTCTCTCTGAAATTAAATTTGAAAAGATTTATTTTCGACTGTTCTAGAATATCAAAATCAAAAAAAATTCTTCATTATCTCTCCAAATTTTAGGAAATTAGATTTTTAAAAACTAAAACCGATGCGAATCGAATGAAATGCAAGAAAAATACAAATTAAGCGAATTTATTGATTTTAGGGTGAGCAAACAAAAATTTTTCGGCGCAACCAAAATTTTCTCCCAAGTTCCACATTAAAATCTGCCCTGTGCAAAAAGTCTCTAATAGACAATGTTTTTTTTGTGTACGTAGTAACTTTGTAAACGTAATTTTTTTGCATTCGGAAAAGGATTACAACACCATCAGTTTGGGACAGTGACAGATATTGCTGGCTGAATAATCCAAATTTTTGGTTGCTTTTCTGATTTTACAAATTAAATAGGCGTGCTTTCAATTTTTTGCATTTGTTCGACTATGAGAAACAATTGAATTGAATGAAAAGTTAGAACACTTATCCAGGAAATAAGTGTTGGAAAGATTCATTTTCTAGCACTCTAGAATAGTACCAAAAATCCAAACAAATTTCGGCGATTAGCGCCTGAATTCTTCATACAAATTGCCGTTTCGTCCAAATTTATAAAGCATCGTCGACTTCAAGCCGATTTTTTTCTCTGATTAACAGGTTCAAAGCATCCACACATTGTTCAAGCATGAACATCATTAGGAAGAAAAATCAACTTCGAAATCATGGAATTGATCTTGGAAAGTATTTATATATTTTTGATTAAATTACTGACTTTAGAGGCATGAATATGTTCATAGAAGCTCAAAAATGCATAAATGAAACATTTCGGGGAATCCTTAAGTGAAAAATTCGATATGGAGGAAATGGCGAAAAAAGTTTTGACCTCTTTCGCCAAATTACGAAAGGGTCTCTCGGAAAAAACAGTGCATAGAATTCGTCAGGAAGTTCATAGTTTTTCTGATTTTGAGCCTCCTAAAGTGTCGCAAAATTCATTTTTTCAGCTGATTCTTTCGCAACTTTCGATTATCGATAGTGGTCTTTTAGACATTTGACAAAGAAGCCAAACGTTTATCCATCATTTTACAATTATGATTAAAAATTTGAAAAAATTGTTCTTAAATGATAAAGCATAAAAAAGCGCGGCAGGTGGTTTATCCTGATTTCCAATATCGATAATTGCCGCGCACAGGGACCAGAAAAAAATTGTATTTTGATGTTTTAGAACGTTCGAGGGTCAATTTTTTTCAACATTTGTTCTCTGATAAATGATCTGATTTTTCTGAGAATTTAAAAAGTTTTCAGTCGGGCGGCAAAAAAACCTAAAAAATAGGAAAACTGAAAATTTGGGTTCCCCATTCTTAGCAAGAGCTTCGGTCATTACCCTGTGCTGAGCTGCTGAATCATTCACTAAATTGAAAAAGTTTATGTTCATCAAAGTCAAAAGTTCTTAAGGACTAGTGATGGTCCTTGGATATTTAGTCACATATATGTGACAAAATCGATGTGTTCACTGTTTTTTAAATTTTATGAAAACTGCAATCAATTCAGTTATCGAATTTCTATATTCTGTATTTACTGATTTCTCCAGCCATGATCGGCGCCAACGACGATGACGTTGTAAAGAAAATCGACGACGAGCCGGATTTGATAAATTTGAAAAGCGCCGACGTTTTGACCGAAGCGAAATTGCAAAGAGTTCGCGCCGTTCTCAATCCAAAACTTTGTAATAACACTTGTGATTATCAAACGTATAACAAATACGTAAATAACATATCTTTTGACGACCAAAGCAATTTAAACCAACAATCAACTACAATTCGCGCTTCGCCTCGTAGAATGACGGCTAACAACATTTATGATTATCAAGCTGTGCCGGTCACAAATCAATCCGATTTTAGAATAAAATTATCAACCGAAAATCGCATCCGTCAAAATCAAAATCAACATGTCGTTGACCAGCCTGAAAGTAAAAATTTGTAATGGAATTTTATCCTTCCATCCGTAATTTTTTAATGTATAATTGTTAATTTTTTCGGTTTTGATTATTATCCAATTTATTTCGTCCTTCCAA
>CAWUHX010000162.1:459390-807974 GCA_963922205.1 Romanomermis culicivorax | reverse complement strand
AGCAGTGGTATCAACGCAGAGTACTTCTCAAATTACAAAAAAAATTTTATGAAATGTCAAATTTTGCATTAGTTGTTGGCCGTATTGACTTCACTCACATTCAAATTATGGACCCAAAGCATCGCCCGGAAGTTTACGAAAATCGAAAGCGATATTATTCAATTAATATTCAAGCAGTGTGGTGCCCAGAGGGCTAATTCACAAACATTGTTGTAAAGTAGCCCGGAACTTCTTATGGTTCAAGAATTCTAGGAGGGTAGGGTGTAAATTAGAAAATGGTCAATTGTCTGGTGTATTGTTTTGATGATACCGGTTATGTACCTATATCTCTTAATACCATACAATCGCGTACGAAGGTACCATCATCTATAGTCTGTTTTTCTTGAAATGCTTCCAAATAATGAAAGTGGAAAGAGTAGTATTTTAGATTTTTGCGATTTTCTGATGAACAAAATGTCATGTAGGGCTGGAAAAAAACAAACTATAAGAAAAATTAATTATGATCCTACTACAAAGTGCACTGTTACCAAACATGTAGGGTACCGTGAAAAGAGCAAGGTATACAAACTCGGGCATTAAAATCAACAGGGTTTCTGCAAATTTGACAAAAATGTAAAAGACACCCTACCGTAATCTGGAAAACCGTTGGGTCTAAATATTTTGTAGGTGTGCATGGGGCCGAATTTCATCGTGTATTTTCAGTGATACCACTCAATGCATTTTAGAGGGCATTGCGTCAAACCTTTGCCTTAGGATTTTGCAAACCATGCTGTCACCAATCGGCGCATCAAAATGAAAATATACACTATTTTATTAGTATAATGTTGATGTTACTGTAAAATTTGAAAACGTCAAGTTATTAGCCGCACGAAATTTGGTTCGGACTCGCATGGTGGAGGAAATTTCACCACTCAATAAAAGTTAGCCGATACTTATAGAGGTTTTCCCTGGCTAACAAAGTTAGCCCAGAGCCCAGACTCACTGAGTTAGCCTGGACTCAAGTTGGCCCAGGAGTTATCCAACTTCATGAAACATCAAAAATTAGTAGTCGGCCAACTTGAGCCTTCAAAAAATGAGCCAGCTAGAAAGTTAGACACCTTTGTGAAACTGGCTGCAAGTTTCTGACGAAGGGTCAATTCTTGTTTTTGGTTAATGCTTGAAAATTCTACTAAAATTGCTGTATGTCAACTTGCGAGAGCGGGCATCCATCATTTGTGACATATCGATGATTTGCCATGCGAATCTAATATCCGTAGAAATTTTTTCCGTCAGGTGTCAGCTGGAACGTCACAATGTAATATGAAAAGCATAATTTTTCTTCGATGCAACTTTTCAAAATAAGTACTCAATTCTGCGTGTTTTGACATCCGGATAAAGAAAAACCATGCTTAGCGCCAAGGTCAGCCTCGTTTTGAACGAATTTGAATGTGAGCAATTACAACAGGCGTTGAAAAATGTGGAAAACGACTTAGGTGAGATGGGATCTCTTCCAGGGAAGTAGATCAAAAGAATAATCAGGTTTACTTGAAAAAGACTAAAAACTACTGTGATTATACTCACCAAACTTGAAAATTTTTTAATAAAAACGTCTACAATAAAAGCTCTGTTTAAACAGTTTTGACAACAACTATTTTTATCATTTTCCAATTTGTAACTTATAAAAACAGCCTCCTACAGTCCATATTATAAGATGAGCCTCAGAGCGTTGAAAGATGTTCATGCAAATAATAAACAACTTACAATCTGTTTTTTAATAAAATGCTTCCAAATAGAAAAGTGATACAAATCAGTATCGTCGTCAGAATCGTTTACATACAGTTCTTATTGTAAAATTTTCCACTCGAAAAAATGTTAAAGGTTAGGTCGTGAAAATCTGAAATACTAGTACTTGCTTTTCCACTTTCAATATTTAAAAGCATTTTAAAAAACGGACTATAGGTGCATGAATATATTTTATCAAGATTGGAAAAACAACTTTGGAAGAAAGCTCCGAGGCTCATATTTGTAAATAAATATGAAAATTGCCCTTTCTTTAATGTATTTCCTGCTATGTCTTCTAATCGCTTTCTTTTGTTGCTCAAATATTACGAAACATTACAATTTTGTGCTACTACAAATTTCGTAGTTTACTTGCTCTTCATTTTTCAAGGCAAAGCAGCATTTCAGAATGTCAAAAACGAGTACGAGAGAATCTCTGTTCAAACTACTGCGTTATCATGTCAGGATATCATTTTGCGTCCGAAATCCATAGAAATTTTCTTTAGATAAAATAAAAAGACGCTCGAGAACACACTCTGATACTATTGACGCACAACAACACTTGATCGTAGATACAAAGCCCGTTCGGTGCAAAATATTCAATCAAGTAAATCTATGAATATTTCAGAGAATCATCTATTAAAATAATATTTCAATTTGTGCTGAAACTGGTTTAAATCATTGTACAGCTCTCAATAGAAATATCGACGCAGCTTTTTAATTAATTTCTTTCTTTCTTTCTTTCTTTCTTTCTTTCTTTCTTTCTTTCTCTTCTTTCTCTCTTTCTTTCTTTCTTTCTTTCTTTCTTTCTTTCTTTCTTTCTTTCTTTCTTTCTTTCTTTCTTTCTTTCTTTCTTTCTTTCTTTCTTTCTTTCTTTCTTTCTTTCTTTCTTTCTTTCTTTCTTTCTTTCTTTCTTTCTTTCTTTCTTTCTTTCTTTCTTTCTTTCTTTCTTTCTTTCTTTCTTTCTTTCTTTCTTTCTTTCTTTCTTTCTTTCTTTCTTTCTTTCTTTCTTTCTTTCTTTCTTTCTTTCTTTCTTTCTTTCTTTCTTTCTTTCTTTCTTTCTTTCTTTCTTTCTTTCTTTCTTTCTTTCTTTCTTTTCTTTCTTTCTTTCTTTCTTTCTTTCTTTCTTTCTTTCTTTCTTCTCTTTCTTTCTCTCTTTCTTTCTTTCTTTCTTTCTTTCTTTCTTTCTTTCTTTCTTTCTTTCTTTCTTTCTTTCTTTCTTTCTTTCTTTCTTTCTTTCTTCTTTCTTTCTTTCTTTCTTTCTTTCTTTCTTTCTTTCTTTCTTTCTTTCTTTCTTTCTTTCTTTCTTTCTTTCTTTCTTCTCTTTCTTTCTTTCTTTCTTTCTTTCTTTTCTTTCTTTCTTTCTTTCTTTCTTTCTTTCTTTCTTTCTTTCTTTCTTTCTTTCTTTCTTCTTCTTTCTTTCTTTCTTTCTTTCTTTCTTTCTTTCTTTCTTTCTTTCTTTCTTTCTTTCTTTCTTTCTTTCTTTCTTTCTTTCTTTCTTTCTTTCTTCTTTCTTTCTTTCTTTCTTCTTTCTTTCTTTCTTTCTTTCTTTCTTTCTTTCTTTCTTTCTTTCTTTCTTTCTTTCTTTCTTTCTTTCTTTCTTTCTTTCTTTCTTTCTTTCTTTCTTTCTTTCTTCTTTCTTTCTTTCTTTCTTTCTTTCTAAGCGTCCGGGGTTCCAAATTATGTATCAAGAAAGAGAACATAGCACTAACGAAGAGAAGAAAAATGACTGAGCAGAAAGTAGAGGATCTCTAAGTGCTTTAAATCCCTGGAGATATGTAAAATGAGTAACAGTTCGTTTTTTTGCAATTTGATAAGTTATGCTAGTGCCGTACAGAACTCAATCATGACGTGTGTAAATTAGAAAATGAGCTTGCTCAGAAAATTGTTTTACTGTAAGGACTTACGCAAATTGCTCTTGAATTCTATTTACGAACGAATAATGCTAATGAAGCTTCGATGAACGAAAAGCCATCGATGTGTTAACTTCGTCAGACTGATGGTTTTTCAAAAAAAGCATTCCTGCAGTGGATTGAACGCCGTACGGAACGACTTTATTTGCATAATCAATATGCAGAAATGTGTCTGTCGACTTTTTCTATATTTGATTAGAATCGCCGCAAATTGATCCAAAATAGAAATGCTGTCAACCCGCAGCGCAGAAATTTTGGAATTAATTGAGAAAATTAGAAGCGGTGGTAGCGAAACTAATCTTCCTCAGAAGGTAATACTTGGTATTGTTTTAGTGTGTGCAACCCTACTGGAGTTGCTAATCTTATTGGTGGACAGTTCAGCATACATGGCGGTTCATAAAAAACGTTTCTCGTAAAAGCCTATTGCACCTCAGCCAGTTTAGCTAGAGTTGCTCAGTTTCATATCTACCGCTACTGTCATACACCATGAGCTATGCCCATTAAGTTTAGTCATTATACTGTATTTTTGATGTAGAAATACTTCTACGTGAACGGAAATTTGGCAGACTAAACAGTACACGTCTGGTTTCTGAGCTGTGAGGATTAATTTCAACAATTATGAGAGTAAAAGTATCGTTTCCATGAAAAATTTAATTTTTAAAAACTTGCGATGCTTTTTTGATTAAGAGCTGCGGAAAGATTCAAAGGAAATTGGAATCAAATTTTCATGGATAATTCTCTCGCCGAACCGAGCGTTCTTTATTCAAAACAGCGGTTGTTTAATTCGTTGATTTTTTGGAATGCGTAAAAAATGATCCATAAAAACAACAAGGATGAGTGGTTTTTACCTTACGTTATACCAGCTAGTCTGTGTTTTTCGAACACTCTAAAATATGATTCTAAAGTAACTATCGAACGCGAAAGACCAAAATCTCAGATCTGCTATGGTTACTAGAGATGTGTCGGGGACCCGGACGAGGACCCGATATTTTCAAAATTTTAGACTCGAACACATCTCTAGTTTTTAATATATTAAGATATACACAACAGATTAGCGTTTTGAAAAATATGGACCCGGACCCGAAATGAGACCCGAAATTACCCGACTATTTTGCTGGACCCAGTCCCGGAATCGATATTCTTGAAATTTTGGACCTGGACCCGGACCCGGACTCCATATTCTCAAATTTAGGACCTGGACCCGATATTTTCAAAATTTTGGACCCGATACATCTCTAATAGTTACTGTAGTATCGTTTTTTAGGCGAACCGTTTTATTTGACCACCTCATATGCATCATTTTTCAATAGACTTCCCGAAAAAGTGTAAATGATGTCACTCGTAAAAGTTAGACTATAGTTTAGTTTAGTTTGATGAATCTAGGAAAGCCATAAAACGCAAAACACAGCTGATAAAAATGAGACAAACGTCCATCGTATTTCTGCCAGATCATTATTTCACACGGGACAAAAAATTTGTGAGCATACTCAAATTATCTTCAACGATATGGGCAAACTTCTGTAGTTAAAAAATTATCTGTAAACGATTTTCACGACAGTATCAGCTTTTGTTATTTTTCCTATTCACATGCATTTTATTAAAAAAACAATATAAATAGCTAACAACCAAGTCGTTTTATGGTTATAGATGTAAAGGTGGGAATTCTCTGGTCATCCAACTAAGAGGGGTAACGGAATTTTCCCTGTTATGCTTTTCTTTGAAAGCTTTTTTCTTTTGATGTGTGTTATGTCTTTAGATTTATACTTTTTCACCTTTTTCGTCGTTTTCTTCATCAATTTCATCATTTTTTCTCTGTAATCGTTCAAAATCTTGTAGGGGTCAAATCTTCTTGGGACAGCCTCCTAGAAGCTGTAGTCCGGTTCTATTGGCGTCAGACTACCCTCACGTAAATTTATGCTTACGCTACAAATTTATTATTTGCCTAAACGCATTTTTTGCTTCGCAGAAACGCTTGAAAAAAACGCTATGATAGCTTCCAGGAAAACCTGATTACTGTCTGGTTCTTTTGAAATACCACAGTTTTAAAAAACGAATTTCAGGGCATAAGGATAATTTTACCTCACATCGCTTTGACCCTTTTTCTATTGATATACGTTACTTTGGGAGCAGCAATTCTGGTATGGTTGGAAAACGATGCGGACATAGAAAAAAGATACGAAAAGTTCGACCGTATACAAGAGTTGTATAACGCAGTGCATCATAGCAGTGTCAATTTCTGCCAAAATGCCACTGGAGAAAGTAAGCGAGCCATACATCTGAACTATCGAAGCCGAAAAAAAGAATGCATGTTATACCTAGTACGGTTCTTTTCATCTGTTCAAAATTATTTTTTACTTCGCGTAGCTTTGACTTCACCCAAGGATTTTGACGACAATCGGTCTAAAGATACACTGAGACCATACCTCGAAACGTTATCCGCGTTTCACGAATACGATGATAGGTTCACAAGCGACAATCAGCCGTGGAAACTGAGCAAAAATCTTATTCAACAGCGATGGACCTTCCTGATAGCCTTTACATACTGCCTTACAGTAATTTCAACTACAGGTAGTTTTTCGTCGTTGTACTCTATTCGTTCTCAAATGAGCCTCGGAATGCAAAAAATATCAAAAAATACCAGGACGCGTGCTGATCATGCATCGCAAGCCAATATTTGCTTTTTCGATTTGTAGTCCTGATTGTTACAGTCAAATTGAGAAACAAGGCGGCCGTGCGCGTATGTTGTTTAATGAACATACTTTTTTCTTTCGGAAGCTCACTCGGAAAAGGCAGGCTATAAAAACGACAGATGTTCTCTGATGCACGAGGATACCTTTACAGATATTCACAACATTTTCGATGAAGCATCAAAAAACGAATTTTTTCAATTAGCGAAACTCGACAAAACTTGAACTCGAAAATCAAGTTTTGAATTTCAATTTTCAAAATATCGATGAACAAAAATCGGGATGAATTTGATTTTAGAAAAAGGAAATAAAAATGCAACTCTATTCCAAGAGGAATTCTATTTCGAAAAAGAAAAATCAGTATGAACTTTATTTCAAAAAAAAGAAATCATCTTGATTTTTGATGTCGGGCGTATGTGACAACAAATTTTTACACAGGCGAAAGCAAGACTTTTGACGACGACTATGTCATGATTTCATGAACACGAAATAAAGATTTCATGCACGCGAAATCAAATTTCGCATATGCGCTAAATCTGGATTTGTGAAATTTCGATACACATTTTTCAAAATAGTTATATGGGAAAATCAAGTGGCCCTACATCATAGTTTTTTTAACATTTTACAAGCCATGGCTTGTTGGACTGACAAAATGGCTTGTAGAATTTTAGTCCAACAAGCCAAAATGGCTTGTCAGAATTTTTTGAGTCACGTGTTTGATCATATCGGATACAGGAAAGATTCATTTTGGTGCATTTTAGAAGGTCATAATCTCATATTTAATGAAGATTCACATTTTTCCCTTGACATATTTTTTGAGAAAGATCAATGCGTCAAGTCTGTAAACTTTTTGAAGCGATTATTCCTTTCTTAACGTAAAATCAATCCAAAAGCTTCATGGAAGCAGTTTTCAGAAATTTCTACTCTTCTTACTCATATCTTTTCGGCCAAGTTCATGAGAGTGTGTGAATAAATTAAACGTTTTAAAATTTTTCAGACATAAAATTCCAGAAATTACGACTTTTGAACAGAAAATTCGAAACTAATTTTTCAAATAAGTGGTTGGAAAATTAATTTTCCAGCATCGCAGAATGTCAATACCCAAAAAAATTTTTGGGCGTTTCAGGCAGGAAAGATTAGTAGCTTTTTTGGGCTCTCACTTGTCATCATAGAGGACTTAACCATCGATTTCTCATGTAATTCAAAGTCATTATGTTCTTGGATAGTTTGCTGGAAAATTTGTTTCACGATGCTTGTAGATTGGACATCGATCAAACTCAAAAATTTCAAATGTTGCCTGAATTTTAATGAATTAACAGCTCTAAAATGTTATTGAATAAATATTGAATGACATCTCTTTTTTGATCGATTGCCGTGATGCTCAATATGTACATTTCTTTAAAAAATAACCTAGCATTGGAATTTATTCACGTATAGTGATATTATAAAATTGGCTTGTAAAAATTTGGAATGGCTTGTAAAATTTTAGGTCAACAAGCCACTTGGCTTGTGACTTGTAGGTCAAAAAAAACCCTGTCCTACACGTTTTCCGTATGCTCTGCTTATTTATAAAATGTTTGAAAATTGAAAAAAACAAGTATCACCTCCGAATTAGTTTAGACAAAGCCTTTACTGTAGCATTTTTTACTCAAAAAATGGTAAGGGTTGGTTGAGTAGACTCACAAATTTTCAGTCCTATGCGACATTATGGTTTAGAAGGATGTGGTAAAAATATGAAATAGCACTTGCTTTCTACTCCGTATTGAAACAAACTAAACTATAGTTATCATTTTGGAAGTTATCAAACACATAAGAATTGCCTGAAAAATGACGAGTAAATCTCATATTGAATGTTGAGTGCCAGAGAGACCTCACCAAAAGATAAAAAAAAAAATTATGCAGACGTGGTTTTAGGAGTGTTAATCGTTCTCACCTGAATATATCTCAAGCAAGATAATCTCACACCTTGATACAGTTTGACAAGTTTTTACATAATATGTGCAAATTATTTTAATAAACTGAACTCATAGTCATGATAATTTTAGGAATTCATGATTTTTTGCATTTCAAGGAACGGAATTTGTCAATATCACTTGTCACAGAATGGATACAGGCACCATAAACCCCTATTCAGAAGTAAAAAATCTTTGGATTTTTGTCGGTGACAGTCGACGATTCTAAGGAATGAATAGGCAATTTGCAGAAAGCCCAATTTAGAAGTGAAAAAATCCTAGGATTTTTGTCGCCGAAGTCGGCGACTGCACTTCTAAATTGGGCTTAAAACTCATACATTTTCAATTTGTTCAACATTTTTCTTGCAGTCATATGGTAGTAAATGAAAGTCCAACAATGGAAGTGATGTTGCACAAAGAAAATTATCAATTCTGGTGATCATTCTGAATAATCTGAATGACGAGTAATTATTTATACGAAACAGACCAATCAGGAGAAATACTCAGTATTCACATATTCCCGCTGTTTCACATAAAAGTGCATTTCAGTTGCTCAGTCATTTCAATTGCTCAGTCGCACATACGGATCATTCTACCGACAGTGATAATAATCATTCACACCTATACTGTGAAATATGTGGAAATTTATTGATGCGTAGAAAAATTTTCCTGTCCTAGTAAAAAAGTTAGCTGAACTCTGGAAACTTCATAAAGCGTATAGTCTGTCTTTCTTGACATGCTTGTAAATATGTAGAATTTGAGGTAAGTGCTATTCCATATTTTCATTCTTGCTGAACCGTACATTGTATAAGACTACAAATATGTAAACCTCAACCTACCCAACAATCGGCTATCATGCGGTACTTATTTATTGTCATTTTTCGATTTGCAAGCATTTTATAAAAAACAGACTACAGTCAACTTGGTGGAAACGTGCTAGGGTTTCGCTCCCAAAATACCATTCTATCTAGCTGGCCCAGAGAAGTAATTCTTTTAACCATTGCATATGAGTAGTAGATATTTTTTGGTGTTAGGTTACGACCATGTATCGCCCGCAACCGATGCTGGGCGGATATTCGCCATCATATTCGGTTTAGTTGGCATCCCTTTGATGTTTATAACGGCGGCTAATATTGGTAAATTTTTGTCGGAAATGGTAACCAACGGGTACATAGAATATGTTAGAATCAAAAGATATTTGTACAATCGGATCAAGAGGATCAAAGTGAGTGACTTGAATTTTATTGTTTCGCCGCATGAGAAGATCTTATGCTTACACATGTAAGTCAATCCATCATGACCTTCGATGATTGCTGATTTTGTTCATATTCTTCTTGTGTCGACTTTTTTCGCATTAATGAACTTCAAAATACTAAAAGTTTCGCTGCTTTTATTAACAGAACATAAATACTCGTATTTTTAGCCCTAAACTTTTCTCAGGATGAAGTTTTTTTTAGAATATAAATTCCACCTTTGTAATCGACAACGAAGAGCACGATTTTTTGAGGGCCAAGCTCCCGATTTTGGCCTATTTTTTTATCATACTGTCGTATTGCTCGTTGGGCGGATTATTTTTCAGCAATTATGAACAAGGTTCATCGTGGACGTTCATATCCGGCTTGTTTTTCTCCTTCAATACGTAAGCTTGATGCATAATTTTGAATTAATTTTATTATGAACTGAAGTTATGTGGATAATGCATCCTTCACTACCTGAAACTCGTTTTTTGTTTCAAACACGAAAATGTTTTTGGGGCTTGTTTATATTTACCTCGATAACAGTGATACAACTCAAACAAAAAAACTGAAAATTGAATCTTTTATAAATTGCCATAACATGCAAATTGTACTGGAGTGACCAATAATGCTTGACTTGTCTGAAATTGCATTCATTTTTTATCTGCTGCAGGTTCCTACATTCGGACATATATAAGGATCATATAGAGTCCTGAATATATGGTAATAATTGCAGATGATCTATGTATGCAGTCACGCAACTTTTTATTTTCTAAAGATTAATTTTGATTTTCTTGGTTACGACATACGTAGAAATTGGATGAGCTGAACTGCATCCCGGAAGCTCCTCCTCTGTAGTTATATTGATAGAATATCCTAATCAAATTTCATAAAATCTCTCATAAAATGTTTCCTTTTGACCTAATATCTAGTTTTTATAAAATGCTTGTAAATCAGAAAATGACAAAGACCGGCACTGTCGTCGAAATCGTTTACACAGATCTTTTAAGGTAGAATTTTTTCAACAAGGTTTGATGAGTTGCTCATAAATTTTCGGTCCTATGTGATATACACAGCTCAGCAGAAAATTGTGAAAATATAAAGTAGTACCTTATTTTCACTCCTATTATTTACGAGCTTTTCAAGCAAAACAGACTATTTGTTCATTAGCTGAATAACTCATTCTTTCAACAACTGATCCGAGAGACATACACAATTGGACACTTCGCTTCACAAATTGAATTAAAAGCCAATTAAAACAGAAGGTACACTGCCTGAAAGATGATTTATCAAGATTTTACACTGATTCAATGTTTAGTTGAGGTTTTGAACACATATGTTCTAGTTTTATGGACGCCAGTATTTCATGATAGAGTCAGTTTGACCTCTTTAAGGATCACCACCATCGGTTTGGGCAACGTCTCCGTCGACAGTGTGCCCTACGCTCTGTTCATTATCGTTTATTGTATCGTGGGTCTGGCCGTCATAACCATGTGCGTTGACTTGGCCAGCGCTCAATTGAAAAAGCTGTTCACTAAGCTCCACTATTTCGGCCGCACGTTCCGCGGCGCCCGCTCCACGGTCATGAACATGGGCGACGATATCAAAGAACTGATACGTCTGATAGCCGCTTTGAAATCTGGCAAATCTAAAGCCCAAGTGACGCTGGATGATTTGAAATTTTTTATAGAATACGATAGGTCGGTAGCTAGGGCTTACGAACCCAAAGGTTCGAAATTTTTCAAATATATGGACGACGAGGACTATTTTTGGGATAAATTCGGCGGCCCGCGCCAACGCAGCGAGCAAACCTTGCACGTGATGGCGTTGGCCAGGAACGAGCGTGGCGAATATTGCGCAAATTTTTCGGAAAAATTTGACATATCGGCAGCCAGATCGCCCAGCGTGATAAGCGCCAATATTCAACAAAAAAACCAAGCTGTCATGGTGTGATTTTGGCAAAATTTTTTTAGATTATCTATTACTATATTTTTTGTATGTGTGATAATCCTTGTATATATTTTCCACCTACTTCAGCTTGGCGTGTAGCATTCAAGTTAAACCATTGTCTGTTTTGTATGAAATGTTTGTGAATCTGACATGATAAAAAATCAACTATCCACATCGCAGGCTTTCATTCTCTTAGCCTTTCACGTACTTAAAAAAACGATGACCTCGGTAAATGCAGCATTTTCTTATTCAATTGGTCAAGGTGCTCTGCCAGAGCAGTCAGAAAATGCATCCATTTCTCATCAGAATGCTTTTCATCGAGTCAAATTAAGTATTATAATGTTTTTTCAAGAATCTTTAGATTTTTTAGTTTTGTGAAGATTTCCGGCATTCTGATGGTATTTTTGGGTTGACAGAACTATGAAGATTCGATGAAATGGAACAAGGACAATCTTATGTGCGGCACTATCCAATTTTTATATGTAATTTTACGTCTTTATTGTTTGAATGGATAGCACAATGATTTAAATACAGTTTTTATGATATAAATACGGGAAAAAACTGTTGGTTCATGGTACGTTAAGGATAAAGTGACTATAAATTATCGTAATCTGACAAAAACAGGCGTTCTAATCTTTTATACATTTGTGGTGCGGAACGGCGTTTTACTATTTTTTCCTTTCTCCTATCTTGAAACTACACAAAATTTTAACAAACGGTCATTCCATCTTTAATTAGTACTGAATCTAGTCAAAAGTAATCACTGTTTTTGTCAAGTTTTCTTCCAGAACTGGAGTTACCAATATTACTGCTGATTACTGTTGTAAATTATAATGAAAAGCAACGCTTTCTCATAGTAGATTAGTCGTTCATTACAATTCATATGGAACTTAGGTTTTGTTTAATTTTCAGCTCTTTGATGCGAGTTCAATACTCTGTTCAATCTTAAATTGGACTCGAAACGCAATGCAAAAAAGTCCAAAGAAATCAATGGGCAGATGATGGACGTGCATCGCAAGCCAATATTTTCTTTTTTGAACTCGTAATTCCTAAGAAAATGATGCTCACTGGTCGACCCACTGGAATAGTTGACTTGTTGGGACAATCGATTTATTGGGATTATTGGGATAGTCGACCTATTGGGACTATACCCTGATTACTACGGTCAACCTGAAAAAGGCGGCCGCCTATGCAAGTCATTTTAAAAACATGGAGAATAGAAACAGACAAACGACTAAAAAAATTTATTCAACAAAGAAAAAACATTTTCAAAATATGACATGTGACAATCACATGAGACAGGCAAAAGTTACGATTTTATAGAACAAGCAGCCTACAGATCAGCATGTTTCGTGAATGTTCAGGAAATGACATCAAATTCCGCAAAATAACAGCATGTCGATCCAGCAAGTGGGTGGAAGGAACGTCAGCCTCATATTATTCGTAGTGAATTTTCACAGCTAAGCGGAAAATCTGAAGGACTAAACAGGGGTACATCCCAGTAGGTCGACCATCCCAGTAAGTCGACCTCCCCAGTAGGTCGACCATGCCGGTATGTCGACCAATGATATAAGCATCATTTTTTAGACACATAAATTCCCAGTAAGTCGACCGCCCCAGTAAGTCGACCGCCCCAGTAAGTCAACTGCTCCACGAAGTCAACTATACTGATAAAATCGATTTTCCCCCAGCTGCGTCAGAAATTTCCCTAATTTATATTACACGAATACAAAGCGCTCTTTGATACAGTTTACTTTGGTTTTAGGTTAGGCTTAGGTTTAGACTTAGGCTGAGGCTTAGGCAGGCTCGTTGAAAAACACGTGGTCAAGATAGACCATCACAAAATAAAGTCAGTGAGACATTGCTAAGATTGTTAATAATCAAAATAAAACAGTATTATTATAGTTGTATCATAATTTAAAATCATATAGAATAACATAATCTGTATTTTTAACACATTCATTCAGCTAGGGCATTGCAGAATGCATTTTTCACAGTATGAGTATACATAAATAGTTCTGTAGTTGCAGTTTATAAGGGACATGCTGAATTGCAGTGTAGTCGACCTTCTGGAACAGTCGACCTACTGGATGGTCGACTTACTGGGACAGTCGACTTAGTGGTACATAATCCTAAACCGGAACCTCTCGGGCTTTTTCCGTATTCTAGACTAGGACAAATCCTGAGAAATCTAACAATTTGATGTCTAAAAACAAAAATCCTCAAAAATTATGAAATAACTGTGGAGTCATCCTGTTATGTGTAAAATATGCATTTTCCGAGTGAGGCTTCCTAGTCCTCAGAATGTACATTTTCGATTTCGGCAGATATTTTCGATGATTTTTGTGTGAATCTAAATAAATTCAGGACAAGCACCTTTATTCTAAAGTCATACCGCGAATAACACGTTTATGACATCAGGCAACTCTTTCGAACACTAAACGACGAGCAAAAACCAAACATGTAAAATGAAAAGTAAGGCCTCCGGGTTGCAAAGGCGTTCAGAAAACACGGAATATTGTCAGAAAAAAACAAAATATACACACTCAGACACAGATGATAAAAACACAGATCGGCGCATTTGTACGTATGCAAAACTTTCCTGTAGCGTAGAAATTCAACGATTGAAAAACTTGGCGCTCAAGGTCCGCACGCTACCGTACGATGGATTGATGGATCGAAAATTGGACTTATGTTTTGTTACTGTCGGGACGGTGGCAGTCATGTATGGATTCTGAAAGCATAAAGGAGCTTGATGGCGTTAATCAAGTACATGTTATCTGGCTTTAACAAACCACTATTATTTGAGTAATGTTGAGTTTATTTCCCCCAAAGATGAGATGTAAATTTTGGAAATCACACATGTGCTATAGTGAATTCGATAGGACCATCGGTTTGTTTTATTAACAATTTCTTTGTGCGTCTATTTCAGACTAGATTCTTATACCTCGCTAACGCTCACTGTGACAACAAGAGATTGATATGTCAAAAAAGCATGCACCAAAAACCCACAGGGATAACAAGAGGAATGTAAACAATCATGCATCAAAACCTAAAAATTTAATTGCTTCCATATTGCGCCACGTCAATCAGTGGATTTCGGAAGCTATTTTGCCGTCAAACGTAAAAACGCCGGAACCTGAGATCTGATCTGGTTACTATAATTTAGTACATGTAGGCGAGAATTTTTTAACCAACCTGTGCAGGCTCTAGGGTAAGTACAGTAGAATTCATGACTATAGTTGTAACTAACGAGTGAATGTCTCTAGACGTAAATTCCAAATATTCACATATTACGAGTACAGCGCATTCTATAATCTAAAACATGAGAGTATCCATTTTCCTATATGCCATGTCGTATCTATAGTAAAATCTTCCTTAACTTCGTGTACTGTGGTATATTCACCTACAGCCGACATCCGCAATTATAGTCTATTTTTCTAAAAATGTTTCTAAATCATGAAAGTGGAAAGCAAGTAGTATTCCAGATTTTCAGGATTTTCTTATGAGTAGTATAAAAAAGCATGCACCGATAGAGCATACTAAAAACTACGATAATGCTCATATAACTAATATTCTGTCTCCAATAGTTTGAGAATTCTTGTGAAGTTTGATAACTTATAATTATGTGCCAATGTAAAACCAGTCTTTCATTATATGAAGAGCTTTTTTGATATTAACCAGTTCTATTAAATGTGACGATATGCTATTCATTTTGAAATGATCGATGCAGTGATCACATGAAAGTAAATTCAAGACGGAAAAATTAGTGAAACTGATTACATGATAAATGAGGAGAATTTTTCGTATGTGCAGTAAACAAAACAACTGAAAATTTCTTTCCATAACCTCGATAACCGGTCAAAATTTCTCGAGTAACAAGCAGGTGTCAAACGCAGTCCCGGCCACATCAAAAGTGGATAAGCATGGTGATTTTTCTATGATTTGATCTTCCTATTATCATGAAGCAATTGAATGTTTTTCTATAATATAAAATTTCCGACTCCGTCAAAACTGTATATCAAATCGAAACAACCTTTTCGGTTATCGCTGCGTTTATCAACAAAAAAATGAGCTATAGTTGCATATTTGTCTATTGGATACAATGTAACAAGTGTGATTTTAAAAACAGCTATTTTAACTCAGTTTTTATTTTCTTTAAATATTTTCGAACTATTCTAATCGAAAAATAGGCCAGCTCTCTTCAGATCAGCATCAACGGCCCAAATCATGTATCTTGAGTTTTATTACTCTAAGTTCCTAATTACTGTTGCTGTAAATGGATGCCGCCTGTCTATTATTTTCGGATACATTTCTTTCCTACAACTAACTGCGTTTGTTTGTTCGAAATAGGCCGACTCTGTCCTTACTTTTGAAAAGACATTAGATGCACTGGCCGTACGACTGCTCCTCGTTACATACTCCTTGGCAGTCCCGACACCCGACGACGTCCTATAGGATGAGGCTGAGGACAAATGCGTGCTATCCGACCGCGTATATTTGACGCTAATCGTCGAGTCCGACGTCGACGTTGCATTCGGCGGCGGTACTGACGTTTTCTCCTCACTACTCCGTTTTTCGGCCGTCTGCTCGACGTTTTTGACGATAATGGTAGACGACGAACCGGCCGCCGACGATGCAGCGTTGGCGTCAAGACTAGGGTCGCGGCTGGGATCTGATTTTTGGCCACGGCTGGAGCTGCGGCCGCGTATTTTGTCTAAAATACGGCTGCCGTTGAAAACTTTGGAACGTCCCCGATCGTAGCCGGACTTGTCTGACTTTGTCTGCAATTAAACAGATTAGATATTGTCATTTTCTAGTATATGTATTTTTTGAAAAAGATTAATTTAAATCCCAAACAAGGCTTGAACAAGTATATAAAGTTCCAGATCCATATTCTGCATGGGGATCTACAATAATCTTCTAACTAGAAGATTAATGAATCATACATTTAGACATTTTATACATTTTGTTTCAAATTTTTTAGTTTGGAAATAAGATTCAAAAGTTTCCATGTACTTGCAGTGCAATATCACAATGATCTCAAAACTGGGCAAACTTTTCGGTATAATTAATTTTCCTGGATCGATGACAAATCCTACATCGCGACCTGCACAATCTTTTTGTAGTGATGATTGTTGAAGCGTGATAGTCTGCGAAGTAACTTCCGAATATTGTGGAAAGACGAGCGAAGGTAATTGAACAAAAAAACGAAAAGAAGAAATCGTTGTCCAGGCGAGAATCTGCATTTTTAGATTATTGTACAAGGTTTGTGTGGTACTTTATTTCATCCTAAAGAAATCATTGAATGACTTGACCATGATAAAAACCGGTGAAAATCGTGAATTCTTTTCATGTAGCCCAACTCGGGAGCATTCTTGACTACTTTTTTAGCGACAAGTGCGCCGCACATCTTCAATCCATCCATACGATATTTGACGATCAATCGTCAGAAAGACAGAAAATGAGAGAAGGATGATTCTTTCTCGAATGGAAATTGATAGGAATAATATACATCAGTAAGAATGTGAAAATTCAATAAGAAAACAATTTAAGCATACGATTTTGAAAGTCCTATAATCATCAGAATTCTATGTACGTGCATTACGCACAACAAGAACAGTAAAAAAACCTTCTTACTACTATGGATAGTCACAAGAGGGCTGGCTATCCAACTGGTTATCAAGTTATCACTGCAATAGATCAAACGCTTGAAACTAAAAAACCGTACTAAATCAACGAACGTGATAAAAAGCATTTCCGTAGACATTCGCAGTAATCCATAGTTTTTCAAATTTTCTGATTACGGTTGTCTGATACATCTCTCTAATGGAATAGACATCCGTCGGCAGAATCATCTGGTTCTTTAGGTTCTGCGGCTTTCCATACAGCTTCACTAGCAGGAATACTCTTTGTTCACTAGAACTTGCCCGACCTACATATCACTATACACTTACTGCTTCAACTAGTTGATCGGACGTGGAAGTTGCAGGAGGACATTGTGTTTTCCGCCTTTCCCTTGATGTACTTTTGCGCAGCGTTGCGAAAATGTTAGCCATCCTACGCCTGTAAGCCGGGCTTTGGGAACCAATGCTCAGGTTGGTCGTGGATGTGGCGACGGCCGACATCAGTTTTAACCTAGCGTTTTCTTCTATAATCCGAAAATCTACAATGTAATAGTGTGGACAAAGAAGATTTTGTACCCTTTCTGGGAGAATTTTCACCAGGTTATCACTGTTCAAGAAATCAGCGCACATGGCAGTTGTACAAGCAACAAGGATACATCATTAGCAAAAAAATTATGTGTAAGTTCAACTAAAACTTTATCAAAACTATATTTCTCATTGAAAAACAGGGATGCAACATTTTGAGTATTGAATACAGATCTCAGGAAGATACTACAATCTTTCCCTATGCTTGCTAATTAATTCTGCACTGCTTTAGAACTGTAAGCTTTCATATTTTCGAAAATTCAGAGAGTGTTAACTATATCCGGTTGTTGATGATATGTATATTTTGTGATTTGCACAATGACCCATCGAACGTGTATGCCAACCATGAACTCACTGATTGCTAAAATCGGTCAAATGTGAAATCAAAAACGACGACATTTACGCAAATTGGGATATTATCAACAACAGAATAATGATTATTGCTATAACATAAGCTGCTCCAGGATTGGCATATGAAGAAGCATAGAAAACAATTGGATCTTGGAAATATGAAATGCCTCTTTACGTCGGTATAATCTTCTGAAATAATGAAGCCAAATTTCGATGCATCTATTGTTGAGCGTATAAAATAAGCTCACACATACGCTGGATGATTTTCTCCAATAGAGCAAAAACCAAAAAGTTGAACCAGTCAAAATAAATCTCATTCCTCAATAACTCCTATAACCAGATTAGCTTCTACTATTTCACTAGGACTAGATTTTAGATTCATAAGATTTATTTTAATATGATTATATTTTACTATTTACTATGTTTTTTGCTTTCTTTGGATTGAAAAAATTTCGTTCTAGGAGATATGATTGCTTTTGAATTAAATTATCCCAAAACATTAGATATCTGCTGCGAAAGATAATTTTCAAATGAGTAGACAATTCTCATACCTGCTTTATCGTCATGTTGTTCCTCGAGCATAGAATTGGCCCCGGCAGGATCTAAGCTCACGCTTCTTTGCATAAAAGATTTTCTCGTCCAGTGTCGCCTACCTTCAGTGTCGTATTCGACACAATGAGCCGTGTCTAAAAATTGAGAATTACAATATTACTGCTAATTTGTTCAGGGCCAATCTGAGCATGTGCTCTGCTTAAACCACACTTTTTGAGAAGTTCGACTTTTGTTCGAGGTAAACAATTATTCATACTTTAAAACAAGATATGCTACGTAGTTCGAGCGCTGAACTTCACTGTAACATTCATTTAGCCTGAAAATTAAGATCACATAGATACAGTATGCCAAAGTTTGAAAATTTGCAATTTTTGGGTGTTATTCAATGATTCTGCTTGATCTGGTATAATTCAGCTACTAGGAGTCCTTATTCAATAGAGGAGTATTCATTATACTCCAGAGATATTGAAAAATCCTCTCATCTGAAAACTATTCTTCAATACTGCACTTAACACGTTCTATAACCGTTTAAAGTATAAAAAAATGCGGAAAAATAGAAAAATCTTGATTATGAAAACCACCGTGCAATGTCGCAAGAAATTTACCACGATTTGCGTATCCTGCGGGGAGCTGCACTGCTTCAAACTATACCTACTCTTCCAAAATGCGTTTGATTTAGCATGCTTGTTCAGATTGGAGTCAACATTATTCAATGATTCAAGGATCGTTTTACACAACAGACATAACCTGCTTTCTTGTAGAAAGCTACTTTACACCATTGCGTTTTATAATTCCCATAGACGTTTAAAGAAACAAATCTGAGGGCCAAAAATTGAAACACCTCATTTAAGCACACTGCCGAGCACCATCATACAAGATGCAGCAAAATTTCATTGTTTTGTTAGAATCGCGTTCAGTCGCGCAACAAACGTGAAAGTTTCACCCAGATTTGCCTACCTTTTGGGGAGCTACACTGTTTCAAAGAGTACATATATTTGTTTGAAATATATAATAAATATGATCGGTCTCATCGAATTCTTCAACCTGTACCTACTTCAACTTCAACCTCTACGGCAACCTATTTCATGGCGCTCGGCTGTGTGCTGAAATGAGATGTTTCAATTTTTTGCCCTCGGATTAGTTGTTTCAAACGTCTTTGGAGAGTGTATAACGAAATGGTGCAAAGTAGTTTCTTTACAAGGATTAAGGTTAGTATCTGCTGTGTAAAATGATCGTTTAACCATTGAATAATATTAGCTCATAGCTTAAATATCTCTGAGCAACCATGTCAAATCAAGCACATTTTGGGAGAGTAACTCTTTGATGTACCCCACAGGGTGCGCAAATCGTGATAAAACTTCTACAAATAATGTAGGACCCCATGTCTCATCCAATAAAAAATTAAAATTCTGCGGCATCGTATGGGAAGGTGCTAGAAGGTATGCATAACAAGATTTTTTCCTTTTTTCACCCTATTTTTTGTTATTTAAAACAATTATAGAAAATGTAAAGTGCATACAGTATTTAATCGAAAGGATAGTTCAATGTCTTCGGCGTAAAATGAATAGTATTATGTTGAATAAAGTCTTCTCTGAGCCGCATTGAACCAGGTCAAGCAGAATCTGTGAAAAATTGCAAATTTCTAAATTTTGGCTTTCTGTAGCTATGCGAATTTCGATTTTCAGGCTAAATGGACGCTACAGTGAAATGTAGCGCATCAAAGTACTTAACATATATCCTTTTACGATACGATTAATATTTATCATATGTCAATACTTTGTTGAAGATATTGAAATGTTCAGAAATTTTATCTCAAGGTTTGACTGATTCGGCATGTCTGTCGTCAGGGCTTATAAAGCTACGTCGAAATTTAGCATGGTCATTTTCGAAGGCTGATAGGACGTATAATGTTTTTTCTCCTCGTCGTGTTACACTATACTCCATTTATTTTGAAATGATCGATGCAACGATCCCATGAAAGTAAATTCAACACGGAAAAATTAGTAAAGCTTATTACTGTAAGGAATCAAGAAAGTTTATCGTCCATGAGCGGTAAACAGAACAACTGAAAATTTCCTCCCGTCACCTCGTTAAATGGTCCAAATGTCTCCAGTGGCAAGCACAATCTCACTCATACCAAAAGTGGATAAGCATGGTGGTTTTTCTATGGTTTTGGTTTTCCCATTATCATGAAGAAATCAAGCATTCTGCAGTATTATGTTTTCTACTTTGGGAAAATGGTTATATAATTAAAACTACTTTTTTTGCGGTCGTCGCAGCATCTGTAATTTTAAATTAAACGGGATATAGCCGTTTCCACGGTGAACCGTATTCGGCACTCACTAAAATTTGCATAAAGTAAATTCGTCTACCCGTGATATCAGTAGGAATCATCAGGAAAGACACAAACCAGAAACATCGATTTGACAGATTCACTGAGATGTAAAAATTACATATTACACAGATATCATGTCGTTTTCAATCCAAACTGTTCATTACAGAATCAAATGTCACGGAAAATATTATAGATGGTGGACATCTTTTCCGAAAAATATTACAGGTTACAATGCATTTCCATGTTTCACGCCTTTGGTGTAGAAGAAATAACAATCAGTAATAGCTATCGATCAACACCACTGTGAATATGGCACACTGCTCAGGTGTTGCAATGTCGAAGTCAGACTGAATAATCAATTTTACCGGGACCGATTCGTATGTAATTGGCCTCTATTTTCCAAATTGTTGAAAATCTACGAGGATTTCAGGTGATTTCACCCGGCAAAACCTCATTTTTCCAAGTATCAGTCCGTATGCTCTGAAAATTTCTGACTTGGATTCCACGATTTGTAAGATTTACTTCGAAAATATCGATTTTTTCTTAAGGAAGTATCAGTTGGAAAATTTTTCAAAGTCCAATATTTATACGTGAAAACACTCACTGTCTGTGCTATAATGATCACGGATTATGGTATGTTTGATGAAGGATTAATTAAAAGTACATTCATTTCTTATTTTTGGCGTTATATTGAAAAGTGACTTTGATAAGTACACACGGTGATACGAGTCTGGACGGACCGGAGTAGAATTACAAAAGAACATTCAATTCTGTTTGAGATGATCGGTCACAGTAAACGAATCCATTTTTGGCTGCTGTAGTAAAATGCAAATGCAAATTTCAAAGAAAAAATTGCAAAAAACCGCAAAATCCAGAAGTAAAATAATTCCTTTGATTTAAATAAGAACAAATCTGGAAAAATCTCTGAATAAAATCAGTGTATGCAAACATAAACATTCTTCGTGTAATTGTGTGATGATCTTGAATCTGAGATCAAATATCACGCTCCATCGGAGCCAGATCTTCAATTCAATGAAGCCTTTCAAGGATGTTTTTGATTCATAGCTCAAACGTTACTGATCATTGTTGAACTCTTCTGGTATGAAGTTATGTGTTACTTTGTATATTGGGACACGAGGGAAGGAATTAAATGCCAATAGGACGAAAAAAATGAAAAATCTTAAAAAAAGATTTTTCGACTTGGAAAGTCCAAGTCGTTGGAAACATGGACTTTGGAATTCCAAGTGTTATACGAACCGGTCCATGGTCGGCCCTTACTAAAACAAATATAATGGGCATGGATTTTCCCTGCTCGTGTGACGTCGGAACACGATGCATGACAGCAGGAACTATGTTATAATTAAGCATTCTATAGCTAAAACAAGCCAATTACTGTTGTGACAGTGATTTTCTAACAGCTGATAGAAGCATTAGTTAGACTGTCCGACGAACAGTAATATAACTATGTATATGCTACCACCAATGGGGTATCACTAAAGCATTATTAATGAACTAATACAGAACTATTAGCATTCTTACTGAATATAATGCTCGGCGGAGGGTCCGGGTAATTGGTAATCTTCCTCGGACTTGGTGAAGGTGACCTCAATCGACCGGCAAATCTGCCGTCCGGTCCAATATCCGAACTAACCGACGGGCTTTTGCCACTAAGGTAATGCCTTAAACTTCATATTATTACGCGCACTGTCGAGCACTGTATTCGCATAAACTTTTTCACCTGTTTGTTAGATAATGCGAACCAGACAAATCTGAACAATCTGTCTGATCCGATTTGTCCATCAAAGGCGCGGATTTGATACTGGTTGAATCGGAAAAATCGGCTCCCGATGGAGGTAACAGTAATCTGCCAACGCCCGACTGAGTTGACATTTTTATTAATGATTTATTCAATTCTTTGGCTTTACTGAGATCGTCCCTTACAACGACAAGTTGTTCGAGCACCTAAGAGTGACAAAAATCGGGACAATTATTTCTATTACCTGCAATATGTAATCAAAACTTTGTGGATGTTTCAAATTTTTTCGAAAGTACTCCTTCTCTGTTTCTCGAAAGCTTGAAACTTTAAGAAATAGAATGAAACTAAATACATTTCCTTTCTGCCAAGTCACCAGTCAAACGAAAATAAAAATCTTTGTATGCATTCAACTAAGTGTTAGAACAATATTCAGTGGAAAGATCTATCTTAAAAGTTACATGCAGGGGCTATTTGAAAACACTAATTTCGACTTATCTTGAGACTCCAAATTGGGCTTCTCATTTCTTGTTTTTCGTAAAAACCAGATTATATAGTTAATTGAAGAAAGTGAGACTAGCCTTTCTCAGCAATGTTTGACTCTCGTTGAAACTGGTATTATTGCTCGTATCGGGCAGCTGTTGACATTTGGAAGCCAAATGAAGGATTTGTTCATAAATTTTATCCAATTTATATTTATTGGCCATTTGGTGAATCTCCATCTCTTGCAATTTTTGTAAAAGCAAATCTCGCTCGTTTTGGAACTTCGTTTTATCCTTTTCATTTTGTTCTTGATTGCTTAGGATGTTAAGACGATCAATTTCTTTGACTTTGATGGTTTCGTGCAACTAAAAAAGATTAAATCAATATTAGCTCTAAATTCAGATTGAATATCTAATATATCAGTATATAACTCGGCCAGATATATAGTCTCAAGAAAGTAGTAGACGAAGTTTCGTTTAGAAATGTCGTGAAATAGCTAACGTTTCTTTTCTTTTTTTGATTTTTTCTTCGAACATTTTTCAAACAAATCCTAAAATATGAAACAGTGAAACGAATGAAACAGAAGCAGCATTGCAAAAAACGATAATATGAATTTATGCAGTTGAAAATGATGCTGACTTGGGTCAATAGATGTCATTTTGACCAAATGTTTTTTAGTTCAAGTCTTTAATTTCTTCCCTCATACTCTCTTTATGTTACGACGTCCTTATTTCGTTTGGAAAGTCGTACGAAGCGTTCCAAGCTTACTTCTTTCATTTTCTTGGAAAGCTCTTTTCTCTCTTTCGTCCATTCGTTCCTCGAACTTTCGAACTGTTTCCTCAAAGACATAAGTTCCTCGTCGTAGATTCCTTTGTCGTCTTCTATTTGACGTCTAAGTTGGTCCGCCAACGCCATAGATTGTTCAATTAATTTTGATGCTTCATTCTTGGCATCGTCGTCAGCCGAATCCAATCCTTTTTCCTTGAAAAATTACAAAAGTTGTTATTTGATTACATACCAAAATTTTATCCTATAAAGGCCTCAAAGTAAGTTTTCATGGAAGTTATAGTCTATAATTTTTAATTATGTATTTGAATTTTCTACCCCGGACAAAGGTTTAAGAGGTAGGGCTCGGCTTCATCAAGGAAACTTGAGCTGCAGCTGAGCTACACCATAAGCTACAGTTTAGCTCAATGTTATACCATTGTCTTTCTTACAGCTTAAGGTGTAGTTAAACTTAAATAAAGAATGAATCAGAAATACCGTCCTGGTAATACTTTTTTTCCAGAAAATTCCTCTGTATGCATTACTTCTATGACAAGTTTCTGTAAACAGTCTCTTCTGCAAATTTCATAAATTCTTGGGAGTGGCGGTTAAATTTGAATAGGATCACGATTTAATCTGGTGCGTCTGTTAGTCGAAATAGCGTTCCAAAAAACGTTCATAATTCAAATAAGTCCTGTCACTGAAAAATTAGTGACCTCAGGAACTTTTGATTTTGATAAGTATTCAATTTCAAGCTCAGTTATTCTGATGACCGGCTGATTTCCATTTCATGTTTGCGAATTTTGTGAAACTTACTTTCATCGAAATGATTTCCTTTTTCATGGTCCACAATTTTTTGTCCGTCTCGTAGTTTTTTCGTAATGTTTGATTTTCGATCTTCTCTTTTTCCAACTGTATAACTAAATCGTCAATTTTTTCTGCCTAAAGTTGCTAAAACAGTAGACAACGCGGGAGCGCTTTGACATCATCACGTGACTAGTCCTTGAGAAACGATTTAACCCGCAGTCAGAAATACAGATTGACACTTATAACAAGTAGAAATTATAGCTATTAAGCAGGAAAGTTATTTGGCAGAACAATAGATGTCAACTTAACTCATTCAATTACCTTCAATTCCAATTCAGACATTTTTTTATGTATTTCTTTTTGTTCATTTTCGGCTTTCTTCCCGTTTTCTGCGATCGTTTTTTCCAACGCTATCACATTTTCTCGGAACTGATCTTTTTCTCGTCTGACTTGAGTCAACTGAAAAAGTATAATAAAATGTTGTAGATCGAATATCGGAACCTCTAAGCATTGAACTATGTAGGACAAGCTAGAGCTGCATCCTGATGTACAACTGAACTCTACTTCATAATATTACCATTCCTTCAGGTAAGCCGTCGCGCGTTATAACATTTAAGGTTATGCTGCGACTCAAGCTGCACCTATGTCTCTGATAAAAGTGTAACTAAATTTCAGAATAACGATGTATTCAACACTTCAGTATCAACGGAACTCTCTCAACGTGACAACTGTAGCTTTGTTCATGAAACTTCGTATAAAAAAGGCAGAACTTCGTGAAAACGTGTTCAGACGACGATCAACGTGAATTCTGTGATGGAAGTCGGTGTTCAAGACTTGTAATATAATCAAAATTAGCCTCAAACTGCAACTTCAATCGAAATTCAGCAAAGGAAAAAATCAAAAAATTTTTTTTTTTATTATTCTTTTTTGAATCATTATATAAAGCAGAAATATAGCAGACAAAATCTCAGGTTCGAATTTATATGTTTATTCTTGCACGAAGTTTCGAAGAGTCATGGCATCAAAAAAATTCGGTGCCCTATGTAGCTTGACGAAAGAAAACCGTTCAAAAATGTGGAATGCCAAATCTGCTATCTGAAACATCCGGGATCACTTGAGAGAAGGTTTTAGCCGCTTTTCGTTACGCAGAACGAGGGGCGTATTTGATTTTTTATCGTAATTTGAAAGTGTTTGTAGAACTTGAAAAATATACCCAAAACTTTCAATGAAGCATCAAAAAACGCCGATCATAAATCAAGTTTTACATCACAATATTCAAGACGTCAACAAAAATATCAAATCAAACTCGAGATTAGCACACCCAAAAAGTTAGGATTAACTTGATTTCGAAAATAGGAATCATCTTGATTTCTTATGTCAAACATTAATTGTGACATCAACATTTCACGCCGGATAAATCAAGAGTTTTGACGACGACAAAATCAAGCGTTTTGATACATTCGAAATAGAAATCTTGACTTACCCAAAATCAGACTTCACACATATGAAACCAAAATTTCAATAATGCGCAAAATCAATATTTTTGACACACGTGAAATCAAGTGGATTAAATTAAAAATAAAGCCGCATTTATACTTCCCGGCACAGTCACGGACACGGCGGCCGTGACCAATCACACTGCGCCACAAAAAACTTAACTTAAATATGATTGGTTAAACGTCGCGTGCACTGAAGTCCGATTGGTTACGGCTGCCGTTACAGTGGCCGTGAAGTATAAATGAGGCTTAAGTGTCCCTCAAAATTTGATATCCTACGTAGTTTCTGACGCTAAGCATTATGGCGACATTCATTTCGGCTGAAAATCAGAATTGGGGTTCGAGGCGGCCCCAAACACGTCTTTTGTGATTTTTACTGAAAAATTATATGCTCGAAAGAAATTGCAGTATAAGAGCCAAAACAAAAGATAACTTGACGAAACTGTAACTTCCAAAATTGTTAATTTCCTAATGATTTGCATAATGTAGTTTGAACCCGTAATTCTGATGTTTCTTAATTTCAGTAGTGCCGCATTAGGTAGGTCGTTAGCAAAGAAAGATGATTCAAAACGCGGGGTTATTGAACTAGAGCAAATTATTTTTTATTATGTGTTGTGAAATATCACTAGAGCTTCATAGATTTATTTTTCGGAGCATTAATAAATTTTCTAGTTCTAGGAAAAATGTGATTTAAACTCTATCAAATGGCGTTGTTGATCGATAAATCACTGCTAGGACCATTGAAATACTGAATCGATGAATCTTTGGCGCAACAAGTTCTCAAATTCACATTCAACTTGTTGAAATTGACAGCATGTAAACCCGTAATTTTCATACTGATGAAGAAAATTTTCAACGTCAGCAAGATGCAAATAACGAGAAATTATTGGCTGTACTATGAGCGTCATTGTTTCCTTTTTAGAATCGATCAAAGAATACGCTAGGCGATAAGAAATTCTACAGTCCTATTCTATTTACGGCCAGAAAATATTTTAAAAACATCCTTTCAATGTGAAATGTTAGGCTAATTATTTTCTTATTTTTGTGTATCCTATCGGAGTGAAGTAAAGTTTTGATTTTGAAGATTAGCTTCACAAACTCCATGAGGGTTAGCACACACACACACAGACACATCGTTTACTTTCGGCAGAACTGTACTTCTCAGCACATCATACACGGACGAACTCGCACCAATAAAATCGTGCAATCTATATACAGAAAATCCATGGAATAAAAGAAAAATTTCAAAATATTATCGCATTCTTGCCAGGAAAGGGGTCAAGATCTTGGCTTCGCAATTCGCATGTTGCAAAAATCTTGATTTTGTGCATGTGTGAAATTTCGATTTCGTGTCTTTGAAATCTTGATTTTGCCCGCGTAAAATTTTTATGCCGTTAGTATTTGATTTTTTGGAATTTAATGTTAAATTTTGATTTATTTGTTTGAAAAATCAAGTTAATCTTGATTTTTGTGCGTGCTAACCTTGATTTCGTGTGTGAAATTTTGACTTGATCTTTCCGTCGACGTCTTGAATATTGCGACGCAAAAATTTATTTATGACTTGTGTTTTTTCATGTTTCATCGAAATTGTTGTGCAAATTTTTCAAGATCGACATATTTTTTAATTCAAGACGAGAAAATAAAGTGGCCCTCCTCATATTCAACATTTCGTAGCGTTTTGATTAGTTTCATGAATATCATGTCACAAATGATTAAAAGGGGTAGTCAATATCAAAACTGGTTCCACGAGACTACCTCATGAATCTTGATGAGAAAACATGTTCGGTAGAAATAGATTATTTTAAAGCTTGTGCTTTTCCATTGTTCATCTTTTGCAGTGCTCTTTATCTGATGCATTGGAATTTAATCTATTCTACTATGTGCATGCAAATTTATGAGCGACCTATGACCTTACCTCCAAATGTGTCATGAATCTTCATCCTCAACTTAAATCATGCCTTTAACTGCACAAATCGAGTTTTATTTTCGCAACTTATACTTAGGTATCCATATTACGGTATGAAAACTAGAAAAAATTGGAAAGTTGACTTGACTAGCATATCTAACCTGAGTTTGAACCCGTTTATTGCTGTCCTCGATAATTTTGATTTTGCTTTCGTATTTCAGATGCAGTGCTTGCTGTTCAGCCTGTTGAACTTTTTCTTCTTGGCGCATTTTGTGCGCTAATTCCGCCCTCTCTTTGGTCCAAGTTTGCTGCCACCGCTGCATTTCTTCTTTGGTCTCGTCTCTTACCCGTCTCGTTTCTTCCAGTTGCTGTTTTTGATCTTTGATCTGTTCAAAAAAAAATTCAAGTACGGCAAATTGCATATTAACAATTACTATTTATCGACAAGCCGGCGATTCAACAGCCATACAAGATTATGGTAACTGAAACTTTATATGGAATCATAAATATGTACATTCTGAAGTGTGTCGTTGATTTAGGAATCAATTGTAAATTTACAAATTACTTGCGAGGTCGCCGTTTCCAGTTCTTTTTTCAAACGTACTATATCTTTGGACAAAGTTTCATTTTCCTTAATTGTGAATTCCAAACGGGACTTCGAATCTTGCATTTCTTCCGACCATTTTTTATTTTCGGAATCCATCAATTGTTTCAATTCTTCTAAAGAAGCTAGTAATTTCTGGTTTTCGGCGCTACTCATTTCTTGCGCTTTTTTGGCCGCTTTAACTTCGATTTCTTTGGCATCGTCGATCAATTTCGATAACCTGTAACATAAATGGATCGAGTTGATCTTACAATCTAAATTCTATAACCATTATTTCGAGAAAATCTGCAAATGGTACTGCTATAACCGTGCATTGATTTCAACGGTCTTTTCAATATGCAGCTACATCAACTATTCACTACGATACATATCTAGCCAATCGGAAATCCAAGTTCTATCTAACATTGTGCTGAATTTCTGCTAAATTCGATTGATGTTTCAATAATCTTTGCTCCAACATCTCAATAATTCTGATTAAATATAATTTTAAAATCGTTGAAATATTTCGATTTTTGAGACCAAAATATTGTGTCCTACTTAACACAGCTGCAAAATAATATTCTTTGATGAACCGAGTCATTCTTATATATTAGTAATTTGTGATTTGAACTTGTCATTGCTTTCCTCTCTCAATCAATAGTTGGTCGATCTTTCGAGAAAAATGAAAAAGAAAAAAAAACGGACTATCACCTTTTTTCGTATTCAGTTTTTTCGCTGGCCCATCTATTTTCCTTCCTTTCGTAAGTTACTTTCAACTTTTCAAAATCCATTTGTGTTTCTTCGTAACGTTTTTTGATTTCAGACAAATCCGTTTTGAATTTTTCTTTCTCCGAATTTAATTTTTGTCTATCTGTTTCGTACAAACTTTCTAATTTTTGGTATTTCGTTTCGAATTCTTTGGCCCGTTTTTTCTCGGCGTCCAATTTGTCCTGCAAATCCTTGTGTTTTTGCTTCAAATCTTGCTCCAAACGTTGAATTTTCGATTCGCATTCGTTTAAACGTTTAGTTTTTTCGCTCAAGCTGGCCGTCTTTTCCAGCAACAAACAAGATTTTTCTTCTTTTATTTTCTCTGATTCTTCTAAGTAATATTTCAAATCTTTCATTTGATTTTCGTAACTTTCGCGTAATTTTTCCAACTCTTTATTCCAACGTTCTTCGGTTTGTAGTAGGCGAGCGGTGGCTCGTTCGCATTCTTGAATGGCATTCGATTTCTCCAGTAGACTCTAAAAATTGGCATAAAACTTCCTAATAGTGTAATTTGAATTATAAAAATTAGCATGCGAGTATTCTATTGTAATCCTAAATAATAAATAGTCGATGGCCGTTGCTGTACTTGTCTTAGGATTATCTCATAAAATGATTTCCAAACTCTTTGATTTCCAAACCGTTTTTCGTATGTTGAAAGACTGATCTAGTTTTAATCCTACTTCTAAGTTAGAAATCAAATTTGACAGAAAAACATATTGTTAATTCAGAAAAAGTCGGACTGGACGATTGGTCACCGGACTGGACCGTTACGAGAACCTATAAAATGCACGTGTATATCTTCGGTCATTTAAAAGGTACTGTGCGAACTATAAATTGTAGTACAAATTGGATTGGGCAAGACGATTATTGCAGGTTATTGCAGACTGTTGGATGCAATATTAGAAAAGGATATACGCTTCTGATTGTTCACACATCGAAGTTATCCATTTGATACACAACCAGGTCCATTGAACACGATCTCGTCAGAAAGCGTTTGGTTCTTTATGAACTTCGCTTACTTGATCTAATTGACCTTTAAGCTGCCGAATAATGATTTCTGAATCCGATCCTCGCATGACCCTTCCGGCGCTTTTTGGATCGTTTTCGGTATCAATACTCTTTACGGTATCATAAATGTCTTTTACTTTTTCGGCTATCGGAGAAGTATCCTTAATAAATACGGATATTACACAAAAATACATCATGTTAAAAATCTATTCATACTTGTTTGAGTTTGGAGTTTCTCAGCGTTGATTCTAATTGCTCTAGTTGACTGCATAAATAGTCACGAAAATCTGATCTCCAAGGTGCCTGAACAAAAGTCACAAATTTTCAGCTATTGAATCAAAATAATTTTCAAAGGCATCAAATCTTGCTAGGAATACGATTTTTGTGAAATAGAGCAGAGATTTTCGAGATAAACCGTTGTTTCTTATCTTTTAGATTGATTTTCCTGACTGACTTATTAGCAAAAACAAAATTTTAACATATTCAAAACGCCATGCATTTCTACAAAACAGAACCATTTCGCAGCGTTTCTAGCGATAAAAGCACACATGTAAATGGATGGAGTGTCAGGAATCTCCAGCAAGAATATTCGACCATAACTCGAGCTATATGCCCCCAAAAGAATTCGCCAGTCCCCAACCATACATGCACAGGATCGAAATTCCGTCGGGGCTAGATAACTCACAGTAGAAGGTTTTCCTTTTTTCCCGGTAATTTTTTAGCTTAAAGTTACATTTTGTTCTTTTGCTGTTTTTGATTACATTTATAAACACTATAGTCTGTTTTCCTTAAAATGCTTCTACAGTATAAAAGTATTTTAGATTTTTACAATTTTCTGCTAAACCATTCGTCGCGTGTGGCTGAAAATTTGTGAGCCTATTCAATCGACCTTTAACAATTTTTTGAATAAATCCTGCTGTCGACATAGTTTATTTTTGTTCTTTTTCGATTTAGAAGCATTTTAACTATAGATGTCCTTAGCATTTTTGTCTGCTTTTTCGTCCTTTTCTCTCGATGGTCAGCTAAAACCTTTTGGTGGTTAATGTTGGCAGTCAGCCAGAATCTTGCTGTGACTCAGTAGGTAATATGCCTGGGCTCAAACCGTTTAATCTCCAGATCCAGAGGATCATGGTTAGCAGCATAGAACTGGAGCATTGAACCCCACTTTTAGGGATGAAAAGAGCTTTTTGATAGAATATGGCTACCAAAATCTTGAGCGACCGATGACTAAATCCATGGAAAGTATGCCGGCACCTCACACTTCCTATCTCCTTTACGTCTATGAAAAAAACGCTTGCACAAAATGACAGTGCAGTTTTTTCGAGATGAAGCCTTTTATAGTGTATTGCTGACTAAAAATTTACATGGACTCACACCTCTACTAGTGAAGCTTCTGGAAACAATAATATACGTCAATTAAAATGACAAGTTTTACATATACGTGTGACAAGGCAAAAATGGACAAAAAATTCACAAGGCTCCAGATTTGTTTGGCTTCAAATTTCTTTCTTACTTTGGCATTCGCTTTCTGCACAGAGAGCTCTTTCTCCAAACTTTCGATTCTATGCTTCAATATATCCTTAAATTTTACCAACAAAAATTCACTCAAGTAAAATACTAGCGGAATAGCTGTTTTTACCTCATATTTTTCGGAGTGGGGGATCGATGGATCTCGATCAACTGTCATACTCCTGTGAAAAGTTTCGTAACGGGCCTGTACTTCTTTCAGTTGATTAGTCAATACTTCGACTTTTGTAGCCATTGTTATCAATTTTTGATCGTCCGACATGCCTATGATTTGTTTATATTCAGCCAATTGAGTTTCATTGTTTCCAGCTCTTTGTTGGGCGTTTTTTAAATCCGATTTTATCGTATCTGGAAAGACGTAAAATGATCATCAACATTATGAATAGTCGTGTCCGTAAGACATGCAAAGCAAAACAAAATCAGGGTTCCTTTTTGTTACCTTCGGGTTTGACTGTAGTTGGCCATGATCTGTAAATGATCAGTGGTCCAATTATTATTTTTAATCAAAAAAATTTCCGGCAAGATCCGGAGTCAGGTATTATCCGGCGGATCCGTGTGGATCCGGCACTGGAATCGGAAGCGAATGTATTCAAATCTGGGTTTTATCTAGGCTCCCATGTCTTTTTTTTATAACCTAAATACATCTCAAAAACACTTTCATGGAGCAAAATATAAAATCGACAAGTATCCCAATTTTAAAAATTTGCTAAATTAGGTAGTAGAAGTTCATAAGTTATTCTACATGACAAAAAATTCATTCGGTAGACAACAACGTACTGTTGTCAAAGCAGTACTAAATAGGACGTACCCTCCTTGAAAAATGAAATGGATAAAAACTGACTCTAGATCAGCGAGGTAAGTTTCGCACAAACGTGTTGCTCTTGAACCGAAAGTGGTGCAGGAGAAACAGATTAAACAATTTCAGAGAAGATTAAAGTAATGCATATGTAGTGATGACATTATCACTAAACATCGTTTACTCATGAAGCGCTTTGAATGCAAAGTGTTAACTCAGGCCATAATCTGACTGACTAACGTTCCTCTAATCAATTTTGTCCAAATGAAAGCACAACTAACATCAAAAAATTCATAGTTGTTTTCTCCGAAAATTTTCTCCGAAACTTCTGTTTAAAATCCGCAACGGCCTATCGGAAGTCGGTGTTGCTGGCATCATGCAGAGACGAACTAGCAGTTATTGACCTCATTTATCAAGGTCAATGTGTGAATGATGACCCAGAGGCTAAACAGTTTACCGTACCATTCATATTACTGTGTGTTGCATCATTTTAGAATGTCAGAATATACTACTCAAAAGAGGTGAATAAGAAAAGCTCGGTTTTTTGAAAAGCTAGTTCGTTTTAGAAGTGAGTTGCCTTATTTTGTGCGACCCTGTACATGTTTGCTGCTCACATCTTTAACTCACCATTCTCTCTCATCAATTCCTTAACTTTGTCCTGCAATTCTAGACAAGTGACTTTTTGTTCGTCTAAATTGTCGTCATTATCGCCAGAGGACAAATTTTTCCGACCTCGTTTTATATTCTCTAATTTTTTACGTCTTTCTAATTCTTTGCTCAGTTGGTCTTTTTCTTTCTCCAAATCGGTGATGCGATTCAAAAAACGCCGTGCTTCGGCCTCCATTTTGGACACTTTGTCCTGAAGGGATGATGGTTCTTGGGCGTTACCCATTTCAGCCCCGCCATTTGTAGCGACTTTCTCCACTTTTTTAATCGGAATATTTTTCTTGGTCATTAATCTCCGATTGTCGTTTGATATTCTGCGAAGAAAAAAGTGCTAACTCGATAATGACGCAATGAGGATGATTAGCTAAACGACAATTTGGTCTTAAAACCGATCTTCTTAACAAAGAGGGTAAAACAATCATTGACTTTTCTGAATAGAAGTGGGTGAGATATTTTCCTGATGATAAAACTAAAATATTTCAATCATTCGAGACGGAGCACCAAATTCTACTTGTCGAAAAAATCTCGAGATAGCTATGTACATCAGTTTTTAGCATTTTGTCTCAATTTGCCCAAATAAAGTGAGCTTTTTTATTGGTCAGAATTCTTCCTAAAAACACACCTCGTTAGTCAGAAAGAAATATAGATTTCTAAAATTATGAGAGGAATCTCGATTCTAAAGTAATGGAATGTTTCGTAGTTCTACATTTATTTTCTAATGAGTTCCAAAACGCAAAAAAATCCAAAGAAATCCGATGGCAGATTATGACCATGCATCGTAATCAAGATTTATTTCAAATTTTAGTACAGTTAATCTAACGCGAGAAAAAACGCAGCCGTTCACGGAGGTTGTTTATTATTCAAAAAACCACATCAAATATTTCCAGACGTAACTCACTAGTAAATCATATTTGTTAGAGCTTCGATAAGTCAATCTGTTACTTTTGGGACAAGAAAATTACCATTTTATCCTAATCTACCTTTCATTTTCCAGTTCCAAACTGACCAATCGTTGCCTCAAAACGGAAACATCCCGTTCTAAAATGTCGTGTTTGAACTTGAGATCTGCGTCTTTGAGTACGTTAGTTCCAGAACCCGCATGTGACGACAGCGTTGTCGTCGCTGACATTGGTTTTTGAAACTTGGAGCGATCTAACGAGTCTTGATCGGCTTCGGCTTTCTGCATCGTCTCAAGTTTCGTTTTCCACTCTTCTACCTTAATAATTGAAATTAAAGCATCAAAAACCTAATTTGAAATTATGGAGTGAGGCCGTGACCGTCACGCAAAAAATATCACTTTAGAATGATCACTCAAAAGTTGACATATGAAATCATGTATCTCAGATAAAATGGCTTTGAATATCAAAAGCTGAGAAATCAAGTGATCGGTTACTACCGAAGTATCAATAAACTCTTGGTGAATAGAAACTATATCTGTGAAAACGATAAAAATATAGCGACGAGATGAATCATTAATTCTCGCATCTGTATGCCATGGCAATTGGCCAGTGGTAATTTTGCGCAAGTCGAAATTCATAAAAGATGGAATTGGGTGTATAAAACTGAGCTTTATGAAAATGCAGTAATAATTTGAACTTGGAAGTACCGGAAGTCGCGATCAAGGGATTGACGTCAAAATGTTTTCCTGAGACTGTTCGTGCGACAAATTTGTTCTGCCCTTCCATGTAGTAAGCACTCTGGAATCTATCTGCCTTCATCAGTGTTGTGAAGACTCTGCTTGTGAATCTCAAAATGTTTGTGAATGGAAAAATCGAAACATAGTAAGTATCATCTTATATTTTGGTTAGTTTCTGCTGCATAAAACATGAAAGTAAAAATCTGCATGTCGGGTCATCTCACGACTTAAATCTTACAGTGCTTTGTTTAAACGGTCTAAAAAACAGACTGTAAGTAACAAGGATAGGTTGTTCAAAAAACAACAGGAAAGGGTCGAAAAGACGACCCGACTGAATTGCTTATTGTAATAACACCAACCTATAGTCTGTTTTTCTTGAAACGCTTCTAAATAACTAAAGTGGAAAGCAAGTAGCATTTCAGATTTTCACGATTTTCTGATAAATAATATATCATATAGGTTGGAAATTTCTGAGCATACTGGCCTCGCCTTTAACAATTTCTTGAACGAAAAATTTTATGGTAAAAGCCCTATGTAAACGATTCAGACGACAGTACTGATTTGTGTCACTTCTCTATTTGGAAACATTTTATAAAAAAACAGACTATGGAGTTCGGATTTTGTTCATTAGATAGCCTACGTATTCAATTTTTTGTCCTGAAATTTCATACACATAGCTACAGAAAATCCTAAGCTGTACTCACTATAAAACACTGCATTTCGTTGTCCAATTATAATCGATAATATCGAATTGTTTACAGAACCGGCCATTTTTGTATAAACCTTACAGTAAAATTATTTCTGAATTATGGTCTTTTTTCCAAATGAACCTCGGAAAGAAAATAGATGTTCATGGAAATAATATACAACCTCGCTTTTTTCTGGGATCGACTGTAGCAGTCGGGACTACAACGCGACAAAAGGAAAATGTTGCTCCGCCATGCATGATCATCACTTGTCCCCGGAATTGTTAGCGTTTTTTGCATTGCAAGGCTCATTTGAAAATAAATTGAGTATAGTGGAAATTGAACGTGCTGAGCTATAGTTCAAATAGTATCTCTCGGACTCGATTCAAAATGTCACTCATGTACTAATGTAGCACCAATACCCACTTCTCTTACTTGAATGTCAGTGGATCATTAGTAGTGCGACGTTCAGATCAGTTTTGGTCTCGTCAACTGCCATGAATATAAACGAATTAATGCTATAAATACCCTAAGGGAAACTGATCCCTACGATTTATCCAAGGCACAAGCTTCAGTTTTACAACAGTCCAACTTAACAAAAAGATACAAAAATGTGAAACATGAAGTTTGCTTTCGAATTTCATGAGCTACAAAAAAGCAGAATACATTTGGGCTTTTGATATTGAACCCATGCTGCCTTTCGAGAGACTACTTCTGAAGAAAAATCCCCTGGACAAGAAAAATCTTCTGATATCTTACCTCCTCTTCCAGCATTCTTATTTTTTGTTTATAATAAGTATCTGGCACCATAGTTCGCAATTCTTCGTCCGAAAATTGCGTTCTACCGCCCAATTTACCAGCCTCTTTTTCTAGGAGAGAAATTTTTGAAACCAAATTTTCCTTGTCACGCTCCATTTTTTCCAATTTCGCACGTAAAACTTGCGCCTCCTGTTCCGCCAATTCCAGTTCGATTTGGGCGTGACCTTCACTCAAACTGCGTTTCATGGTTGGCCGACCTGCATTTTTTCCGCCTTTTTTCGTTTGATCATCGCCACCATTTTGAGATTGCTGCTGCGATGATGAACTGTCGTTCGTCATTGCCGATGACAGAGATTTTGTGGAACTAATTTTACTCAGCTGCCTCATCAAGCATTCATTTTCAGTTTCTAAATCGGAAACGCTTTTACGCGCCATTTTGATATCGTGTTCAGCGAATTTGAGCTGATCTCTATAAAAAGTTCAAATAAAATTTTACAGTTGAATCTCAGACAATTTGATCATACATTCTAAACCAAAGAAAGCAGTGAGGATTTGCAGTAAAAGCACAGTTGTCACGTACTCTTCTGACGATGAACATCAGAATAGGGATAGATTCAATGTGTAACTTTTCGAATCAAACTAAAATTCACTATTAATTTCATTCTAACCAATTATGCCTGTCAGCCTTGTTTGTAATGAAATTTGCATGTACCTGAGGAACAGTGAAAATAAAACAACAAGTAATATTGTACTTGATAGGAACACTGATATCGAAAAGTTCCTTATGGTTGCCATTCAATCATTTACAGTTTTCAGATTGTGAGCATCTCTACGTTCAATAGTATTCAGAGGTACGTAGTTTTACACTTGAACGTCTTCCAGCATAAGAAGCAAACCGAAAATGAAAATAAGGATGTCAAGCGAACATTATAGCTAGAAAGGAAGTTTGAGAATAAATGCATATTATGCGAAATTTGCACTGCTGTTTCATTTCCACGCTGTTCCTATTGCTTCCAAGGACAGACAAACAGAATTCTGGATCAAGTTAAATGATAACCTTGTTGAATTATAGGCACACATTTAAGTGAAAGGAAGATAGTAACTAAAGTTTTGCCGAATGAATATTTTTTATTTTCTCTGTTTTCTGTTTTTCGCTTTTCATGTTATTCAGAGTTATTTCTTCTTTCATTAATTTTTGGACTTAAGAAATGCATTCGATAATAAACAAAGAATGCCGTGTTAGCCAAAATCTTAAGCTAAAAATATAGCACATGTTTTTTACACCGGCAAAGTGCAAATCTGAGTTTTGAAAACAGTCGTTCTTTTGAATAGCAATGTCAGGTAGTAAATTTCTCCGACAATTTGGTTTTGACTTGGCTATTTTAAATTCAACTTTAAATTTTCTGTCCCAAATCATTTTACCTTGATAATTTTGACTTTCAGTGTTGTCTTACCTCAAATCAGTTTCTCTTTCCAAAGCGTCTTGCAAATTCCTAAGTAATTGAACTTCACTGTTCGACGTCGGCGGTAGTCGACAAACTATTTCCGTACCGTCGTGATTGTATTTTTTCTGTATAGATGATTTTTTTCTTTACAGACGAGCACACATTGTCATGCAACTTTAATTGAAAAGTTTTACTTGTTGTTCAGTTTTTGGCCTGGAGATGTCGATAATTTTCTCACGCGCTTCCAATTCTCGAATTCGTTCTCGGAAGCAAAAATTTTCGTCTTCCAGTTTGCACCGTTTTTCGTCCATGGCTTCCAATTCATTGTGTAATCGAACGGACACCTCCTTGAAAAGATTAAAACAGTGCCCGCTTGAAATCTGCTTCATTTATACCTCACATAATTCATAGTGCAACTGATAATGTAAGGTCGGTGTCTCATTTGTCACATGAGTTGATTGCCGGATTAATTTCAGATAGATTGTAAAGGCCATTAACTTAATTAATAATTCATTTCATTAAATGGCCGAAATTCGTTTGCAATTAGAAGAATACGTGAAATGCGTACGCTTGTATTTGATTTCTGAAAATGCCCATCCGTTTGTTAGAGAATGGCGAAATGATTTTGACAAAAAGCCAAATCTGCTCAGACACCTGTCGATGTTAACAGCTGTTTCTAACAGAAAGATAACGTTGCTGACATTCCTCGAACCGGCCGTCCAAGGTCATCCAGATCTGATGAAAATATTTCCGTTGCTTCGGGAGAGTTCGAAAACGAATCAGGCACATCAATTTGGAAAACATCAGTTAATTTGGATATCGCTAAAATGGCTATTCAATGTATTCTCAAGGAGCACAATTTTTACTTTATCGTCCTTCCCTCGTCTGCGGCTTATTAGAAGATGATTTCGACAAAATCACTGAATTTTGCCAAAAATAATTGACAAAATTAGATGAAAATCAAGAATTGGAAGATCCGATTTTGCGATCGTATGAATCAATTTTCCACTTAGACCGCTCTGTGAATCGCCATAATAATATGTACTGGATTGAGCAGAATCTACATCAGCAGATGGAATTAAGCCTGAAATCTCCAAGGGTTTCGCGTTTAGGCAGGAATTTTTTGGGGTTAATTTTATTTTTTAAAAATGAGGTATGTACCCAAAGACGAAAACAACAAAACTAGATGCCACTTTTTTAACGCAAAAAAGAAAAGGGAAGAGAAGTTGGACACTGCCCCATTCAAAATGCCTAGTTGCAATGTTTAAATAAGAATAAAAAATTTAAGTTTTAAAGGAAACCGAATCGTGGTAGCATTTGTCTTATTTTCATTTTTCATAAAGTTTGGGTTTCACTTTTCACACTTGATCCATTGTTCAATTATCTTATATGATTTAAAAGTAATGTTGCTTGCTTTCCATATCCTTCATTGACCATTTAAAATGTTCTTTAGAGCTTCTGGGCTTGCGATTGTCTTTGATAATCGAGTTTTGTACAAAAAAAGTTTCCTTCAATTAGTACTAGATTTGCTGCTTGCAGGTAATCTTCGTTTTCATTCCCAAAGTAGCCTAATATGATAGTTTCTTGAATAATTTTTACAAAAGTAGTGCCATGACGTAGCAGCACTGGTTTGAATGCATTCCAAAAAAATTTTGATACTGGGCATTCGAAGAACACATGTAGAATTTCATCATTTGGCTCGTCACAGAAGAAGCACGGGCTTGCCTCTTTTTTTTGTATTTTTCCATCAAACGTCCTGTAATTAGTATGTTGCGTAAAATTTTAAATTGGAATTGTTTGTACTTGTTTCCCACTATCAACGTATTCAAAATATTCCATGCGTCGTGGAAAATATCATCTGTATTAATGTTTAATCTTTGTTTTCGAAAAATTTCTCCTGCTGGAGTACATGCCCTATTCTTAACCATGCTACTTTTTACATTCCTTATTTCCTTGAGGATATCACTTTTATGTTGACAGTGCAGCTCGGGAAAGGTGCAACCTTTTCAATCCACGAAATTCTGACATTTATGTCTCTATGTATTTAAAAGCATAAAATTATCACAATAGTTCGCTACATGAGATCGTCACCTGATGAAAGATCAACCTGGTCGACACGTTATAAATTATGGAAAATTCAAATTCATCTGCAAAAGCTCTATTGACTTCATGATGATAATCTTTTTCATGAAATTAATACTTTTAATTTTCGCTTTCAGCTGATACGTAGTCATTATTTTGAAGTTAGCACGATGGCCCTTAACTGTCAGTGGCGAGCTGATATCGTCTCGTGCAAGTCAAGACAAAGCCATAACACGTTGAATGGGGTTGTCATGTTCCGTTCGATTGTTCTAGCTAACTTTCTACCTTGGCTATCCTCAACTCGGATTCCAATTCCCTTAACCTTGGCGAATCGACTACAGCGTCTAACGGGGCGCCATTATTGTTCAAAATTTCACGAATTTTCTCTTGCAAATGCTGTCGATCGGCTTCAGTTTGATCGTTTCTTCGTTCGGCTTTACGCAACTTGAATTGCAAAATTCGACAATTTTTTGCCGTTTGTTCCAATTCGCGTTGCAAATCGCGAAACTCGTCGATTTCTTCTTCCCTATATTGATCCCGCATCTCCTCTAATTCTTGTTGCATATCTAAGTGAAAATAAGGAATACATAAGTGAACTGTGCAATATTAGCGTGAAACAACATAAAAATGAGACTAAAAGCAAGAAAGCTAGGAGCAAAAAGGCAAGACTGTAAGACAAAAAATTGAAAAAAGAAAATTCACCATTTTTAGGAAAAAAGTTAGGAAAGGACAAGAGTATAGAAAACTACGGAAAACATGAAAGATGACAAGACTAATGAACAAATAATATGTACCAAAAAACAAAGAAGAGAAGAGGAACGAATACTATTCATAAATAGTACAGATAGTAGAATAAAAATCTAGGAAATATCTAAGATAAAAAATAGCCGAAAGTGTATCATATACCTGAATATACTTATAGTTATTGCAGTTGGCAAATTCACCCATTATCTCATTTACTCATTTACACTTATCAAGTAATAAAATTAGATGTCAACTGAAGTTTCAATCGACATGTGTTCTGCAACAATGAAAAACGATGCATGATTCAATAAGCTTCAAATTACAAGATTAACATTTTTATGAATTGGAGAGCTAGAATCCAAAATCGTGAATGCATGAAATGATCACAAATCAACATTATTGAGCAGCATTGAATCTCAATTTCACCGGAGTTCATACGTTTCCTTTTTGGCTATACAACTTCGAAATTTTTAGTCGTGGTGGGACGCCAGAAAGGTACTATAGGAGTAGTTTTTTCATTCGTCGTAATATCAAACTAATTGAATTAATTGAACTAATTGAACTAATTGATCTAATTGATCTAATTGAACTAATTGAATTAATTGAACTAATTGAACTAATAATTGAACTAATTGAATTAATAAAAATCAAAATCAAAATTGGGATTGACGAAACGAAGAGTAGTTCTTACCTCTGAGATCAGCTTTTAAATTTTCATTTTCGTTCAACAACTCTTCGCACAATTGTTCGGCAGCCGATAGTTTTTCCCGTAAGCTGGCATTTTCTAAGTTATTATTCGACTGTAGCGACGACATATCCATCGAAGAATGGCCCCCGGAGGCTTTAGGTGTGGCCGTCAAGAACAATTCGTTGCGCAGTCGTTCATTTTCTAATTGATAATTTTCGCACAAAGCGTCGCTTTTGACCAATTCTGTTTGCAAAGTTTCTAGGTTTTGGGCCGGATGAGCCGATGGAGACACAAGAGCTGATGCCCTTAAACATTTGAAATCTGTTGCAATATGTAATACAAATTTTATAGGTTTATACGTATTTGGCATTTGTTTTGACTTTATAGACGTCTGATTCGGTGCGAAATATGATTCTAGACAAAAATTAGTATTCTTACATGCACTCTTGAATTAAAATCCAAAAGATACAAAAGGCGCTAAGATATTGATATGAGAATCAAACTGCGAGAGTTAAGATTCACTGAATTGGACAATGGAAAATGAAACTAAATATTCTATTTACACATGGAGAATAACTTTGAGAATATAGTAAGAAAATTGTATTCCTACTGATATAGGGGGCAGAAGGCATCTAAATGATGCGCCATTTTGCTAAATTCAAAAATCAATGTTTTTGGCATCTTGTTGACGTGAGACTTTTCTCTCCAGTCTGTACTCAAAAAAAGTCCAGTCCTGTACTCAAAAAATGCCCAAGGCGAATATAGTCTTCGGAAAAACCTTCACTACTTTGAATTCTTCTCTCAAGCTAAGGTCGGCTATGTATGATGTTTAATAGCAATAAAATCTGTTTTAATTTCATGAATCACGTGCATTTTTAGAAAAACAGATAAAAAGGAGTCTGATAAAATTTGAGGTGCTTCAGCTGTAGATCAAATTTGGTCTTTAGTTCAGAGAGAAGTTTAATGCGAAAAGATTATCAAAGACTGCTCGATGCTTTAAAAATCATAATATTTAATGGTACCCGAAATACTCGGCAGTTCCGTTCATTTTAAAAAATCTAGCACGTTTTTCGTTATTTTGGTTTTTTCAAAATATAATTAAAACCTTTGCATTTTTTGTAAGGTGACATCCTACAGTATACTCATTAGTACCAATTTCCACATTTCGAATTTGCTTTACTTTTTATATCGTTCATTTTCTTTCTTCAAATCCGAACATTTTCTTTCCAATGTTTTTAATTTTACTCTCAAAGATCGCAATTTCCGTCTCAAAATGGCGCCGTTTCCACCCGTCGTCGGCGTTAGACTCCGTTCGTCGTCGTCCTCATCCTCAGACTGTAAAAGATCGCTGCCCGTCAAACTTACGCGATCAACGTCATCGCAGTCATTTTTGACCATCAACGTCGACGCTACTGATTCAGAAGACGAAGTCCGGCTTCGCGAACCGATGGGCACCGAACGGGCGCTCAAATATTCTGAACTGGAAGCTACGGAACCGTCGAACGACCTGCATTATATAGTAGGAAATGATGAGGCACCTATGGCACAATTAGGTCCAATGAATTTTAAATCTGGCGTGACGAAATGTGAAACGTAACCCATTCGGTTGAAATGAAAATAAAGGCAAAAACATGTACAACAGCCAAAATCTGTCAGGAATCAGACTCTATGCTTGGTAAATGGAGTTTTTCTACTAACCACAACAAGTCATGCAAGGGTCTCACGTACGTGCAACAGGAGTCACTCCATCTTTCATGTAGATGGAATCAATACCTTAAAATTCCCTACAATACGTGAGAATAGAAAGCTTCTAATATTTGATGAGCTCAAAAAGCTACTGGAGGTCGTATCTGGTGGGAATCAACCAAAGGTCTGCATAAAGTAAACAGGTAATATGCTTGAGGTCAAAAACTTCTCTAGAATTAGTGCAGTAAATGCACATTTAATAAGCTACCATAATCAAAAACCTGACGTCAGATTTTTCACAAGAACTACAGCGGTCAAAGTCAACTGAGCGATCTATCTTCACTTTCTTCAAAATATTATGGCCAAAAAAACAAACGACAAATTTTTAAATGAAGCAAAAAAAATATAAGTGGATCTGACAATCAGTAAATATTTCTGGTTCCTTTTGTCCAGTCAATGATACAGTGTGACTTTTATTTGGCTTCTAAGGCACAGTAGACAAAAAAAGAGTGTGTGTAGTCTACGGGGGTCTTGATATCATTCCCATTATTTTGCAATTCTTACTCTCCTATTCTGGAGAAATTGAAAATTTGTTGGGATCTGATAAAACCCACGGGCGGCGATTGGCCGTAGGCTTCAGCCGGATTACCCAGCAGGTCAGTAGATCGTCTTCATGGGGTTATGACACCCCAGCAAAACATCCATAAAAACATGTATGCTGTAAATGTTTTAAGGACAAGTAGCATTGTTCGCATTTTTGCACATCCCTAAATTTTTTTTGTTTATGATGCGCATCTGTTTATGAAAAACCTGTGAATTATATCACGGCTACGAAGCACCACTCGCAACTCAAAGTGAACCACAATCCCTAGCAGTTCAGTAGCAATGAACAGAGTCAAAGGATAATTTTTAGGACTAGAAAGTTAATCTACTTTCCTATTTAAATTAATAATAAATGTTACTCATGTTTTGTCCCTTTTTACTGAGCCACATGATTTCAGACTTGAAATCTTCAGTTAGATTAATAAATCAGGGGCCGTTTTTAGGGAAAATTGTACGTAAAACTTGCTGTGGAAAATTTTGAAAACGAATCGACAAATGCGAAAAATATCAAATTTCGACTACAGTAGTGTTCTCCAAAAACTTCCGTTAAATCCAAATCAAAATTGCAAAACTTGAAATAATTCTAAATCTAACTTTCAAATTAGAAAAAAAACGAGGCACAAACTCCATTTTAAATGATCTGGCGTCAGAAAGATAAATCGAAAGCTTAATCGTGTTTACATCTACACCCAAAATTGTTTGAGATCTTGTGCTCCTTGACCTAATATAGAATTCGTTATGACACAACGCTTTCACTGAAACTCGTCAAATTTCATGTAAACAGAGATCTTATGAATTGGACGCAGGAAAATTTTGGCAAAGATTAGCCATATGGAAGGCGGAATGAGATCCAATAATGTTTGTAGGAATAATCACGTTAAATGGACAGCAGTTGATTAGCAGTATCATAATCTATAACAGAAAATAGACAACGAGACAAAGAATTCTTTCTCACTTAAACGATTGAGTATCTGGACTTTTTTGCCTTATAGTCGCCGTCGTCGACGCTGTTGCCGCACACGGCGATCTTGCTGACGGTGAATCCGAACCAATAGACGTTTCGACGGAAATTTCGTCCGCGACCGGGTTACCGTCCACAGAAACTTCCGCTTTTAATATGACTAATCTAGTTTTTCGAGCCAACGTCGGCGGCGGCGTTTCGGAATTTTTATCGTGGTCAAATCCGGCAATGGCGTTTCCGCCAATTTTCTTTGTCGTATATGGAATTTCGGGTTCGCCTTTCTCTGTTGTTCCATTTTCTTTAGATTTTTGTACCGAAATTTCGTCGCTGGTTTGATTATTTTCGGCCTCACAGCATTTTCCTGAACTGGAGCTTTTGGCTTGAAATTTTTGGCGCCAAGACGACGAGGCTGCCAAGGAGGTAGCAATTTTCGAATCGGGCGGCTGGTCGGGAAAAGTAGTACTCAAAAATAATGTCATGGGTATCATGGTCAAAAATGCGCAGGAATGTTTTAGATATGCATGAAAATGAACAGAAAGTTTTTGATCATTGGTATAATAATAATGCTCTGAAATTATAGCCCATTCAATTTAATATGATAGATGCTGCGAAAACCAAAAAAGTAGGTTCAATTCCATACGCAATTTTCACATAGTGTAGAAGGTTCATAGAAAAACGCTTTTCTATATGAGAATGGAAAAGGCGGCGCCGATAAATGAGTGATAATCGGCGAATTTTGACCACCTGACCAGGTTGTAGACGGAAATTTTCAGCCGCTCTGTTTGCAGCTCACTGGCAAAAATTATTTTTCATTGGTTACAATGATAAGCTTACTAGATTCTATCGTATTGAACTTATTTTCATGGAGTTACTGCATCGATCATTTCAAAATAAAATTGTGTGTACCGTTTATTGCATATAGTCAGTTTTTCTCGGAATGCTTCCAAATGGTAAAACTGGAAAGTAAGTACTCTTTCGTACTTTTAACCATAGGTCACAACTTAATTTTAAGAATTTCGTGGGAAAGTTCTAGATTTTGTCGACGTGCTAATTTTTATCATTTTTCAAATTGCAATCGTTTACTGTAAAAACAGACTATAGTGCCTGTAACTCATGAAATCTGATTTCTAGAAATATTTCTACGTAAATACATGTCACACCAAACTGAAAATAGGTGCGTTTTTGACTAGTCTTACCGTTTACCAAGTTTCTAATGATAAATTGACCGAGAAAAAAACACTCTAAATCACCTTCGAGAAAAGTCTTCGCTCACTATATTTTTAAATTCATTAAAATTTTGTAAAGAAACAGTTTAGCTTCACGAACGATTTAGTTGTCATTCTTGCCGGTCAGATCCTTTTTTGAGACAAAGGTTTAAAAAAAACATGTGAAATTGAAAATCGAAATGAAAATCAAGATATCGAATTCGAAATCTATAGAACCCTACAACAGAAAAGATTGAAATGTTCATGGTAACGTCCAAAATTCGTTTTGAATCTACTTCAAATGTTGTTCATGACCGATTGCCAAAATATATACACTCTCACCTATTATGTCACGGTGAATACTTAAGATGAGATCAGCTTTTTCCAAGAGTTCTCATCTACCATAGGTCACCTACTTGCCCAAAGTCAAGCGATTTTGAACCACTTGATGGTGGGATCAACTTCTTCATTTTCGAGCCAATGTTTTCTGAGCCGGACCTCGACCTCGTATGTTGCTCCTTGAGTCTGAAACATTTTTTGCACCTGTCTCTTCGCCAATTCTGCGGCTCAAAACCGGAACACTGATCGTCATTCCTAGTACTACTGATACTGGACATGATCCCACTCGCGTTCGTTCCTAAAAATTGAGGGCAAAACTTCAAAAAAGACATGCAGTCAAGGTTTCTATTTTTCATACCTCAACAGGAAACCGCAAATTTTTTCGAGTGAAAAATTTTCAATCAAGAGAAAGAACATCATACCGGTAACATTTTTTCCAGACCACCATCCATATATGAAACCAAACCCGTTTTACTTTTTCTTCCGTAAGGATAAATAGTACGTTTTTTTAAACCACGAAAACTCCGGAAATTTGTTAATTGTCCCACATTTTTGAAAGGCACGTTTTCACTTTTTACACAGGGAAAACATCGAAGATAATGGAGAATTAAGCACACTAATAATAAAGAAATAAAAACTGATATTAAAAGTGAAATTCTAAAACGTTGAATTATGTAAAAATCATAAATAAAGATTTGTTATTGAGTGTTCCTACTATATCCTACAGTTTTTGTTTCTGAAATTTGGCGTCCCACTAGTGATAATTTACTATTCTTCTTCGGGATAAATTGCATTACTCAGAACTTGCAGATTTTTGAAAGGAGGGCTTTGAACAGAAAAGTCGCCTGTCGCAAGATGATCTTGAGATCTTTGAAAATCTGTCCAAACGAACAGAAAAAACAAAAGGCTTCAGACGCAATCACACACAAGAGATGGGTAAAAATATAAACGAAAAATTAATTTGTGAGTAAAATGATAAAGACGTGAAGATCAACGACGAGAGAAAAATAAGGAACACAAGAGCAGGAAATGAGTTCCTACGAACTTGAATACTTCACATCATCGAGAGATTTTTTCAGACAGTGGAAAAATTTACCTCAAAATATGGCAACCAATTCTTATAACTTTATTTTGATGTTGAAGTATTAAAATAACTTTGGGTAATTTGTATGAAAAAATTTACTCAATTTGAATAAGGTTTTTCTACATGATCAGTTTAATTCCTTTCGGTGAGAATATTGAGAAAAAATATAATTTCACACCTTTGTTATTTTCCGGTAACCATACGTTACGTGGCATTACACTCAGCGAAAAATGTAAAAATCTTTGAGTAAAAAATTCTACAGTAAAAGCTTAGTGTGAACGTGAACGAAAACCTATTCAAAAATAATCAGTAGCAATACGCAAAAGTGAAAGAAATATCCTGAAATCACATCCATTGAAATGATCAACATGTTACTAGCGCAACTTTTATTCAAACCTACTGAACGCTTATCGACCGTATTCGAGAATTTTTTCTGCTGTGTAGATTTCTCAATCATTCAAAAACCACTGCAATTGATTTGTTAAGTTGTGTGTACCAAATTAACTATCGCTGCATCTATCATTTCAAAATAAATATAGTAAATATGTGTTCCTTACTATTTTCCTAGACATCCTAGACAGCGAAATATATAATGTCCAAATTTCAATTGTCAAATTACAGTACATACGTAGGAAATGTTTTAAAAACCAGTTAGTTCGTGTTGAAAATATACTATAAATCTAAACTTATCGCACGAATGACATATTGAAGCTCCGGTAGGGGCCAATTATCTCCAATAATTAGTACGTATTTACCTCTTTTAAAAATAGACTTTCACCGAGAGTATAACAGCAAATTCATAAAAAGCAGTAGTGAAAAGTAGAATATCTGGAACACAAGCTAACATCACCATGGAAAACATAGTATTTATTCAACAGGCCTTTTAATTTGCATGTCAAAATAAAGCTACTTTTCACAAGTAAGGTTTGCATTATTTTATGCTTCTCAAAGCTTGTAGTTTTGTGTAGAGTGAACGATGTTTACTCCAGCATTTGCCGCATTATGCAAACATGGTACATTTACAGTGGTACAATCGCAATACCAACGATTGTTTGTTCTATTGCACCAAAATAAAATTAGCAGTACACTCAAAGCATGGTGTGACTAGAATTTAGTAGTATTCGAAAAGTAGATTCGAAAAGCTTGACGATGTGGAATGAATATTTTCTACTGAAATGTTAAATCCTAAAAATCATATGAACATTTAGTTGAGTATTTGATCCAGCATGTCAAAACTTTCTATGCTGCACCTGTTGCAAGAGGATAATGCGAGTCACATTTCACATCTTGGATGACTAGTCATTTTGATCAAAGATTATTGTTATTATGTTGCTGAGGCTTCAGTTTAATTACAAGAATTGTAGCGTTTGTCAGTCTTACTGTGTAAGTAAAATGCAGGTGTTCAAATCACTCTCTGATCGAAGTATTCTAAAACCGGGGTCGGTTTCATCAAAGAGACTTAAGATATAGCTGAGCTGCAGCTTAATTCTAAATGTTATACCATTGCAGCCGTAGCTTAACTCTACAAATTATACCATTGCCGTTGAGGTGCAAATTTTACTAATCTACTATGCAAATCAATCACTAAACAAATCGGTGATGAAAATATGGTTTTATGCTATTGATTCAACTCGATAAATTTGACGAGTGATTCCACGAAGAGATTTCTTTTTGAAAAGTTTATTAACAACGCAGCAGATTGAGAACAAAGTTCGCATGACATGTCGTTATGTAATGTAATCCTGAAAATTAACTTGCGGAAATCACAAAATAACACTATATTCACTTGATCAGAAAATAGAAAGATATCCGTCACAACGCTTAGAAATACATAGTATTCAATGTATCCGAGGTGGCTGGAGTAACTTAGGCTTTATCAACTGCAGCAAAGTTGTATCAATCCTGAAATACAGAACACACATACTCAAGACCGTAGATCAGCAGCAAAGAACATATCTGTCAAAAATGAAGATGCATCATTTTAAATTATGTTCCTGAATATATCTTAATGAGGCCTATCGATTGGTGTAAAATTGGCAACGTAACCCAACCATATGCCGATGTACTCGCACGCTCAAGACACGTTTGATCTGACTACTAACTTTTCAGCTATACTCTATTCATTTTGAAATGATCGATGAAGCCCTCGGAGTTTCGGCAAATGCACCATTATTATAGTCCATTTAATTTTAAATGATAGATGCAGCGAAAGCCAAAAAATTATATTCTATGTGATACGCAATTTTCATTTAGTGGAAAACTTATCACTGTAGAACAATAATTTTTTGTGAGAAGGGTAAAGGCCGAAATCATTGAAAAAATAGAATGCTTATCCATTATCGATTTGGTCAGAACTGCGTCGATACATGAGTGATACTCGAAAAATTTACACCACTTAGTCAGGTTACTGAAGAAAATTATCAGCTGCTCTCTTAGCCGCCAACTGACAAAAAAATTTTCTATCAATCACAGTAATTAGAGCTTATTAGTTTTTTCGTATTGAACCTACTTTCATGGGATCGCTGCACCGATCATATCAAAATGGATGAAGTATGGTGATCAGGATATCAATTTTGATTATCATAGGTGGCGTGGTAGCGTCACCTATAATATACTCGGCCCCCTAAAATATGGCTAACCCCCACCCCCGCTAGAGCAAAAACGGTTATAGATAGACATGAGGTTTTTTGCATAATATCTGCCATGTGGGCAAACATGGGGATGGCAAAGGTCATTGGGGGTCTATATTCAAATGGTGCTCGGTGGGGCGCCAAAAACATGCAAAAAATGACCTTTTTTGGCCCCAAGTTGCGGCAGATTCCTCAATGGGTATGCATCCCAGGACCTTAATACTTTTACTCGAGCATCTATCAAGTATCCACTCGAAACGTTTTTTTTATTTTTTGAAAATATTGATTTGGTCAAATTATATGAGTGAAAGTTGGAGAAAATCCCCTTCGTTTGGGTTCAAAAAATCATTTTTTTGGTGGAACATATGTAGTGTTATTTGATTATCCTGCGTGTAAAACAAAGATATTTCCGTGGTCTTTTTGGGAAAGGGCTTTTTGACTATTGAGAATTCAATGGATGCGGTCACTTTACACAAAAAAATTATCCCGGGTGTAAACAAGCGTATTTTCGGGATATTTTGGTGGAAGGGGTTTTCAACCTCGGGGAATTCAATGGACGCGGTCACTTTATAAAAAAGTTATTATGAGTGTAAACAAGCGGATTTCCACGAGTTTTTGGCGGAAGAGCTTTCGACCCCGGGGAACTCAATGGATGCGTTCAATTTACACAAAAAATTAATCTGAGTGTAAACAAGTGCATTTCTGCGATCTTTCGGGGGAGGGGTTTTCGGCTATGGAGAATTCGATGGATACAGTCACGTCACACAAAAATAAAATATGCTGAGTGTAAACAAACTTATTTCCGCGATTTTTAGATGGAGGGATTTATGACCATGGGGAATTCAATGCGCACAGTTACTTTACACAAAAAAATTGTCCTTTGTGTAAACAAAGGTATTTTTGCGGTTATTTGGATTGAGTGTTCTTGACCATGAGGGATTCAACAGATATGGTTATTTACATTCTGTTTACAACGTATTTTACAATGCAGTTTAGACATATTTCACTTTTAACCGAAAGTGAGAATTCGCAGTTTTACGATTGTTTTTATTGTTCCTTTGATGTGAAGATGACCAAATTTAAAACTTCAATGTGCTGCTATAAAGGTTTCATGCATTGTTGAGGCTCACTAAGAACAGGTGGACTAGTTTATTAAAATGCCCCGATGGGGCAGAAAAAAAATATACTTGCTTGGATAGTTGCCATGCTAGAAAAAGGAGAGGACTAGATTTTTGAGAACTAGGGTTAATTTTTGAGAAATCCACTTTTGTAATATTGGATTTTTATTCTTTCTCGTTAAAAAATTTTTCATTTCCGTGGAAAAGAATATTCTGCAGCTGAGTGCATCAGCACATCTACCAACCATTGATTCACATAAGGTGGGGGAGTAAACCCTTCCACTGAGACTCTGGGTACCCCTGGCTGGCCTCTGGAAAAAGTCAATTGACTACCCCTGGACTTTTTCAAAATCTAAAAACACATGAAAAAACAGGTTTTTTTGACAAGAATCAGTAAACATTGAAAATATTTTGGAAAATTCATTTTTGCTTTTTAATTCTCCCTCTCAAAAATTCTTCGCATGCATCTCTACTTCCAATCTGTGCTGCTCTGCAATTTGGAGGAAGGGTGGTTACAGAAAAGGTGGATCCTGATTTTTTGAGACAAAAATCCCAAAAAATTTACTAAAAAATAAGACTTACAATTTCAAAACTATGGGGGTACATACCCCAATATCATCCTCGCACATGTATGCTTCCAACTGCACTGAGCTCTTATAGATGATGAAAAAATCGGAAATTCAAAAATAAGATTGACATGAAATATTGCCTTACAAATATGGCATTTTCATTCAACAGGCGCTATATGTATACTTTTTGTTCAATAAGACATACAATTCAATGCAGAGGTTGATCAAGAAGGACTATAATACATTAAGATTTCATGGCATAGAGCAGAGCAAGTTTGCCCATCACATTAGCAGAGATAGAGATGAGTGATTAGTGAATAGTGTTTCAGTGGGTGCCAGATGATACAATCATGCATCCGTTTAGAGACAGAAGTTTGGCGATGATACGTGGCTGAATCAAAAACTTTTTAAAGGGATTGTAGTATGTTTTATCCTGTTGCCCTGTTTGCAGGTAATGCGCAACGACTGTAACCAGGTCCCATATCTACTAGAAGTTTAACTTTAAGGTCAAAGAAAATCTCGAAGAAAAAAGCAACCACCTCCGTTTCAGCAGTTGTACTAACATGTCAATGATATCAAGTGTTTGCTATAATCTCAAGGTTAGCAAGATTATCCCCATCTCGAGCTGCTAAGTTGCACTATTTTCTCAAATTTTTCTATTTCTGAACTGCAATTCCTGAACCTGGGCTTCACACCTTAGCATTAGTCAACCTAAGCCTGACGTGAGGATTGTTAGTTATGCAAGAAAATAATCTTGACATTGTGATTAGCTGAAACTGATGATTAGTTCACAATTTGAAAATTTTATGACCTGGGTAGCCAGTCTTCGCAGTATTTATGTTACCCTGGTATTTTTCAGGCCCAACCTGAGTACTATATTTAAGTACTTAAACATTGGAATATATAAATGCCTTACCCATACAATATCTGGTTAGAAATTCGGGTAAATAAGTCACCTGAATACCTAGATAGCACCCAGGTTTAATTTTCGAAATTGGTCTGGATACCCAGGTATACTCATGTACCCAAAATATCTGGGTACCCAGTATGAAGCAAGGCTGAGGATAAGCAATTCAGTCCATAAATTCAGATTATTCTTAGATTGGATTAGTGCAATTAACTCCAACTCTAAGCCCCTAATAATGCCGTTTCAATCACATGCGTAAGTTGAAAAAACAAAATGATTATGATATGCCAGTCACTCACTATTTTTTCGCCTAGGGTTAGAGGCATATATTCGGATCAGTCCGGATTTCCAATGCTACATTGCTATTGGTTTAGCATTTCTTCACATTTGAGTGAAGTCAGCCATTAACTTGCATATAATTTTCATTCAGAAAAATTTTAGTGTGGTTGTTACAACGCTATTGGAGGACAAAATGCAAGAAGCTGCAGAATGCACTTTTCCACGACATCAAAAGTCTTTTTATGAGAAAGGATGAAAATCCAATATTACAGAAGTGGATTTTTCAGACTTTAATTCAAGTTCTCAAAAATCTAGTCCACACCTTTTTCTAGCTTGGCAACTATCCAAGCAAATATATTCTTTTTTCTGTCCCATCGGGGCATTTTCTAATAAAGTAGTCTTGAAATAGTTGGAAATAGTGTTCATCGAGGAGCTTGTATCATGCGGAAGAAATTTCTTGAGTAGAGTCAACTAGCCTACCATAAATGCAAATAAAATTTGGCTGCGACCTCGCTGCGCCATCATTTCAAAAGGAATGGGGTATAGTGATATATTTTGAAGTAAATTAAATATTGAAACATTCCGTTTGGTTATGTGTTGGTTATTAAGCTATGTTTTTCCATTTTGAATTTTGAAGGACATCTCAACAGATGAAGTTTATTTGCTAGAAATTCGAAGGATCCTTCAGAAAATTTTTTAATCCTTACACCCAATTTTCTTCTTTGAATTGTTTTTTGTGATTGGATAATTTTTTTAAGAGGACAGTTGGTCGAAAAACGTAGATGACTATATAATTATTAAAGAAGAATAACTTTATGGGGAAGAAAAGTCTGGTGGATAAAGATCATACAACTCACTAATTGAAAGAAGTTTAAAAAAAATTAAACTTGGCAAAGTAGCAGAATAATTCACCCTGATTCTACCTTATGTTAATTGATCAAAGTGTAAGCATTGGAGTGCAGAATTCAGAATTGATTTTTAGTTGGTTATAGTTGATTAACATAAAGTTCATCGCGAACTTCATTCTTCGTAGCGTTGATGTTCAGTTTTGGAGAACTTTTTATCCACAATACTGCTTTGGTAGTCATTAGCAACATTTTACTCCGCTACTCTTACCTGCAAATGTTGGGTAGAAATTAAAGCTAACAATGTATTGCAACACTAAGTAGACTCAATTTTAAAAATAAATCCAAACAGGAAATGGAATTTTTTAAAAACAATAGGGCACGAATTTACAGACACAATAGGAAAAAAGTTCGTCGCACCGAGGCATCAGACTAACTAAAAAGTAGAACTCTTCAGCCGTCTCTATAGCCTATCAGATAAAAAGCAGCTATCCAAAAATCCATAAACACAACAAAATAATAAGAGGATCCTAAACTTATAATAATTGTCTTTCTCCAACCCAAGTTTGTGTGGAAATATTCAAAAAGTTATTATGTTACTCCTCTCGCTTCGCATTTCCGCCACGTAGAGTATATACCTCATATCTCGTAAAATGGAATATTCTTCCTCCTAGCCTGCTCTCTGACACACACATGCAGACATAGCAGGCTTTCAGAAAGAACAAATAGTTTTGGGTTCAGCATACAAAGTTTCCCGCGGAGTATTTACTACTCCGGCTTTTTATATTCTGCATATTATGCCATAGTCCCGCAATTTTGATTGACTAATTTTATTTTTCGAAATTTTTTTAACCGAAAATGAGGTAAAGAAAAGTAACAGAAAAACACCATGCCTTGCGGGGAAAAACCCAAATCTTACTCTCGAAATAAACAAGCAAAAAACTGACTCAACAAAATTCGTCATTTTAAAATTTAAATTCTAAATCCAAAAATTTCGAGTCAAATTTTCGGTCCAAAATATTTTGTTTATTTTTATAACCGAAATAAAAAGTATCAATAAAATGATGAACGAGATTAAACCAAATAAATTTTTAGAATATGAAAATATTCGGAGCAGCAAAAGTTAATAACGTGACCCATTTTTTTCTGCAGACGATCCATCATTATTCTCGAGGAGAAGTGAGGTAGTACGGTCGTAAATCGTTCACTTGTATAACTAAAGTATATGGAACAGGGTGTACGAAACGAAATTCAATATACAGATGTAATCACGTATTTATTCTAATAAAACCCGCCTACCACTAAAACTTATCCTCAGAGCTCCTTCACCTAGGACTTGAAAATTTTAGTAGAACCCGCTTTTTGCAGGTTATATAATTCTAAAGAACGTTGGAGAAATTACATTTCGTTTTGGCTGGATCTATTTTTTCCAAATGAGCCTTGAAAAGAAAATAAATGTTCGCAAAAAATTAAAAACCTGCATTCGTGACCAAATTTTTTCTCAGATTGACTGTAGCAGTCAGGACTACAACTTGAAAAAAGACAATGTTAGTTTGCGACGCACGATCATCTCCTGTCCACGGATTTGTTTGCATTTTTCTATTTCGGGACTTGAAATGTGTTGTAAAATAAATTTTTGAGACTTTTACAGAATAGCTCAAATTTCTGGGGCCGGTTTCATCAAATACTTTTAAACTCCAGTTGAACTGCAGCTCAAGCTGTAGCTTTAACTCTATATGTTATAACATTGCCGTCAAGCTGCAGCAGCCGCACCTTAACTTTCCCGATATGCTTGGCGTGTATGAGCTAAACTACAGTAGAGTTAAGCTACAGCTTAAGGTGCAGTTCAGCTGGAGCTTAAGTCTCTTTGATGAAACCGGCGCCGATCTCTACGGATCTGGTTACAATAGTTGATAAGTACGTGTTTCATTATGTTGAGCTTCATATTATATAATGTAACAAAAAAGAAAATTAATATAGAACTGATTAATTTTTTTCGGAGAAAATATTTTATTCCATCGAAATTAATTTTAATTTAAAAAAAAAACAAAATTGCACTACAATTACTGATTTCTAAAACAAAATGGAAAAAATCCAACTAGGATACAAATTGTATTTCAAAAATGCTTTTGATTCTGTTTCTCATATAAAATTGTTTAAATTTGATTTCAAAAAGAAAATCAAAAAGAAAACGAAAAAGAAAAAAGATTAGAAGAACATTCAAATATTTGTGACATCAAAAATCAAAATTTCACACACACGAAATCAAAATTTCTCACATATCAAGATTTTTTGACTTACGCGAAATCAAAGGTTGTGTCTTCTCATCTTGACTGTCCTCTTATCCCGACTGTCCCTTTGCCCCGATTGTCCCTTTACTCCGATCATCCCATTACCCCGACTAAGTCACAAAAACCCCATCACCCGATCAATAGAAATTTTTTAGACAATGTATTTTTAGGAAGGCTTCTCGATTTTTCTTCTCTTCCCGACTGTGCGGTTCCGATAAAAAGTACAACACAAAAAGCAAGCTTTGAAGTCAGATGATTTGACAACAAGAGTCAATGCTAATTTTTTGGAGGAATTTTTGCTTTCGTGAATACAGGGTATGCTAATGCATGCCAAAAATGTCATCTAAACATAGAAATTTATATGAAGCCATCTGACAGTTGGTGTAACGAGAACTTTTTCGATTGTCGCCGACAAAAATTCTATGATTTTTCGGTTCTAGGGCTGGAGAAGTGAAGTTAAATTTTTTGTTATTACGCTTCCTGAGATATTACATGTTACAGATTTATTTTTTCAGTAAAATTTTTTCGAAGGAAAAAGTCCCTAATAATGAAGAAAATGAAGAAAATGAAATGAAGAAAAAAATTTTACTGTTGGCTACATAGATTTTGGCGAACAAAAATTAGTCAAGGTATTTTGAAAGCCGAGAGAAAACTTACTGATCTACGTGAATTCTGAAGCCCTATTCAGGAGTGAAAAATCCTAGGATTTTTGTCGCCGACAGTCGGCGATGCTAAGGAATGAATAGAATGAAAAGGCAAATCGCAGAAAGCCCAATTTAGAACTGAAAAAAAATCCTAGCACTTTTGTCGCCGACAATCGGCGACTGCACTGCCGAATTGGGCTTTAGTCAGCATGGTTTCACTCATGCAAAACTTGGGAGTTTTCAATAATGACGTTCAGGAAAATATCCAGTTTCTCCACACGACAGAATCTTTAGTTATATACTTTTTTGTATCTGTTATAAACATTTATAGGTTCTTGAATTTCGATTATTTTGAGCTGCGTTAGGTTTTACTTTCAATGGCGAACTGAAAATTTTGACAGTGAACTAGTTAGTGAGCTTTGTAGAAACGAGAACACAGATTACCTCGCGAAAATTCCGTTGGCAAAATTTCTTTCCTCAGTGAAATTTCAATAAGTTTTGTACGTAAACACCGATTAGGTGATTTCCCAAGCTTTGCTAGCGAACTGCTTTCGTGAGCTTTCTAGAACCTGCTCCAGTGAACAAAATTTCGCCAACGAACTCGTTTCGCTGGCGAAACTTTAGCAGCCTTTGCAGAAAAGCATTGATATACCAAATCTGATTATGAATGCTGCTGTCATCATCATATAAATTGCTGGGAAATTTCGGGATTACTGACCCTGGATTACGTCTTAACCCAACGCAAAATTTTAGCCCAGCTTCCCCAATATATCTCTACCTCATAGCTTTATTCCCAGACGCATGGAAATTTCGAGTATTATCAAAACTTATTGGCTAAAAATCATATGAAGTCGTGGAAAATCACAAACTCTTCCAAATGGAAAATGAGTGATTCTTCACAGTGAGTTTAATGTTACATATACATGACTTGTGGTGGTGTGTGAAGCTGAATCCCAGATCTTGGCTGCCGTACATGATGGTCATCATCAGATTTTACTGATGTACACTTCTGAAATTCGGCTCGGACACTTGCGGTACATTTAATTCAACGGTTCTTAAAGGTCATTTATACTCGCCTGTTTCGACGGAACGGAACGGAACCGATCGCCAACAGCCAGGGTCCTTCTTAGAGTTTTAGCGGCCCTGGGCGAACTCAGGTTTAGCGGCCCTCATTTTTTCCAATAGTTATTATACACCGCACCGTTTTAAGGTAATAAATGATTTACTACTAAATATTTTAGAATATCTAAAAATGATGCATTGCTCTAGCCGCAACAGGCGATGCAGGGCTGTGCACTCGGTGGTAGAGAAGCTACCACCCAGTGTGCGAGAACCGTTACAGCATAATTCGATTATTAATTCACAATAAATAGCACGTTAATGAACCCGTCGAATAATTACAGTCTTCCTACTCTGTGTATGCTCAAGCATCATAAACATTACACAGCATATAATTTGTATGTAATGCAATATCTGCACACACCTCAATAAAACGCCAGAGACAGTGTTCAGCGGTTTTTAGAAATCCAATTCTCAGTTTTTGCAGGTCTTTTATCCGCAATATACCAGGTTTTTCGGAGCAAAATTCAATTATTGCTACATAGAATGGTAGAGGTGTGTATACCACACAGAGACCTGAACAACGTGCTGATATTTTCAATCACCGCTCGACAAACAAGAATACCAAAAAACATCAACTAGAAGTCAACCACTTATGATAAATTAAGTTGAAACAATATTACTCAAATCGATTTGGGACTGAAAAATTCAGGTAAAATTCAGGAATCAGGCAACCACCAAAAAGTAGAGATTCTTTGACTAGCAAGAACTTTTGTCATCGCCAAATGTTTTTGTCTTTTTGTCAAAAATTCTAGGAAATTCGTCTGAAAATATTTCAATGACATTTTTCTAGATTCTATGATGCCTGCGCTCAACATTTTCCAAAAATAAATTTTCATCAGTATTCGACAATTTAATTTCTGTCGCTACTTTTTTCGTTTCAGTAGCCGTCTATTTTTCTTTAAGTAATTATGTTTCAACTGTTTGATGGGTTTTTTGTGTCGAGAGTGGCTGTTATTGCCTCTCTTGGCACAAAGATGTGGACTTTGTGTGTTCTGATGCACATTATGCGGACTGTAAAGCTCCCTAATTTTTTCCCAAATAGGAAAGATTTTTAAAAAACACATTTCTACTGAGAAAAGCTCATATAGCTGCTGTTTGTGTACAAGTTAAAATGATTAATACTTATTGTGTTAGTATTTTGAGTAGTGTACTAACTATGCACCACAGTCAGGGTTTTAGTACCTGTTTTATCCCTAAGCTACATAGATTTTTTGTATCCAGAACATAATGTAAATCTAGTGGCTAAATGGTTATCCGAATTTCAATTAAATCTGTCATTATCTAACGGTTGACAAAGTACAAAAATTTGTTTCAAACCGCATACTAAACTTCTTCGATTATTGTTATCCTGGGAGAATCGCCATTCTGAAAGTTTGAAAAAAGGAGGGTCCTAACTGATATTGTCATGTTATATAATATCCTTTTAAAAAACAGATTTGATGTTGAAAGACTTCTGCACGATCATGCAGTCGACCACCAGATCAGGAAACAAAGAGACTTGAAACTAAAAGTGGTACCGAAAAATTGAAAAGAATGGTCAACAAAGTGCCTGTATCATGAACAAAAAGTTTTTTGAATAGAGTAAATGAGCCTTCCATAATTTTGATTGAAAGTTTGGCTGCAACCTCGCTACATCGCTCATTTCAAAATGAACAAAATATAACATGGAAAATTTTTAAAACCAAGAAAAATAGAATTTCCTGAAATTCATTTCAATCTCATAATGTACAAAATAATAAATGTCATACAAGCATCTCTCAAAGGAGTATAATGCTAGCTGTTCTTCGATCAGAACAATAAATCTCATTGCGTTACTAGCTCTCAGTTTCTGTACATTGTAACTAAAAGTAAGCTTCCAAAGTTATAGCAATCATCGATTTGGCAAACATAAATCAGCAGAAAAGTTGAAATCCGAATTGCTCTTCAAGAAGCATTAAACATTAATGAGAGACGAAATAGATCTACAGATGCACTAAAATGTTAATTGAGAAATGATGGTCGTCTTCTTATGTACACTGCAGCTAAAGCCATACAAATAATGATACTAATGCTTAAAACCGATACGAAGTACATGGGGAAATTTTGAGGTTTTGAATTTTCAAAATGCAAATTTGGCTTATCATGCGATAATTCAGGCTTATCTTGCAAAAAAACGACTACATCATAACAATCTAAATCGAAATTCCCTGACTTTTCCTGGTTTTCTAGATTGCTGGACACCCTGCTAATAGCGAAAGAATTTAATAAACTGGCACCAAAATTATGTTTGTGGTGTACTGTTTGCATACAAAAATTGAAAATTTCATTGAAGGCCACTAAAAAAGCTATTCTTCGAGCATACAATAAAAGATTTTTAGCGGCCCTGGGCGGCTGCCCAGCTCGCCCCCCCCCCTAAGAACGGCCCTGCCAACAGCTTGAAACTTTCTGCCTGAAAATCCACTTCCGATCAGGAAGAATAAGTGCAATTTTCCAGAAAATAACCAACGGTAACCTCCAACCGAACTGAACGGAACGAAAATTTCCCTTTCATTCGTTCCGTTCCGCCGAAAAAGGCAAGTATAAATGACCTATTACTGTAGTGAATTTTTTATAACGAAAGTTCCTCTAGAAAGGGATTCGAGTGAATGGCTCCCACAGTGGAATCACCAGTTCCAAGACCTCTTTACATCCAAGTTTCTAATTTTGTTCTCAATTTGTATTAAATTATGTATGCCATATTGGAGGATCGTATTATAATCACTTAACCTAGTGAAATACAATGATTGCACGCTGACTCATCGAATGTCTCTACTCCTCGAAAGTTCCCATTCTTCAATGCTTACGGATAGTCATAGTCCCGTTTCAGCAAATGTCCAAATTCGTCGAAAACTATTTTTTCGAGATTCTATTTCTCTAAAATAATAAATTCAAGAGAAATTTATAGTTTTATAATATGAAGGTTCTCATGGCAAAAAGCTCTAATGAACTTTCACGCTGTGAAGAGTGAAAAGTTGTGGTCCGAAGATCAGTGCTAAGTGCTTTTTCTTGAATAAAATTGGATATAGATTATGATACAAAAACATTTATTCTTACTAAACCGCAAATTACAAGCTAAGTGGGAAATCATGACCTGTTCCAAGTCATTTTGCCTTTTTCACAAAACAAGTCTGTTACATTAACGCACGGATCAACCACCAATCAGTGTCGGAATATGAAAAACATGAAGCCACGCATAGACTAGCAATTGTTAGAAATAACGTAAACAAAAAATCTAGGTCATACTGAACCGCGTACCTAATTGACCCCATAACTCTACACACAGACCTAAAGCTGACTTCGGATTGAAGTCAAAATTGAGATTAGACCGTCCCACAAAATAATGATCAGGAACGTACACGTTCATCATGAACATGGCATTTGAATGTTGTTAAGGCCCTGTCATACTTCACCGCACGGCGCCGCGCGGTACCGGCCGGCGCCGCGCGGCGCCGGTTGTCCTATTCATACTAACAGGCGGCGCCGGCCGGCGCCGCGCGGTGGCTTGTCATACTTCGCCGCGCGGGGCCGCTTTTTTACTTATGGATTTTGCTCTTCTCAAAAAATGTGTATTGGTTTAGTTGAAACCTGATAGGGCGCCGCAAAAATTACAAAAACCTATTCATACTTCAAAGGCGGCACCGCACGGTACCGCGCGGCGCCGCCTGTTAGTATGAATAGGACAACCGGCGCCGCCGGCCGGTACCGTGCGGTGAAGTATGACAGGGCCTTTAGACATGTAGTCTTTTTATTTTCAAATGCGGCTCGGAAAGCAAAAGAATCCGCAGAAAACGGCGAGCAAACAATAAACCTACACCGTAGGCGGAAATTTTTTTTCTGTTCGCTCAACAGTCACTAGAGAAAAAAGTGTCAGTACGCAGGCTGTTTTTTGTGTGCCGACGCCCATTTGGGGAAAAATATGGTGATGAAATTATCCAGGAGACGAGAAAATAAATAATGACACTAAAGCATGGTTCGAGGAATTAGGAATTTTGTTCACTTTTGGAGGAATACATACAACCTTTTCGGTAAATCATCATTCTATCCATTTTCGTTTTTTTGATGTTTTATATCAGTATATAGTTTTATTCACGTAGTAGATACAAAAAATCACAAAAACAAGCATTCAAATAACCATCCGGTACGTAATGTACCTTCCAGCAGTTACCGACGGACGAATAATTTTCACAACCTGTAAAATGAATTTCTTGTCAGTTATTTAGAGCTCTGCCAATCTAGTAGGAGACAAAAGCAGAACCAACGGCGAGCAAATGATATGTGAGAATGATGCAGTTGGAGATGCAAACTTAAAAATGCATAAAACTACGGCATGTTGAAATATCATCTGTGTAGTATATATTTTCTATAAAACGTTTGTAAATTTAAAAATGTGTATTGCCCTCAAAGTCATTTATACATAGCTTCGACTGAAAGACTTTTAGTTGTTGAGTAGACTTAGAAATTCCAAATCCTATGCGACGAGGCTTAACGGGAAATAGTAAAAATACGAAACAGTTGTTGTTCAATCAATATTTACAGATATTTCAAGAAATATGAAATTATTTCGTGCAATTACGACCGAATATTTTTGTGAGAGAATTTTGGTGCAATTACGTATGAAGTATTAAATCACGACAGCGTTAGCGAAGTTGATGGAATTAGAGACCGAAAAGGAAAGTCCAAAAATGACGTTGAAATCTAAGATTGACGCCTGAGTTAAATTCAACTAAATTCAAAAATCTTCAAAAAAGATTAATGCTTCATATTTTTCGATTCTAGCCTTTTGACATGACATCGTAGGCATAGAAATCAGACCGAATCGTGTGGACATTGATTCAAGAAGTATTTGTAATCACATGACAGTACAACGTTCTTTTTAAATAACAGAGACTTACTTGGCCACGCTTCAAGCCGAAATATCGAGCTACCGGGTCTCCCGCCTGAATCCTCGGCAATTGGCTTTCTTTCAGTTTACTACAATAAAAGTTATTAAGAAGAGAGAATTGATTCTTGGGAAAAGTTGATTTTACTATCGTGCCAATAATTCGGCTTTTTCATCGTTTGTCATTACAACGTGTTCAGGGACGAGCTGTAAGGATATGAGGGATGTTCATTTTATGGAGAACATTATAAAAATCATAGCATAAATTTGATTAGCGATTCTTGAATACACATAAATCAATCCAATACTCAACAATCACATTTTTGGTATTTGTTTTCTGTATGAACACGTGGAGATAGGTTTCGGTCGGGATTCCGATATCCGGAATTGACCAATCACGATCCCGAAAAAACTGATAGAGGTCGGGAATTTTCGGGACATATTTTATGATTGTAAATGAAGCTATAATGAGCTTCCTTTCGAAATTTGTGAATGATCTTTTAAACATTTCAGTGTATGGAACTGCTGACCATACGTTTGTAATGAACTGATGATGAACTAACCGAATCAGATTCTGTTAGTTTTGGAGTGAAATCAATTGATAAAAAATTTTCACTTTCATATAAATAACAATCGTGTTTCCGGATCCCTAAATTTAATTCAAGAACTGCAAATCCTAAAACATTGGATGTTCTAGAAATGTCTTTCATTGGATTCACATTGCTGATCATATAGCAAGCTAAATCGGGTTATTCTTTGGAGAGCTTGAATTTTTTAATATTTAAATCAATTTGCTGTGAAGTTTGAACAAAGACAACGAGTGTGCGGGTAAGTTGGCACAAATGCTCAGGAAGTAATCATCCTCAAACCCGATTTTAGCAAAATTTTACCAAAAGTAGGCGTTCTTTTCGGCTCTCAGGTAAAATCTTCCGTATTTGCGAAGTTCAAGGAAAGTATCAAGAATGTAGCTTGTGTTTTATTTTTTGTTCAAATAGCAGCTAGTGGATATACTAAGAGTGTGGATGAAGCGACTTTGTGGTACCGAAACGAAGACCTACGAAAGCATGGTAAAACCTAGATTGTGCTCCAGCAGCATCTACCAAACAGTACTACTGTCTTTAACATATGGAACCAGGAGTCAGGTCAAAATCACTTGACCGCAGTGAAAATTTGGTTGTTAATCCAAAACTTAAATCTTGCTGTCTTTTGTCTTCTTCTTGGCTAATGAAAGTTCCCAGTTTACAGTAACACTGAATCTGTTGCTCAGAACTTCTGAAACAATAATGATAATTTCAAAAATGATATTTCTGGAAAAATCCTAGGGATGTTCCGATTAATCGAAACCGTTAAAACCCTCATTTTAAAAAAATCGAAACCGTGAAACTGAAAATCGTAAAACCGAAACCGAGATTGAATTTATTTCCATTATGATCATTTAGAGTTCCGACCTTGGGGGGAGCCTGGAAAGAACCGATAAATTTCGAGCAATAATCTTATATTTTATGTGTAATTTTGATGTCTTTTCCAATTCCGACCGAGAATGACCTAGTACCGGTCCTCAGAAAACCTGATTCCGGCCGAACTCTACAAGGAAATTCGAAATTCTCTAAACGTCAACAACAATAACGAGCTATCACGATTCAATCTTCACAAAGCCAATTTCAACTATAGACTCTCAATATCCGATCAAAATTGTAAAAACTTCAAAGGGATACAAGAAAACAGATTGAAAAATAGTTTTTCATTCTAGGAAAGAGATCTTTGAAGCCGATTCTCGTTGGGTATTCTATCAATATCTAACATCTACCACATTTAGCATGAAAGAAAATTTTGGCTGTTTTAATGAATTTCTTACCAACAAAGACTTTTTCGCACTTTTTTACAGAGAGACAGTGAGAAAAAACAATTAAAAATTACTTACATCATGTTCTGTGATGTTTATCATCAATTCGGCTTCCAAAAATTGTTCTAAAATGTACTTGGGTGCTAAATCTTGCAAGGCCTATAAAAAAATTCGACTAGAATTGATAACGCACATAATGATTCAAAATGATAATTTTTCGATTACCTGCTTCGCTGACGGCGTCATACCTTCAGAAACCACAACTATAGCCCGTGAGATGTTTTCTTCTTGCATCCGTTGACAATACGCTTTAATGGTTCGTATGCCGATTTTTTTTTCATCAGGGAAGAAAACGAATAATTGGTCTTAAAAACAATCATACATAGTATCAAGATGGTGAAACGTATACATATTTATTTGATCTTTCCTGAATTAACCGCCAGAAAGAAAATTCGCAGATCAAGTTGCAAACATTCCGAGCCCATTAACTTTTAAAATGCAAGAATCGATGAAAAATTGGAAAATATAAATAAGTATTGAGCTTAGAAGGATATTAGATTTTAAAATTTAACTGAACATCAACGTCATTAGTTTCGGGTAAATATTGGTCAAGGCATCTTAGATCCGCAATTGCAAATTTTTAGGTGGGGATAATGATCAAAGTTCGCGGGTGGGGGTATCTCAGCTTTCATTCAATCAGCTATTTTTTCTTAACTACTACGTAATGTGTCATATGTATCAAAAATTGGGTCCTGAATGAACCATTTCAGGACTTCAGGGAGGGTAATGTCCCTAATATTCTTCACTATGGGGCTGTCTGTAGGCCAGGCAACAATATGGCGGGTATGGGGGGTATTACCCTACCACTGTATTCAGGGAGGCGGGGGGGGGGGCTGCCGACCCCCTTGGGACTTTGTCATATGTCAATTGCGTGTCTATCACTGAGAATAATCTCAAAATTTTTCGGCGCTTGGCGCCGGTCATGAGTGTAAGTCATTGTTTTCTATCAGGCGTGGCCGTAAGCATATCTATTTCCATTTACTAATGGACATTCAGCAGTTTCAATCAACGGAATTACCTCATATCCTTTTTTATTAATTAAAAGTCAGTATTTTGCCGATGAATGAGATTTTTCATCAATATTTACAATTTTTTCTTTCTTGGAGATTTCCAACTGTTTCAAAACGTGAACTATTGCATTTAAAACGATGAAAACATCATTTTAGGACTTCAAACTTAGATCTTTTATCCTGCAATAATTGTTGGGAACATTAATTTTTCAGCGCTTTAAAACACAAAAATGCGAAAAAAAATTCGGCGCTACGCACCGGAATAAGAAAGATATTATGATCTATTAGTTTGGTTCCACTTTATTTTCATCGTTATAAAGATTCATTTTTCAGCCTTTTAAAATGTGAAAATCTGAAAATTTTTCGACTTGATTTAGGATATAGTTCAGTGTACTTCAAGTAACAGTATAGTTATCCTAATTAAACAGTTGTTATTAAAAAGGCATATTTGGAGAAAAGAATTCGGCTGAGCAGAAAAACATGGCAAAAAGTTAAACCACATTGTTTGTTGATTTCCTTAGTTAAAAAATCAGTTTGCCTACTACCAGCTTGAAATGCGCATAATTTGTGTGAATTCACGCAGAATGGTTGATTTTTAGATAACTGTTAGGTTTTGTAGCTGTCTCAATCATACATGTAACTGGAGAAAAGTGCTAAAGGAACCCCCTGCCAGAAATCTTCGGCCATATGGCTAGCCATAATATGGTAGTCATAGGGACACCATGCTTTTGAGCGGAAAAACACTGAAAAACCTCAATTTTTTGATAAAAAATGTCGATTTTTGAACAAAAAATGGTCAAAAACGTCAATTTACTCGGCGCCATAAATACATTTTCACGCTTTTAAAGATGAAAATTACTATCTTTTGAATCCCGCACTTTTTCGAAGAAAAATTCGAATTTTTTCCGCTTAGAGACCCATCCTCCAAAATTTTGGGGAGTCCGTGACCCCCGACCCCAAAAAAGTCGTCCGACTTCCTACACAGACCTCACGGCCTCTTTACATGTATAGTCTCAATCAGGGCCGAGCACAAGGGGGCGGGGGGCGGCCGCCCCCCATTGAGGCAGCTTGCACACAGTGTATCGCGTAAAATCAACATTTTCTGGGGCTATTCAGTGAAAAATGTAGTCCGCAGCCCCCCAATGAAAAAATCCTGCGCACGGCCCTGGTCTCAATGCACTGTAGCACCATTACCGAATGAAAGGGCATGTTTGGTAGCTACAGCACAAGCACATGCCATTGACCAAAAAAATACGGAGCTACCCTAAAAAAATTACCGATTCACCCCTACCAAAATTATGGACCTCGTTAATGTATACCAGATACATGCACGTGGAGTGTTTGGAGGATTTGCGTTTGATCCTCAGCAAATCTAGGTTGAGCATCGGCAGATTCTTGATGACCCCAAGCAGATTTGACTCCCAAGGAATTAGCGAGAAGATGATGAAAGAAAATCATCGAGAGACAAGACGAGAAAGTATTAAAATAATGAAAATGAAGCTGCAGTTCAGTGATTTTTTCTAAACGTGCATACTTCATTCGAAAAAAGCATCACTGGAGCTTCACATATTTAAAGAAAAAGAAGGTTGAAGAATGTAATGCTTATTGCTTGGGCAACATAATTGATTGTCATTGAGTCAAATCCAAACGGCAGAAATTTATTGTATTTTAAACTTTTAAGACGTTTCAAAATTCGCGTTGTATACATTTTTAAATTCAAAAGGGAAAATGACGGAACCGTTAACGAATCGGTATTATGGATGAAAAACATCGGTTCCGGTTACCAAATTTAAAGTATTGGATTCCAGTTACAGAATTTTCATCGGTTAATACCAGTTTCGGCTAACCGTAGCACAATTGAGTTGAAACTGATAGCAGGAAACTAATAATTTAATACCAGTTGGATCATCGTTATGTGCCACAAGAATGGTTAAATCCGATCGAGCGGGCTTTCTTTCTGACGGTTTTTCGCCGAATTGTTCTTTGAATTGATCCAAAGTTTGATCTAATTCATCTTGCGTTACCAAATAACCCCGATCGTGACACATCTGTCAAAGAGAACGCGTTAAAAAGGAAAGCGAGACAGAAACGAAAAAATCACTTGCATAACCGTTTTGCGTATACGCCACAGTTTGTAAGTATCAATTTCATCTTCACTGCTCATCGTAATAATGTTAGAGTAACAGTTTGCTATGCCTGAAAACACTGGGGTATAAAATTTACAGCTCCATAAGATAATTAAAAGGAAAATTTCCAATCTCATTTTTTATTCTATATTCAGAAGATCGACAGATGTGAAAAGAGTTTTCTAATGATTTAGAAAAGGGCAATAAAATGTGGAATTATTCAATTTTTTGGTGAGAAAACCGAAGTCTTGCCAACCCTGACAACTTGTTTCTGATAAATTTTTTGGAACTTCAAAGGAACGCACATGTATTTAATTGTGATCAGGGGTTTTTTTCCGCACGCCTTCATCCGCACCGTGCGGAAATGACCCAAAATTTTTTCCGCACACGGAAATTTTTTCCGTTCGAGGTTTAGATCATTTGAAAAATGTGCGAAATGAGCGAAAATTATAGATTGCTAAGAAAATAATGTAAAGTATCTGTTTTTCTAGCACAAAAACATTATTTTAGCTTGATTAAACAAAATTAATAGTTGCTGCTGTCATTTCTGTGATTGGAGCCGGTGATTTATAGATTTCAATCGATTTTCCAATTGATTCAATTTCTACATTTTGATATTCTAGAATACTGGAAAATTAGCATTTTCAACCTTTATCTCTAAAATAAAAGATTTACACTTTCAGTCGAAAATTGTGTAGTTTTCCAATCACGAAATGTGTGTTCACAAAGTTCAGAAAACTTCAAGTGAGAGAAAGAATTCATGAAGATCAATATTAAATCTCAATTTTCAACAAAATCCGGATCTAATACTGAAGATTACTAATTGATGAATGAGATGAGGAACTTCAAATCATGAAAACCATGCACATTTAACTTCCGATGCGTCACACCAGAGAATTTTTCAACAAAGGAGCAACTGAAATGTTGGAAAATGTATTCTAGAGATAATTTGTAATACTTTCGGTTTAGATTTTTCCTAGAAAAATGATGGTATTAAATAAATGTGTGGAGAAATGTGGGAAAATCAGCAAATTCGTATGAAAATTCTAATTCACGCTACAAAGTGACGAGTTTTACTCACTCTAGCAGAGACATATAAGATCGATGGAAACAGTCAGGGACAACCGAGAAATCAAAGTAAACTTCTTTTTGGCTGCGCTTCAGCTAAATTGTAGTTAATATCATAAATTATTTTTTCTGCCGGCGCGCAGCGCCGGAAAAATTTGAGATTTTGACCATCTAAATTGCACTAAAATGCACCTTCTCATCAATGCCAGCAGTAGAAACACCCAAAAAAATTTCCGTTCTGTGCGGTAAATGCCCAAAAATGTTTCCGCACAGCCCAAAAAAAGTCCGCACTGTGCGGAAAAAAAAACCCTGATTGTGATTGTCAACAAATATTTGAAAACACTAAGGTCGAAATGTCAATTGACCGCAGACAGTTTGGGGCACTGTTCTCTCAACATTTGCAATATAATAAGAAAAAAATTCAGAATGTGGCAGAAAAATTTGGCCGACCAGATCAAAAAGGTGCATTCTAGTGCGTTATAAAAGGTCAAAACGTCCAAGCATTCCGGCGCAGGTATATTTATCATTATTCATCTGAATTTTTCACAAGTGGCTCTTAATAAATTTCGTCATTACTCAATTAACATTTTATTGTTTTTTAGTACACCTGTTATGTTTTTGCTGATCTTATCATTCTAATTTTTTGTCACTTAAAGGATTGTTATATAATTAGCTCACAGACAGGTTTGAAAAGCAAAAATTTAGACACTTGTCAGACGTCTGTGTGATTTTCAACTGCAGTTTGTATGTAATAATCTATGAATTTAAAACTCTCTTATCAAAAACGGTATACTTTAAAACTGCCTGTAATTTCAGCTTTTTTGTGCATTATATTTATTTTTATGAGTCTTGAGTTTTGACTACGTACATTACTATTGCATATTTCTTTTTATTTGTCATTTTCTTCTTTTTTCATGAATTTACTCTTTGAATATCGCATGCTCTGTTCCCTTTTTACTTTTCTTTTCACAAACGGCCAAAAAAATTTGTGCCAATGGCACAAAAAAATTTTTCTACTAGAAACATGCTGAAAAACTGCGGAAAAGTTTTATGCCAAAAGTTTAATGAAAAGTTAACGTTTAAGACGCATTAATTTTTTGTAATAATCGTGCTCTGCTCAACCTATTTTGCAGCTGAACCATTTCAGTCAGATAAGAAAAAAATGTGCAAGAAAATATTTCACGATGACTCTAAAAGAAATGGAATGCTGACGAAATTTAAATAATTCTACAGTACGGGACAAATTTGTTGCAGCACCAGTAATCTTTTGGTGAATGTCTTGGCGATATACTGGGTCTTTACTGGTAGAAATTTCGAGATGAAATAGTGGATTACTGGTGCTTTACTAGTTGATAGTTTGGCGGCCATGACGCATTACTGGTGGATTACTGGTAGGATACTTTAATAAAATAAACGCATACTATTTATACGCAAGTAATCAATACAATGTCCGTAGTTTTGGCCTTCAGTCTGCTTTGCGTTTTTCTCCTTCACAAAAATACGGGCATCCGCCATCCTCATGAATATTAATGAATCAAAACGTATTTAGTTGTTTTCTCGCCTAAAATTTGTGTAACGAAAAAAGACCAGAAAGGAGGAATGGGTTTTTATTATGACCATTTCAGCCACTGAATACTTCTAGTTAAATATGAACTGGTACCTGCTTTGTAGGTTTTTAGTTTAGACGTGTTTTAAGATGCATCTTTTGTTTTCTTTCTAATTTTTTTTTGGTTTTCTACTTGGGAAAGGTGAACATTGAGCAGGCTGTGTTCAGGCAAATGACAGCCCAAGTGAAGAGTTTTTTGACGAAATATCTTATAGTTTGTTATGCTTATGGTTCCTGTTGAGAACCATAGCGAAAGGTATTTTTAGCTTTCATCAAAAGCAAAAGTTATTTTTAGCTTTCATCAAAAAGACGATTATAGGTGTGCATTAAAGTTTGAAGCATACTGAGATGTGATCTATTATTAAATGTAGAAAAATCATAATTCTTTCTAGTTTTCAACCCGAATTTTCCAAATAAATATACTTAAAGGTCGATCTTCTATCATGTTCATATGTATAAACAATAGTGTGTTATTTAATTACTGATGTGTGTGTCGATTTGGCCACAAGCACATTTCAGCAACTGAGACCGATACAGTCTTTGTTTATAGAAGTTTTCTGTAACTTCAGGCACCAATATTGTTTTAGTTATTATTCTCCATGTAAAGTGTAAACAAGTCAGTTCAAGTAATACGGTAATAGTAGAATTAAAGAAATGCACATTTTGATTGCTTTTGGAAAAGTCACCAATTCAAAATAAAAATGGATAAATACAAACAAACGAGTGGTGGATAAATCAAGACATAGATGGAAACACTATACATTCGGTTCCCTTCCCAATTATGGTCGAAACCGGTAGTTTCGGACTCCTTAAGATGCCAGCCATCCAGATCCGTTCGAAAATCCACCCGCTCATGATATTCAGGAACACATTTGCATAAATCTGCACACATGTTACATACTTCTTGTCACTACAAAAAAATTTTGTCCATCTTCAAGAATCGAACCTGGTCCACCAGCCTATGGACTTGATGCGTTTACCACTACACAATTTCACCAGAAAGTATTATCACTATATTCCTTTCCTCGGAACTATTTTAACTAAACAACTTCATTTGGAAGAGCCTCAACAGCGTTGCGCCCTTCGGGCGCAGCTGCTGTACCCTAAGCCTAGGCCTGAGGAAAATTTTAAGGGAAAAATTAATGTCTACTCACTAGTCACAGAAATCCATGCTCAAAATTAACAATTCATATACAAATAATTAGGCTGAAGGCCGGGAACCGACTTATAAAATTTAGCCGTTCAAGATGATGAAAACTATTATAGATTATATGATAAATGAAAGTAGACATGCTAAAAGCCGCGCCAGGGGTTAGTAATGATGCATAATAATGATTATTAAAGTTATAATCGGCGCGAAGCGCCGGAAAATTTTGAGATTATGACCTTCTAAAATGCACCAAAATGCATCTTTTCTGTGTCCGATCCCCAAAATTTTCTTCCCCAAAAATGGGGAAAGAGCCTAAAATTTTTTTCCCGAAAAAGCACGATTTGGGGGAAAAAAAACAGTGCCGATCCCCAAAATTTTCTTCCCCAAATGGGGAAAGAGCCGAAAATTTTTTTCCCTTTTCCGAATTTTTTTCCCGAAAAAGCACGATTTGGGGAAAAAACATTGGGAATAGGAAATATTAAGTATGTTCATTGACTCGGCGAGAAGCGCCGAAAAATTCTTGTATTTTCAGCCCCTAAAACGTCTTAAAAATCAAGGAAATTTAATGTTTGACCAGCCAAAAATTTTGTGCCAATTGGCACAAACGCTCAAAATTTTTTGTGCCATTCCAAATTTTTTTGTGCCAAAAACCATGTTTTGGCAGAAAAAAAACACTGTTACAGATCTCGCTTCGCAATTATGCTTTCTCGTGAGAATCGATTCCGTACAGTAACTTTCAAACATGCTGGATCGAATACAACAAGATGCACCGCTCTATCATCATTGCTTGATTTTTGACAGATTTTTGAAAGTTCCGTATATTTTGCACATGCAAAGAAGGGTAAAGCTTAGGCAAGGCTTGAGGTCAGGCTCAGACTTCGGCTTAGGCTCCGACTTAGGCTTAGGCTCCGACTCAAGCTATGAACACACTGTTATTTTTAATAAATCAGTGCAAATTTTTTCAGATCAATTTGTTTCGATGGGCTTGTAGTGCGAAGATATCGAGGAATAAAAAAAAGTCAATCGCCTGCGAAACTTGTATCGGGTTGAAAGTTGGAACATTTTTTGCTAATTCTCACCTACCATTTTGGAAAGTTCTTGTTTTCTGTCATCTCTGGGCGAAATCAGCATCTCATCAATTAATCTGCGAGGTGGAATTTCAGAGAAAAGTGGTGTTGACTGGTCTTCCTTCTGCAGAGAAGTCGTTTTCGATGCTTTTTTCCATTTCCTGTGAAACTCGGCAGTCCTGGAAAGATCGTGGAGATTGACAAAAGCAAATTTGGTAAGAGAAAATATCACAAAGGTCGCAAAGTTGAAGGCCAAAGGGTATTTGGTGGCTATGAAAGAGACTCTGGTCGAGTCTTCTTAGTGGCTGTTGAAGCTTGTGGGACTGTAACCTTGTTGCTGATTATACGAGATTGGATTGAACTGGGTACAGTGATCATCAGTGACTACTGGAAGGCATATGACTGCCAGTCGGATAACTGCTACAAGCATATGAAGGTCAATCACTCTTTGACTTTCAAAGACCCTGAAACTGGTGCCCACACAAATAGCATTGAGTCCATATGGCGGGCAGCCAAATCTTCCTTTTCGTCATCTGGAAGGATCAAAGCACATGTGCCTGGAAATCTAGCTCGGTACATGTTTTCAAAGCGATGCAGAGACCTAGGTCTCGATCCCATTCCAGAATTTTGTCGATTGGCGGGAGAGTTGTCCTCGTGTTGCAAAAGAAATGGTCGAAAATTCCATGGAAGAACCGAATGATGATGAAGAACCAGTGTTTTGAAATATGTCAGAATAATATGATGAATAATTTGAATATATTGGAGGAAATTTGAGTTAGGGAGCAGTAAATGTATCAGTTGAGAGCTGAGCCAAGTGATTTTAGTTGTTTGTGACATTCTTGTGGGACAGTTATCAAGTGCAGTGTTATACAAGTATAATAACAAATGATTGCCATTTACTGTACAAAGCAGATTTTTGACATCTTGGGGAGGGTAGCTGTCTGAGACATGATATGCTTAGGAAAGAAGAGTACTGAAATTAGTTGTATGTGCCTATAATTAGTGTGACTATTAGTCCTTGGAAAGTGATGTGATTGATGAAATTTTCCCAAGTGAGGGGGGAATAATCGGAAAAAATTGAGTTAATGCTAGGCAAAAATGTGCAAGAGGGCATACATGTAATTGGGGGGGGGGAAGTGATATGGGAACCCCCACCCCCAGAAATCGTCGACCATATGGCTAGCCACTGGGCGACCGCCCCCCCCCCAGGATTTTCCAATCCAATGGCTAGCCACATGGTAGCCGTAGGGACACCCATACTTTTGGTCGGAAAAATACTGAAAAATGTCAATTTTTTAATGTAAAATGTTAATTTTTGTACAAAACATGGTCAAAAACGTCAAATTTATCGGCGCTTCATGCCATAAATACATCTTATTTTAAAAATTGTATATCTTGTTAAAAACTTGAAAATGCATAAGAAAAAAAACTTTTATATCACATTATAGAGCATTGCATTTCGCATCTAATGAATGTTCAACCATAAAGCTAGGTCCTGTCTAGGCCAATACTTCTTAAATCTCATAAATAGACGGACAAATTCTCAACTTTAAGGTACTGTAGCTATGGTAATCTTATTTTTTATGCAAAGTGAGCATTAAATTAATATTTATCATATGAAACTTGTTCTAATGTCTCATGTTTGGAATATGTCAAGTCTTGATTCTCCCACAATAGAGGTTGCAACTATCAGAAAATGTAATTATAAGGTGGAATTCATATTTCAAGTTCAGTGATCCTCTAGCTATACATGAATTTCCGTATTTATTTGTTAGCAGGGAGAAGACACTGTAAACTATCTACTGTATGGGGAACTTTTTGGTGTTTCTGAGCTTTAGCAGTATACATGTTTAATTTTTTTGAAAAAATGATTATTTTTGCTTTTAAAATTTGATGCTAACATATTGGGTAAATTTTCAGAATAGGATCTCTGACGTCACTTGCAAAACGCCCATCAAGTTACATCAAATATGTGATTTTACTAGCCCATCAAGTTACATCAAATATGTGATTTTCAGGTAGGGTTATTTTTTCTACTTATCACAACTCTCTGTATGAGAAGCTGAATTTCTCAGAAAGTGTATTTTAGGAGTGAATCATAACTAAAAATCAGGTACAATGTGTAGTTTTACATTTTGAATATTTTTATGGAGTTTATTTTTCAAAAATTCCTGTTCCTAAAGTATCCTAAACTTTGGAATTTCACAATTTTTTTATATTTTATGTTATGTCCATGCAAGCATAAAAAAGACATAAGCCTATTGTAAAACATTTGTTTTTTGGAAATTAATGAGGGGTTGAGCATCCCTCAGGCCGTTACCTGTCCTTGTCCATGGGTTGGAAGAGAATAGAGAATGGGCAGGAGAGACAGCCAGGGTCGACCTTATTGTAAGAGTTTCCCACCATTCTACACCTACCTGAGATGGACAACAGGAGAAGTACTTAAACCCACAAATAATGGCCCAAATTGATAAACCTTTGGTTTTAAAATTTGAGAGTAACCCAATAACTGTCTTAGGAAAGGGGGCAACTCTCTCCTATAATTTTGCCTACTCTAAAAATGTACACTTACTAAAACCAAAAAATTGCACAATAATGACTAGCACACAATATAAATGGCATGGGAGCGTGGTTAATGAATGCTCTCTCCCATGCTAGACAAAACGAAAATCAGGCACATGGGGAGGAACTGACTACTAATAATGAAAAAAGAACTCACACCAACACCTACTGAATCTGAAACTTACAGTAAACAGTCTGGAATGGTCCTCTATGCTCAGTCAACAACATGCCTGTGGGCGTTTCTTCAAAAACAACAAACTTTATAAAATCCAACAAAATCAGAGGAAACACACTACAACACGTTCATTAAATGCAGGATATGATTCTCTGTAATTTAGTTTCCTTTTTGAGATGTCTTTCCTAAGCTGTGCTATTTCAGGTATACAGACCAAAAAATGCCAAAAAATGTGAGAATTCCAAACTTTGGGGTAATGTAGCTCTTTGGATTTTGTCTTTATGCTCTATAAGTTCAGCCACAATTTTCAGCATATAAACCTACTCAAAATAACTCATTTTCAGATATTATAAATTTTCAACTTACCATAAGCCGATCTCTCAGAAATGGTGTTTTAAAAATTTTGCAGGGGTAATTTCTCCTCATTTTGAATCAGGAATCCAAGATGTTAATATACAGAGTGTTGCATAATGATTTGCGCTACCCCTGCAGCTATACGTGTAAGTGCAACATGGACATGCAATAGATCAACCTGTAGAGAATTCAATTCTACATTTAATGAACTAATTTAAAAAAAGGACTACCAACATCAAATTTTTTTTTGTCTAAAAACGAAAATGATCAAAAAATTCAAAAAAAGGGAAATTAAATACAATCAATAATTTGTTTCACCACCATTTGCATTCCTTACTTGTCGAAAACGCTCTGGCATTGAACACAACAGATTTTGAAATAGTTCCATGTCAAACTCCAATTGGGCTAAAAGGATATTTGAATTTTTTCTTAAGGTTTCCTGTGAGTAATGTCCTTGACCTGGGTCAACAACAATTGGATGAAAGACAATTGGATGAATGACAATTGGGTGAATGCAACAATTATGTGAAAATCATAAAGAAACAGTAAGAATGAGGCAAATGTGCAAGAAAATGTTTGTAGGCACTATGATGTACAAATGCAATAATTTTTATTCCATTGTCAGCCAAAATTCAAATTATTTATCAAAAAATGAGGTGAATAATCAACATGACAAATTTTGGGTTATTCCACATAAAAATTAAATTCTATCAGTTTCATCAAATTCAAGTACAATATTTTTTATATAGCGGTCAAGATCAACATATTTATTTTTCCGTAATTCCACATGGCCTGCCAGCAATTGTTCAACCCGTGATTTGAATACAGCCTCTTCAACCTGTAAAGCAGATATAAAACGCCAAATTGTTGAATGATCACAACAGATTGAAGAATGAAACCACCAATGCCAAGCTTCGACAGCGTTGTTTGATCAAGGCCAATCCTTTATCACTCAATTATAATTGTTCCAAAGTGCCAGAGAGAACAGGCCCTCATGAACTCTGTTCCTATGAATACGACCACTTCAAAATAATCCATTAGTGGGCGACAATCATCTGGTAAATAGTCGACCAAGTCGTCAAAAGCAATGTGTACTTGTTGGACAGGGATAAATGATAAAGCTGGAATCATCCTGATGTGTTTGGAAAATTCTGCATCATTTGCATGATGTTCCTGCAAGCCATGCTCTTGCACATGATGATAAATATTTTGACACATATGGAATAAGCAGCCATGAATAACTGCATTAGGGGAAATTTGTTGGGTATGTGCTTACGGTAGTAGCAATCCCACATCTATGCAAAATTGGGGAATCGACAAAGTTACGATTCGACCAAAAAGAGCAATGCTTATCATTCTCATACTTTGGTGTGTCGTGGGCGAGTCGCGTCTGTTTTCTTTATATTATTTCTTTTACGCCCAATAAAGGGGAGCGTCGACAGCCCGACACACATATTTACATAATAATATTATTATTATTATTTATTATTTATTATTTTATTACTCGCCCAATAAGCAGAAGCGGGAGTTGTCTTACACGGGATCCGACGCCAAGGTAAAGCCCCAGCTCCTTTGGTTGTAGTGTGTTCTGTTCATTTATTAAACCTTTAGGAGGCATCTGGGGAGACCCTGAGTGCCCTTCGATTGCAAGAGTTAGAGTTTCCAGTTGCTCATTAGTGACTGAAGGTTGTGTTTATTTCGGCTTAAGGACTGTTGCACTGTGTTTAGTTGATTACTAATAGGAAGCTCCTTTGAGTGACCTACAGTAGTCGATTGAGTACAAGCCAATAGGACTTGAGTTATATTGCTGACGCCTTTTGACCTAAGCAGAGAAGTAAACATAACAAATTGCCTCAAAGCATTTATCAAAGCTGACTCAAAGTCACAAAGAATGGCTGTAGGGTTTAAATCACGCAGCAAATCAACTAAATTTGAAGAAACCTTACATAAGTTTGGTTTTGCTTATTGGGCATAAGACCATATACAAGAGGAATACATTGTCCATTGACATACGCATGAATAGTATAGAGCTGGTAGAAAAGTTTGGGGGGGCACTTCGAATGTCCCATCAGCATACCAGTTTGTAGAATTATGCAAATTTTGGAAATTGTTGGCTGTGGAAAAAATTAATATCCGATTTTGTCCAGGTCCAGAATCATACTGTAGAAAGCTGTCACCCAATTTATTCAGCTTATATTCTGGAGGAATTTCAAGTGATGCCAAATCATGTGGCTGTGCTGGAAATTTTGAAGTTCATTGCCGTTGAATCATTTGTTTTAATGAAGTGGTTCGAAGGTGTACTGCTGCCACTACTGTACTGCTTGTTGTCATATTATTTACAATTGTTTGGGTAGTTTCCTATAAAGCGCAAAACTATCTGAAAATTGGTTTTTTGATGTATTTTAGAGGTTTTGATAGCTTTAGCTGAAAAATGGTTGAGGCTATTCCTAAGGCTATTTCTCTACCCCATACATACCTGAGTATCAGTAGCCTGTGTTCTGGTGATTTCCACTGCTTTCAAAATGTGAAGGCGAGTTGCATCTGGGGCGTGAGTATGCTCATAGGGCATGGTAACATGGCCACCAGCTTGACAATCAACTGACAAAATAGCACAGGCCTTGCAAATTCGTTTTTTCTGGCATTGCCAGTATACCATAGTATCATGATTTTTTTTTCACAGATGTAGGCATAACCATTTTAGAGTAGCTTTCATTTGCCTCTCTTACTAATTGTAAATCCAACAATTTGACAGTAGCATGAAAATATTCAACTATGAATTCCAGGGTCTGTACATAAATATATATACTGATATGTGTTCTTTGTTGCCATATATGTTCTTTGTTTCCTTGTATACTTTTGTCACCCGCTGTTATCACCTTCTGTTTCTATCAGACCTACTATTTTTCTGTCCACCTGCATGCTACTGTTTTCTGTCCACCAGCATGCTGCTGTTTTTTATTATTTTCACCCAATTGTCTTTCACCCAACTGTTGTTCACCTAATTGTGGCATTCACCCAAATGTCACATTCACCCAATTGTTGTTCACCCAATTGTTGTTCACCCAACTGTCATTCACCCAATTGCCTTTCACCCAATTGTCGGGATCCCCTTGACCTGCCTCCAAATGCATTAAATGTTCCACTCGATCTTTAATGATTTCTCCCAAATTTTTGTTTGGGTTCAAATCTTGACTGTTACTAGGCCACATATCATTTTCCTAAAACTTGATACCTTGCTCATGAGGCAATTGTTGCATACCATTTGCCTTCATGCATGGCCCAGGGTCATGGATGAATTCTATAACACATTTCTTTTTTTGGTTCTGTGTAAAGTTGACTTAATTTTTAAACTATGTAAAATACAGTGTAAAACGCAGAATTGAATTCTCTACAAGATGATATATTGTACGTTCATGTTGCGCTTACACATATAGCTGTAGGGGTAGGGCAAATCATTATGCAACACCCTGTATATCGTGCAAAAGCAGGTTATCCTTGTACTTGATGTAGGAAACAATCTCAGTGTTTGACATCACGTTTGTACTAATGGTCAGTACTGTGGTTCATAAACTGCAGTACTTAGACCTTGTTAATCTAAAATTGTGTTCTGATCTTCCAAATTCGATAAGTTCTGAACATTTGATTTATATTTACGTCAATGTATTCAGCTATATTCATTAGGTTGAAAAAAAGATTTTCTTCCTTTTAGAATCAAGATGATTGTTCTGAAATCAATATTCCTTTCACAATGCACATCATCTCACCAATAATTTTTCTTACAATAATTTAGTGAACAGACGTTGAATTATTTATTTATAGTATTCAGATAATAGGAGGCTGAGGATAGTCTTATCTTTCACACTTGATTAATTTTTATGAAATAGAAACGAAAGATAGTCATGCCAACCTGAAATAATCAAAAGATAGTCAGATTTTAAGTGGAGTTTGACAGAACGATGTGCCCAGTCAAAAATTATGAGAGGTTGCCAGAGCAAAGTAAAGAAAGTACCCCCAGTTATCTCTCCTTGTCAAATGGGTTCTCTTGAATGGTAAAACTTTTAAGCTCAATTCAGAAGTGAAGTTTGTCACTGACTGTTGGAGACTGTCAGCGACAAAAATTCTAGGAATTTTTCACTTCTGAATTGGCCTTTCTGCAAAGTGCCTGTTCATTCTATTCATTCCTTAGAATTGCAGACTAACAGTGACAAAAATTCTGGGATTTTTCACTTCTGAATAGGGCTTTATTCCAAGCAGCAAATGCATGAGCATTGTTCTTTCCAGAATGCCACAATGAAACGAAGATCAATGATCAATTGCATATGATGCACAAGATTCTATACACAATTCATTTTCTGATTTCACATTCTGGCAATCTTCATACAGATAGATGATTCATTGACATAATAGGAAAAAATGATGCAGGTTATTCATGGCTGACCAAAGCTGATTTTAATAAAAGATACAGCAGATTCCAGAACAGTGCTCATGAAAATGTTTTTGGAATTTTTGCCTGCACCCCATCCAGCCAAGCTGCAATGTTTGCAGTTCCGTTTCTGATTACAAAACTTGATGTGCAACGGTATCTACATACTTGAGTAAATTTTTGTTTTTCCTATTGCCAAATGATAGACCTTTGCATGAAAAATGCTGATACCAACAATTGCATAATTTTGATACTGGCTCGGCTTACTGCCCAGAAACAGTTTTTGTGAGCAGATAGGATTCAGATTACATGTTTGTTGTAATGATTGTCACCTATTACTTCAAAGGTAAAGGTCCCATTACCTCGAAAAGGTTCTGATGTCTCGAATATTCAGTTACCTTAAATGATGCATAAAATTCCCATTACATCTAACATCAGAAGAATTTATTTGCTAAGCATTGTTACCTCGAATGCACAACTAAGCCTAAGCTGCCTGGCCAAGGCCTAAATCTAAGCCCAAGCCCAAATCTAGGCCTTAGCCTGAGCCTAAGCCTAAGCCCAAGCCTGAGCCTGAGCATAAGCCTAAAGCTAAGCTTAAGCCTAAGCTTGAGCCTAAGAAAGGTGACAATAAACTTATAACTACACGGAATTTTTATATTCACCTTTAATCATTTTTTAATGTAACAGAATATCGCTGGTGTTAGAGTTTTATAATTATACCTACAAATCATTATTCGAGGTTAGGGGATGTTCGAGGTAATGCAACATTAAACATGATGAGACACAACCATTGAAAGTAGTTCAAAAACGCGTGGGCTGTCTGATGGTGCTCAAAGTCATAGTTTATTTTGTTGTGTCAATCCTCGGCATGAGGACCAGATCATCCATTACTCTGACCATTTATTTGAAATAATTTTAAATTTAGATACTTCACTGATAATTCAGTCATGTCGTCCATTTTTAATCAATTTTTAATGTTGTCAATTTTTAGTCAATTTTTAATGTTGTCAATTTTTAGACTCCCAAAAAAGCTTCTTGTGCAAACAATTCTTATCTGAAGGTAATTTATGAAATTGCTGTTGCATAACTGGATCCTCAACATTTGGCATCGTAGAAGTCGTGTTTCATGTGTCCTCAATACAAGATGCATACATGACACAAGTGTTGTAGTGTGTTTCTGCCGATTTTCAGGATTTTCAAATAGTTTGTCGATTTTTCGAAGATGCCCCCAGGTACAAAATGTCTGACATGCTCGACCTGGCCCAGCCTGATGGTTACTGTAGAAGACGGATTTTGTGATTGGTGAGTGAATTTTTATGATTCCTCTTGCGCATCTCGTCTCTTATATCATAATTATTATTTTGCCTGTATCTTATTTGCCTTGTTTTTATATTTGTAAGATGTCACGTTTTTGGAAGGGGCGATTTAAAGGTAAGTATTAGAAATAAATGTTTAGTTAGAAATGTTTTTTATTTGTGTCCAAAAGTGTGTTACCTAATCTGGATAGTTTTAGGGCAGTAAATTTGTTGGTGGATTAAAGGCCGATTATATTAATTGGCGATTAAACATCGCTTATAATCCAGGATTAAATTTTTTTCGTAAGTTTGATGGCCGATTAAACGTCAATTAATTTAATCCATGATTAAAGCAATCGGTAAGTTCATCAGCCAATTAAATCTCAATTATCATAATCAGCGATTATAATAATCTGAGTTTTCAATCCTGCTAATTTCAAAAATCAAGTACAAATTCGTCATTTTCTGGACAGATCGAATCTGATGGAAGCATATTCAAATCAGAAGTTCTGGTTGCGATTTGAATTATGTAAGGACACTGCGAGAGAGCTAATTGAATAAAAAAATAATAAAAATAAAAAATAAACAAAAAAATTTATTTAAAAACGAAATTTTTTAAATAAAAATTCTATAAAAATTTTTTTATAAAAAATTTAAGTCCTACAGTAAATGATTTTATTTAATTTTCTTCAAAATAATTCAATTTCTTCAGAATCAAAATTAGTGGTTTTCTAGGGACACGTGGATTTTGAAGTGGATATCACGAGAAAAATTGATAACAATAAATTCATGACGAAAGACGATGTACTGAAGGAAAACCTGTACACCTACACTGTAGACAGTATATGTTGTACAGTTTTCAATCAGCATTTATACTTTCAATCCTGGATTATATGATTCTAATCGGCGATTATATTTTTAATCAGCGATTAAGTAATCATCCTTTAATAGGCTGACGAACTTACCGATTATTTTAATCGCCAATTAAATTTTAATCAACGATTACATAATTGGAGAATAAACGTAATCCTGGATTATTTTAATCGGCCAACAAACTTATCGCCCTTAGTCAGGCTTTTCTGGATCTGGTAGTATTCTGTTCTTGACTTCTCGCCCCTGAGTGAGGAATCATTCCAGCTTCTGAGGGAGGCGCAGAGAAGCACTGGCATTAAGGTCGATCCCTGGCTATCTCTCCTACACAACAAATCCTCTTGCCGATTTTACCTTCTTCCTCCAACCCCATGGATTAAGGAGGCAAGAAATCGGTCTGAGCTCCCAAACGTCCTTATATTTTTCAAATATAACACAAGTGACAATCATTTCAGCAACTTTAATCATGTGTGAAATTGCGATTCTTAAGTATCATACTCGCCAAGGTTTTCATTTTATAAGTTATACAAAATTTTATTTAGGTGGTGTAGAAGGATTCGTATTTTTAGTTTGGTTTAATGGAATGGTTAGTATAATGGGATGGTTGGCATAGCGGGACAAGTTCGCCAGTTGCAGCAATGTTCAGTAGTTAAGTGGTTCAGTAGTTCAATGGACCAGTAGCAGTTCAGCTGTTGAGGCAACCTGTTCCCGCTACTCGGGGCTTCAGTAAAAGTTAGGCTCGGTCTGGGACTTGAACCCAGGACCTTGTGGCTATCGTCTGCATGCTCTAACCAACTGAGCCAACCGAGCAACGGGAAAGGTGCTCTCTTTTTGCAACAATTCATAGTTGGGGTGGCTGCCGTGGCCACCCTCAACACAGTATTTTTCGGTTGAACCGAAAAAGGGTCGATTTTCTTGGAGTTCAGTAGGTTTCCAGTAATTGTTTTTAGTAGTAGTTCGGTAGAAGTCGATATTGGAATTTGATGTGCATTTGAAATTTTTTGCAGAATCTTTTGATTTTACTTTTTTCTTTTTTTAACTTCGGAATGGGACATTGTTTGCTTAATATTTTTGCGTTAGACGATTGTTCATTTTTTTCGTTTTTTCAAACTTTTGTCTACTTTTTGTTATTACTCCTATTTCCTGGTAGTTTGTACATAGGTAGTAAATTTGCAATTTATTTACTGCATCATTGCTACTGAAAAATAAGTGCCAGATTACATACAATGATTCAGAATGATTTTATTTCGTTAAGTTTCTTCTTTATCCATGGCTTTCCTGCCTTCTGTATAATCTGCTTCTAACTATTCCGGCTCATCGTCAGGCATAGTGCCCTCATCCGGCTCATTCTAAGAATTAAATGTTGCAATATGCAACATACCATCATAACAATTTTTGCAGCATATAAGGGATCAACACTTATGTGCTGGGGCCGGTTTTATTAAGTTCAAAAATTTTAGCACTGAAGTTGGCTGAAGTTGAAACTTCAGCCAGCTTCAGTTCTGAGACTTCAGCGACACTAACATTTGGGTTTTATAAAGTTACTGAAGTTCAGCTCCAATCAAAGAGTCAAAATAATGGTCAATTAACAATTATGTAACTTTTTTTAACTTTTGTCGAAATCACGGACTTATGAGATCCATGAGCATCGCCAAAAATTTGCATAAACGCAACAGTAGCAAAAAAATCGAATAGCCAAAAGCAACTTCCTTAGAACTCAGCAGAAGATTTTGATCGGTGTCATAGCTTAGTTCTAGTCCTATCTTATTAAGTATATCATCCATAATAGCACAATCGATTCTAAATCTAGACACGAGATTATCCAAAACAAAATTAATACATGGTCGAATGAGTCGTTTTTAGGAGGCCACATTATCATTACCTTCATCCTCACTACAACTCCATAACATTATTAACTGGAAAGAAATTATTCAAATTGACAAAAATGACTCTAACTACGGTTCATCAAAAATCTTTTTCGACTACTAGAAAACCTAATGTTAACGATTACTGAACTACTGAACATCTAAATCTTTGGGTGCAACCCGAGCTTTTAGTAGTCGCTTTTTGACTTCTAGAAAGGCTTATTAAACTGCTGAACTTGTTGTATTTTAAAATAAGTCGGGTGCTGATGAGTCACAGGCAGGATTGGGATTCCAGGATTCGTCCTTAATGTACGTGCTTCCAACACCCACGTTTACCCAATTATCTTAATTACTTGTACTTAAACCCGACACTAATTATCCCACCAATTAAGGAAAAGGTGTTTCCTTAATTGACTCCCAAATTGCGTAGAAACTGAGAGGAGAGAGTTTTCTACCTTTTATATTACGCAATCAAAAAGGACAAATACTTACGTACAGGCGAAAGCGGGTGAGAAAGATAAACAATCGACTCGCCTGCACTGGGATGAGAAAAATAGAAGAGTTGCGTGCTGGGAGGCGACCAATGGCGAAAAACAACAGTGGCCGGGGAGGCACACGTTTAGTACGCAAACATATAACAACAATAAAAAGAATAATACAGAGAGAGAGAGACCAACGCACGCCTACCAACGTGTGCTCTAGTAAGACAACTGTTGATGGTCCGCGTTGCTCGCTCAACTTGCTACCTGCAGGCCTCCTGCGCGCTGTGACAAAAATAACGAAAATCGGCGGAGAACACACTACAACACCCCTCCCCCCTTGCGGTCGATCGCCCTAAGTGATCATCAAGAAATAACCAAAATGTGCAAGGGGAAGGGAACCGCCACTACAGGCCGTCACCGGGGTTGCGGAAGGGATCTTCCCTATCGCACAGTGGGGCCGACGGAGTCGTTGGGGTTGTTTGAGCCGATTTTTGGATGGTGCATAGGGTGAGACCTCCCAACCCGAGTTGCAACTAGCGAGGCCATAAGTTCAGCAACGTCGTAGCTCGCGTTGTCACTTCATCCACACTGATATACTGGAGCTCACCAGCATACGACGCCATACGGATGGGAGGGTGAGGCCAGCCACTACGATGGCGGCGATAACAATACGTGTACATGGCGGCGGAAGCAGAAAAGGACAAAGAACAGCGCAAGTGGGGGCGTGTGGCGGTAGAACATTTCGAGTCATCTTACTGCGTGGTCTTAGCATCCGCTGCACGTGCGCTGGGGAAACTAGTACAAATAAAGCACACAATAAGAGATTAGAAAAAGAAAACAACCGGTATTAGACGAGGTTAAATGAAAACAAAAACAAAAGAAAAAACGAACATTACTGTACAAAAGCTTTGAGTCAATGGCGGCGATGTTGGCGAGTATTGGAGGCAGATCGGGGTTGTTGTTGGTTGTCGCGGCAGTTGTGATTGTTTTGGCGGTAGCGGTCGTTGTGATAACCATGGGGGTCACGGGGATCATCATGGCCATCAAAGCGAATGGAGCGAGAGTTGCAATTGTGACCGTAGTCGGTGGTATCGCGGCGGCGAGATGAAGAAGTGTAGGTTTACGATCAGAGTGGTGAAAGAAGATTCACCCCACGGAGCGGCAGCTGCATAGCTATCAACGACCGGCGGTCCCAGGGCAAAACTGTTGGCGGCAGTGGTCGCGGTGGCAACAAGTTTTACCGGGGAGAGAAATCGTGCTGGCGCAACGGAGGTGCGGGACCATCGGTTTTACTATGGTACTGGAGGTAAATTCATTGAATATCTGCGATTTGGGGCGGTTGTGGGAATGGCGCGTATAGCGGGTATGCCATCCAGCTGTCAATCAGACCGACAGCGGTGTTGTAGGCCTGCAATAAACATGACGGGTTGTTCCAACCTCGGGCTTCGTAGAGAAAAAGGGCCAAATTGGTGGTGTGGACTGCGTCGACGAGACCGAGCTCCTCAGCCCACAGGCCAGCGACCCATCGCAGGATTTGTGCAGCCAAGTCATGCGAGATGGGTGGTTGTTGTTCTCGGTAGGAGGGGGGATAGTGTTCACGTAAATATTGGTACAAAGCTAGCGAAGCGTTCGTTGCGCGAATGTGAACAGCCATAGTGATGCGAATGCCAAGGCGGCTGAAGAAGTTGATCAAAACCATTTCGTGCAACGTACGCGGCCTGAAAAACTCAATGGATGGATCGATACGCGGCAGATGGTGAGGGGTCAATAGCGTAACACAATGTGGCAAGTCAGTGGTTCAGAAATGCGTATAGTTGGGCAGTCGGGTTGCCTTGCTGGGCAACCACGGCTCGACAGTTGGCGTGGAGCCTGTTGGCGGAGGGACTCTGAGGACTGGCCTAGTCGTTATAACCAATTGCGGTTGGGCTTGCGTTGTACTGTGAGCCGACATCGGGGCTGTGGGCGGCAGCAACATGGTGTGAGTTACCGTAGTTGTCGTAGCGGACGTCGGAGCTGTGGGCCGCTGCGACGTGGCTGTAGATGGAAGCAAAGTTGGGGATGACGTGGCAGGTTCCATGTCCATTGGAGGCAGTGGTGGTAGCAGAGCCTTGAACACGTCTTTCGGCGGGTTTTCAGGACTTCCATACGTCTTTGGATTTTGGCGTCTCTGTGCAATGGGCTGATGTAATCCGTCAGCTTTGGTGGTGACCGGCGGAAACCGCACTGGTACGCGTCTTCGTAAAAACCTGTTGTGTGCACCTGGTGCATTTGTTCACTTTGTGTTGGGTGCGGCAGTGCATCATCGCGGTGTTCGTGTTGGCGGCTATCGTGGCTGGTGGCGTGAGGTTGCTGGGTTTCTTTGCGATGGCGGTCATCATGAGAGTGAGATTCGTGGCGTGAACGGTGACTGTCCGACTGGCGAGCAGGCGGTGGTTGTATTGCCGGCGCTGCTGTTTTTGTTACTGTGATTTTTGGTTGTGGTGTCAAAGTTGTCTGTGAGGATTTGCGAGATTCTTCATGAGCTTTCTGTTTATCGAGCTGTTCGCAGCGATGGGTTGTCTGTTCGCTAGGTGTTTGGCTGCGCTCAGCACGTGAGGTACTGGGTGGCGGCGTTCCCCTTGTGCTGGGTTCGTCCGTTGTTTGCGTTTTGTGAGATTTTTGATATTTGGCCTCTTCATGAAGGTGTTGTTTTTGCTTCACGGAGTGTTCGTAACGTCTGGGCTTTTGAATAGGCTGACCATGGCCATCTAGATCCGCTTCGGACGTGTTGGGGGCCTGTGGGGTTTGAACATCCACAGGAGCCGTCGGCGGCAATAGAGTTGCAGGCTGGGGCGGTTGTGGCACCAGTGGCGGCTGTAAAGCGATCAGCAGCAGTAATGTAACCGGCAGTTGTACGGCCGTTTGAGCAATAATCAGAGCGGTTTGAGCAATTTGGGGAACCGGTGCTGTAGGCGTCCTTTGTGGCAACAATATGCGCTGTATCTCTTCCTTAAGCGCGTCGGGGTAGTCCATCCAGTGGTGTTTGGGGAACAACATACCGGACAGCGGCGATTGAAAGTGGTACACCATGAGTGCTGCAGCTAGTGCTTGCCATTGGTGATCTGAAATTATATGTTGTGAAAAACGAATAGGTGCACTATACCTGGTGGCGGCAACGGTGGCGATCATCGGAGGTCCGGGCAGGACTGCCGGAGTGGCCAAATAGATTTGCGGGTCTACAGCGGGCGCCGTTTGAGGCAACATAGTGGCTGGTTCTATAGGAACGATGTCCATCGATGTAGATTGATGGACAGTGCTTTCTTCGGGTATGTCCGTTAAAGTTTGATCGGTAGTGGTGGTCGTCTCGGTCTCCAACGCGGCGGGTTGGATGGGGGTACATTCGTCCATCGGTGCCGGGGCGATGTTTGAAATTTTGTCGAGCGTTAGTTTCAAGAAATCAGTGATTTGTGTAGCGGTCACTGTAATATCCGATAGCGCGGCAGGCATAGGAAGGGCCGACGCGTCGGTTGACGGCGGCAGCTTCGCTATGTTCAGATCGAAAATTGGCATGTCCAAGAGCTCTTCATCGGTGGGTTCCACTTCGACACCTAGAGTAGGGCGGTCGAGCAGTTCCTCGGCGGTGAGCGTGTGCACCGAAGCCCTAGTCCGCATGGGGTACACATACACCAGCACGGGGAATGAAAATCGATTTTGGAAGTCGATGATAGCGATGAATGTTGAGTAAAGGTGGAAACGGCTATGCAGATTGCCCGTGTAATCAGATTCATCAATTTCGATCTCTTCAATGGATGTTTCCATATGGAATTCCTCCTCGAAGATGATCGGGCATAACGCGAACTGGTTGCAGACGTATATTCCGGGGTCGCTGGCGAAAGACGGCTCTCGCTCAGGGATGCGATTCATCCAATCGGTGAGGCGTGAGTTGGGGTTGCCGTCATTTCGGTACCACATACAATTGTAGAAAACAGTGCGCGTTGCGGAGTCCATATTTTGGGCGTGGCGAAGCAACAAATTGTTAACGTAGGCATATTCGGCAGCTGAACACGGCCAAGCCAAAAGCGCGGTCAACAGCATGAAAGAAGTTGACCATCGGAACCAATTGCCATCTACCTGTAAGAAATTAAGAATGGTGGAGGGGTGATAATGGTAATGAGTACCCTGATAGGTTTGCTTGCAAAGCAGTTGATCGGCGGTGACGCGTTCGATCCACACGTCGTCAACTTTGTGCGGAATCCGTGGCAATGCGGGGTCGTCGAATTGAAGGCCATCTCGAACAGCTAATTTGTACATCAGCGAAACCGGGAAGTTTAGTAGTTCGATGATTGGTCGGTAAGGTTACTCTTCATGGCCAATATGACGGCTGCTTGAAGCCATTTCGGGTCATTGAATATCGATCGTGGTTGGAGTGCCGGATCTTCGTCATCGGAGACATCCGGTGATTTGTTCCACTCATCCTTCTGTTTCTTTTTCTCCTTCTTGGGCACTTTCGGGGCGGTGATTAGCTTTGGATGAGTTGTACACGTCAAAACTTTGACATTGCGAAAACTGTTAGGCACCATTCCTAAACAAAAAGACCGACTGTGGTCCGCTGATGTGCAATCGTACATGAAAAATTTATAAGTGGAGAGAACCTTGTCTCGCATAATCGCGGGGAGGGCAACTTGCGAGATAGTGGGATAGATTCGATCGGCGGAGTCGGGGGGTAGAACATCCGACAAGGCGACGTTGTGAAAAGGGGCAATAATTGTCTCTGTGAGGTGGTCCATTTTGGCGGTGTCCAACGAGTCGTGGGGAAACAACGTGGGTGCATTTTAAATCTCGGGGATGAAGCCATAACGGCCGAAAGCCAAGAACAATAATAGCGGATAGTAGGCGTCGAGGGCCGCGTACGCAAGGACGTCCAATTGCAGGAACATTGTTGAAAAATTGCAGGGTGACTGGGAATCGTAGCGTGAGTTTGGAAACGTCCAGCGCCCACATGGCGGAAATGGTAGCTTTCAAAGTGCATTTTTGGGGAAAGAATCCAATTCTTCGAGCCAGCTCATATAGCTTCGGGGAGATGTCGATGTTGCGGATTACGCGGTATGCGTCAAAATGGATTGCTTTGAGGACGGGGTCTTTATTCTTCTTTTGGCGGTCAGTCCGGAATTGAGTACCCAAAAGAGCGTATATTCCCACCCAGTCGTCAGCTCCATCGAAAGAAACAACGATGGTGTGTTCCCTGTCGACTAGAGAGAATAGTGGGGTCCAGTCTTCCGGGGTAGCGGTGAAAGTTTCGAAAACAAACATGGTGCCGTTAGGAAACGCGAGTTGAACATATCGTGGATAGCTGGACCCCATGGAGTCGGCTGGCATAGGTACAGTAAACTGGAAGTTCTTCATGTTCGGGGCCATGATCGATTCAGTGTCGAAGCCGATGAGGGTATAGCCACGGTAGTTTGGTGTAGGTTGGGCGGCCAAAGCCTGCCCCAAACTTCCAGGTGAGAGGAAAATCGGCGGTGGCAGCACGTTTGGAGGTCTGGCGTACATGGAGACATGCCACGATTCCAAATCGGCGGCGCGGATCAATTGTTTGACATTGTTTTCTTAAACAAGAGCGAGCGCGATATCTGGCATATGACACATTGGGCACCAAATGGAGGAAGCAAAATGGAGGTAAAAGGGTGACTTTCGGGTGAAACCAGAAGAAAAATGTGGCGTTGCTTGCGATTCGAAAAGAGGGAACATGCTCTAGAGGAACGGTGGCTTGGACGGCGATGTCACTTTGATGGGCGCATTTTGGCAACTGGATCGGGCTACGATAGCAGGATAACGAGAGTTTTCGCATGCAAAAGTCAAAGCAGGAGCCAGTTGTGGCGTAGCAGGTGCCACAACTTGACGATGACGGGATCGCGGCAGCTGACCATGGGTTCTGGCCTGGGGCTACAGAGTGGGGGTTCCCATGGGGTTCCAAGCGAAAGAGCATGCAAAAATAGAAGCAAGGAAAGCATAAAAATAAAAGTACTGTCGCAGGCGAAGCTCAAATCGTTTTTATGGGGCTGCTGTTCTGCCCAGCGTACATAGCGTTCGTTGACGTTGATTGATTCGCGGTACAGTGGGGGCTCATCGGCTGAGGAGGTGGACGTGGTCAATGGAGTTGTCATTTTGGAAGAATAAATTTTTGAGAGCGGCTGGAAAATGCGACTATTGCTGTTGGAAGCGAAAAGTAGAAATGAGATAGTAAAAGAATAAACCGCTGAAAGGTGAAGAAAGTGTAAAGTAAGGAAATGCAAAACTACAGTTACGAAAAGCAACACAAACACCTTTATGTTAATGGGAGCTAAAATCAACCTTTCCCAATTAGTCTTATGAGAGTGATGGCGGCCAGGGTCAGGCGGAAATAAATTGAATGGCCTCGTGCTGAACAGAACCTAACATTAGAGAAGAAACCCCCTCCTACTGTAAAAGTGTGGGGTCCGGGGAGATATGTAGTGCGATGTTGTAAAGTCGGTAAAGTGTTTGCTGGTGGTGAACGGTGCGAGGGGAAACTATTGCTCGGGGTACACATGATCTGCGTCATTGTGTCATCAACATGGTCGCCATGATCTAAATTAAACAAACGCAAAAATTATGTACAACTCGGCGTGATGAGCGCCATATCACAAAAGAAAAATTTCAAAGGAAACTATTGGCGGCGTGAAGTGTGAGGCAGATGCGGTCCACCTGCTTCATGTTCGAACGCTTCTTTGGCTGGTCGCGGTATGAATGGTTTCAAACGCGTCATGGAAACAATTTGCGGTCGGCCGGGTGCATCGAGTGAATTGATGGTGACTACATTTTCGGCTGGGCGAGACGCGTCCATGATGAGGAAAAGTCCAATAAAGTCGGGTTGGATTTTGTTCGCCTTGCGTGTGTTTGTCAAAAGAACAAGGTCGTTGATGGCGAAGTCGCGTTTTTTGGCTTTTCGGTCGAAATATTCTTTGCTGACTGGGGCTGCTGCATCGAGGTTAGCTTTTATCTCCTCGTGCATCTTGAGTTGTGCTTACGTGAGAATATGCTGATAAGCATCGTAATTTAGTGGCAACGTGAGTCGGCGGGCGCAGTCGTAGTCAAAGGTAATGTGTTTTTCGTAGCCTCATAATAAGCTGAAAGGCGAATGGCGCGTAGCTGTATGCGGCGTGGCATTATAGGCGAATACGGCATATGGCAAGTATCGCTCCCAGTTGTCCGGATCGTCAGCGGTGTACTTTTTCAGTTGGGCGATCAACATTTGATTGAAACGCTCGACCATTCCGTTGCACTAGGGATGATATGCCGTTGTTTTGACTTTTCCTAACCTGAGTAGGTCACAAATATCTTGCATGAGCTTTGATGTGAAACATCCACCTTGGTCCAAAAGAAGGACAAGCGGGCTACCGTGCGTTAGGACGAAGTTGTTCACAAAACATTCCACGATTGTTGAGGCCTTTTGGTCAGGTATTGGATGCGCGGAAACCCATTTCATAAAATAATCCTGAAAAACAATAACCTATGGGCGTTTCTCACCTACCGGCGAAATATTGACAATATCGGTGGCCAGGATCTCAAAAGGATGTTTTGGTTGTATCGGCAACAGCAGCGGGGGTGGTGACATTCGCGGCGCGGTCAGTTGACAAATCTTGCAGGTTTTGATCCAATCTCGAACGTTTTCTTCCATGCGGGGCCACCAAAAATGAGCTTTGATCGCGGCTAGCGTGCGGTTAGATCCTTCGTGGTTCAAAATTTTCGCACCGTGGAATTGGTGAAGCATTTGGTCAACCATAGATGCTGGGACAACTAGCTGGCAGTTGTCTTTGATCTGGCGATATAAGAGTCCATCTTCTGTGAAGAAAACTGGAGGATGTTTTGCGGCGTTGCCAGTTTGGAGGGTGGCGAAGATTTTGGCGATGGCGGGATCCACGGCTTGTGCTTGTTTCACTTCCTCGTGGGATGCGGTTGTTATGGCTTCGAGTGGAGGTGGCGCGTAATCGGCGATCAACGGCATAGAATCGGAAAGTGTGGGTTGACTGATGGTTTTTTTGCTCATTGCACGAGTGACGGCGTTGACATCTGCATTGACTTCCATGGGCGGTGTGGCCTCTGCTGGGAGTATATCGGGTACCATTAAGTCGGCCGCCGTAATTGCACCAGCAGGGCGAAAATCTTTACAGAAAATCTTGGCGGTTAAATTTTCGAACAAATTTTTGCTCAAACAAATTTTAATTCGTTTCTATTTGTCAAATAGAAACACAAATACGAACAATCTTCCTTGGTTTTAAAAAATCGAGTGTATTTTGTTCATTTTTTCAAAAGTATTAATTCCAGCGGAAAAATTTTAATAATAGTCGAAAATCACTCACAAAAAGATTAAAAAAATTTGTGTCGTAGTTCTCTGTTCTTTAATGTGAACCCATAAAACAAATTCGCTAATCGCTAACAATATACATCACTTTGCAGGAAAATGAATAAGAAACTACCGCACTGTACTTCCACACAGATAATGACACCCGTACAGAATTAGAAAAATTAATTAATTAACTCCAAGCAACAAAAATCTTGATTCCTTTGTTCAAATCAGGACGCTGTTCGATTTCTTGTGAAATCAATGTGCACTTGATCGTTTTTGAAATGAAAGTGCAAGTAGGTTTCTTTTGAATCGAGATAAAAGCGATTTCCGTTTTTTAATCAATCTTCAACTTTTCTCGCATGTGCATTCTTGAAATCGCGTGTGCTGGGCAACCCTCAAGACACACTGTCTGAAATTTGAACTTGTGCTGCATTGACCAATGATAGTTGAGAATTAATGACATCTGAAAATAAGGTGTTTTGAGTAGTTTTTCAATCTGAGTGTCGTGGATACATTCATTCTGCATAAAGTGGAAATTCGCATAGCTACAGTACCCCACATTTTAAAATTTTTACTTTTTTGGCATTTTCGGTCTGCGTAAATGTTTCCGAGATGCCACAACCAGAAAAGACATGACTCTGTAATCAAATGTTTATTAAAATGCGTTTATCATAACTATAATAAGGTATTAAAAAATTTGCTAATCCTATACTTCACAGTTGGTATTTCAGGGTCAAGAAGGAGCTCGAAATATTTCTATAACCACTAATGTTCGATATATTGTGTTAAAATCTCCATCAAATGCATGTGTTTGTGCAATTGCAAATTGATACAAACATGCTTTATCAACCTTACTGAATACGTGATCAACGATATGCATGAACCATTAGATGCATTCAAACTAGAGGAATTAAAAGAGTACGTCTTTGCTGAAGCAATGATAAAGTTTCATTGACCTATTTTCGTTGGTTGTCCAAGGAAATGCTAAAACAATTCCTCTCTTCAGTAATTTCATTTAAAATATAGACACTGCGAGCGCAATGTCACAAGGTATGTGTCTTTGTCATATACAGCAAAAGGCATTCAAATAAATCTTGCCGTTTACTTGAAAATGGACGTCAAAAAATCCCTCGATTTCAGAAATTTAGAGAAAATCTTCGAAATTGTCGACCTCTCATTTAATGCATATCGTTCAGTAATCATCAAAGTTATATCAATGAAACTTTACCGGGACATCGACCCACATTTTTTCTAATGTATTTTATAAGTTCGCGTCCCGTGTTCTCGGAACCTCACCAGTCGAGGATTTACCCAGATTCAAAAGCTTATTTGAATGAAAATAGTGCGTGCGAATTTCTACGGTTCTCAAAACGGTGTGCAAATCGGATTGAAACTTTAAAGCAATCTGTTGAGCATGACTAGCTACAGAAATAGAGAAAAACTCTGCGGCATCTTTTGAAAATATGCTCAAAAATACTTTTTTTCCCTTTTTCTTACACATTTTTGCGAGTTTGTCGACTTTTTTTACTTTTTCGGCGTTTCCCTACATTTTTTTGACACTGGCGTGAAAAGTACAACGTACGAGATTATAAAAAGTTTTTCATGTGAAATGATAGACAATTATCTCCTGCTTTTTATAAGATTGTACTCCGTTACCCCGACTGTCCTTTTGCCCTGACTATCCCGTCACCCCTGACCATACCGTTGAACTGACGGTGCCGTTAATCCGACTAATGCTAAAAGCCTCGACTGTTCCTTTACCTCTTTAATGATTACGGTGCAGCTACATCTATTCTTACGATATGGCAGATGCAGCGAACGACTTCATACTCATAAAAATATGAATTCTTCATGATATAAAAAAAGGTCAAAATCACATAAATACCTTCTTACCAATCCTTTTTTGATTTAGCTAGAACTTTTACTTACACCTAAGTACATTCAGCCAGGTTACTGTAGAAAATTTCAGTCGGTCTGTTCGCCGCTGATGGTCGAGAATGTTTTTCTTATTGATCACAGTAATAACCTTAATATTTTTTCCGAATTGGACTGTCACCGATTGTCGGCGACAAAAACCTTAGGATTTTTCACTTCTGAATATGGCCTTGGCATTACTTTTTGCTGTCATATGCTGTCTGTACTTCCTTACTTAACAGAAACTTGCTGATTGTGTTGCACTATTGATCTGAACCGCACAGACGGGGTATCGGGGAGCCTTCTTAAAAAACACTGAAAATTTTCAATTGGTTGGGATAACGAGAATTTTACGCATTAGTCGGGGTAACTGGAACTGAATGTTTGACTATAGAGTTTTTTCTTTTCTACGTTTTGATATTCTGAATTGCGGGTACATAGTAGAAAATATTCGAAAATGGGAAATCCTAAAGTTTTGGATACAGTTTTGAGTTTCGAGTAATATCAATGTCGCAATGAAGCTCAGAATGTAAAACTACTCAAATATCTGATTTTCAGGCATACGTCAAATATTGCGACGGAATTAATTTATCATATTTATTCTAATAAAACCCACCGGTTTAGAGCGGTTTTTTTGGTTTCTCGTGGAGATTCTATTGGAGTATGTCTTTTATTAGTCTCTTCACGGAGTACTAACTTGAAAACTCTCCGAATTCGAACAAAAGCAACATAAAATTTTACTTCGAACTGAAACATAACAATAATTATCACTGTTATTGTGTCCTCCTATCTGAGCCGAAGTAATTACTGTAACTCGTGATTCATTTTGCACTACCCCGTATGAAAATTGCTTATTTTCGTAACGAACTTCTGGTCTATTGCATTCTTATGGAATCCCGGGGTTAAATTTGAGGACTTGACCTATTGGGAGATGGATTTCATTATAATAAATGCGCTATAGAGTGTGATTTTGATTTTCTCGGTTAGTATAGGACGGATTCTTGTTGGATTTGGTTCAAGAGAATACTGTTAATAGTTCCTAACTGAGCTTTGCGTGCTTCATCCGCTTATCTATTATAATATTTTTTGTCAATTTTTTTCTCTCGTACAATATTTCGTATTGCCTTTTGATGCTTTGTTTTACTAAGGATCTTGAAAAGAAAATTTAGCTTGAATTCTTAAGCAATGGCGCACGACAACAAGTGATCGAGTCGTTCATCTTTTGAAGTTGTTTTGACGCTGCAAAAACGACGATTCATGCCTAAAGTAATGAAGAATCGATTGATAAATTAGAATTTTAATAATTCAGCACTCGGCATGCTCCCCGTTTCCTAAAGAGAAGCCTATTATTCCTTTTTTCTCAACGCTTCTTCGTGACAACAATGAAACTGCGTACGAGAAAAAAATCGTTTTCACTTAATGTTGCTCTGATCGGAGCGCATTATCACAGATTAATGAAAAATCCAAGGTTCTCAAATATACACATTTGTTTTGAGGATTGGTGAGTTGATCTTCCGCTATCGCGATGGTGAGAATGAGCAGGTGATATTTTTTAATATAAATCATCAGTTTCGGAAATATAATATTAAAAAAATAAATGAAAAGATCATGCGTCTTTCGACATTTCATATTAGGAATCAAGTATTTATCCTACATTTTTCCATTTACATATAAAACTTCTTGCGAATCTATTTTGTTCTACCAACAAATTTGGAGAAGAAAGTTCTGCCCTATCGAGAAATATGTTTCACAATCTCGTTTTTCATAGTTTCTGTTAGAACAATCCAGATAAGAGAAAGTCAATTAATCCCGAGTCCCGACTCCTATCAATATGCATAATTGTAAACGCCAATGTTTTTCAACCTGTGAACCCTATCACCTTTCTTGTCCTAGTAATTTGCATATTTATCTCCAACGTCAAAAAATCAGCTTTCAGTTTGTCCCCAATGTTGCTAGAATCATGGTGGTAGAGCGACCTAATTATGGGTATTCCAAAAAGAGCATTCCTACCATAAGCAGAACGGCGTGCTGTTGAAACCTTGGTTCATTATAATCGTCTCAACCGATTCCGTAGAGGGCAAAAAATAAATCCCTGTTATAGAAATCTTTTTGACATATGTTATTGTGCCTTTTTACTTGTATATATGCGGAATTGAGATTGGGAATATGAGCTTTCGAGCCTATATTGGTCTCCCTTAGAAACACGCAAAAATTGTGTTGATATGTGGAAATGAAATTTTTTCTTTCAATCTCTCTTTCTCTGATCTCAATTCTAGAGAGAAGGAAAAGCACAATCCGCGCCTGATGTGTACACAAGCGCAGTAAATGACAAAGCAATTAATAATTAATAGAAAGAACCTATAGTAATTGCTAGGTACACAAAAACGATGATATACAGCGATCAATGCGATTACATGTGTACAATACAGTAATACTATGAATAATAGAGATTAAATACATAAGCATAGCATAACACACATAAGAACGTCGTGAACCGGGATTCTAAATGAGGATGATTTGGGATAAGGAACAAGATTGGAGAATACGACCCTAAATAACCACTGGGACCTACTGAACCCTAACCCAAGTTCTGGAAATGCGCGCATAACACGGAACGAAGTAGGGTCGTGCATGGTGGTCTAAATTTTTTGGCCAATGATATGCTTTCCAGTATTCTACGCAATCTCGTGGCATTTTTCGAGACGATCTGACACAAGATTTAATTCTCAAGAGAGCAATTACAAGATGAAATCTAAAGCAACTCAAAAAATGGAAGTTATATTTTGAAACGTGGCAGAGAATAACGAATATAAAAGGGGTCAATATGTGTTTCTTTTCAGATGTTTTCATTCACGTAGACCATAGTCCGTTTTTCTTGAAATGCTTCTAAACCAAACACGATTACATATTTTTACGACTTCCTGCTGAACCATATGTCATATGGGACTACTCCATTCATTTTAAAATGATCGATGCAGCGAGGCTGCAGTCAAACTTCTATTTAAAATTATGGAAGGCTCGTTGACACTATTTAATACATTTTTCCTTCATGGTACAGACTCCTTGGTGATCACTCTCGTCAATCATTCCAAGATTATTGAAATTGATTTCCTGATCTCTAGTAAGGCTGTATTTACCGTAACTCCGAACGCTGTATCCATCATTTCAAAAATAAATGGCTAATAAATAAGTGAAGTGATCTACTGAACTAATTAAAAATTTTTTAAATAGAAAATTATGTGGTGAACGCTTTTTGTCATTTTTTCAACATGCAAGCTTCTTGTAAAAAACATGCAGGTGAAAAAGCTTCCCGGACTCCATATAACAAAAATTTTTATAATCAATTGCATCACTGGCTGTGAGCATAGCTGGCTGTGTGTCAGACCTATAGAAATATCTATGACTGATTGTCGTACTCGAGTGAAAATCAGAAACGCTATAGTTTCCATTGAACGCAGTGGATTGGTCAAACTAAAAACAAAACGAAACTAACTTGACAGGACAATAAACTCCGGTTCTTCATACCAGACAAGAGTTCGTTTTGTTTATAGCTCTAATTCTTTTAATATAACTTCAGTTTTGTTACAAATAGATTCTCTGGAGTTCTGAGAAATTCATCACTCTAATCTAATTATGAACATTTTTTAGTGTTGTGTCAACAAAGCAGGAGTCACATTCATATCCTAGCGACGAATTCTTTGATTATTGTATCTGTCGTTTGATTAGTTAAAAATCATCATTGAATCTGTCCATAAGCCGTCAACCCGGGAAGCGGCTCAATCTGGGTTAGAATCAGACTATCCCATGGGGAGGGGTATGAGGGGGTATTACCCCTGCCTAAAGTCCTAAAAATTGATCACTAGTTCCCTAATTTTGAGATAAGTTACGTGTTTAGCTTACATTTATAGCCACACTACCCCCGCAAATTTTCAGCTTTACCCCTACCTGGAAAATGTGACCTTGGGGACCTCTGGTTAGAATAATGAACTATAATCCATTTATTTTTAAATGAGACTCAGAAGTAGAGAAATGCTTTTGCAGATGAAAAACTCACAATGCATGTGAACGTCTATTTCCCTTAAATTATCGGCCTATCTATTACCTTTAATTTGCGAAAAAAGTGTCCGCTAATGTAGGTTGTTCTTCTTCCACCCTAACTTTTTCTGAATACTGAGTCTCACTGGGGAAATGTAGTATAACAGTTCTCAAATCATCCTCACATACTCGTACAAACTATAAGCAAACCATGTTTACCTCTCTGATTAATTCACGTCCTACTCAAATTCAAAGGTTCTTTAATTTCGTCAGACGATGAGAAAGAATCATCATCCAATCTGTCATCATCGTCGTCATCGTCATCCAAAAAATTTCCGTCACGTTTTGTCGTCGCCGCGGACGCCGAGGCCACAGCTCCGACGTTGACTAGAGCAGCAGCCGACAGTATCGCCGCTCGACGGTTTGCCGCTGGTGAGGCAACAGGCAAGACGCCCAACGCCGCATGATGGTGCGTGTCGTTGTGGCGTCGCAGGTCTACCTTACGTTGAAAGGACTTGCAGCACAGGTCGCAAGAGAAGGGTTTGTATCCGGTGTGTTTGCGAGTGTGCGTGATCAAATTGGACGATTGGCTGAACGCTTTGCCGCATATTTCGCATTTGTGCGGTTTTTCGCCTAAATATCATGCCAATTTTTTCGGAATGGTACTTTTTCAAGGAAAAAATTGGTATTAGTTCGTGAAAGTGTTCCACTAGCTTCATAGGTTTTCTTCTGAACCGTGCACTATTCGGTGTAAGGCCAACTTCCACATATTAGAAATCTGGATGGAATGTTTAGAAGATTAGTCTTCACAGTCCGCCTAGGTAAAATAGGCTAGTAGAATGGAAGATGAACTCGGCTTTTATTTTCTCCGATTTCTGTTAAAACCAAAATCAGCTTTTACAGATCTTATTTTCAAATTTTCTAAGGTTCTGACGCTCTATGAAAACAATTTTCGCGGAGAAGAATTTGGTGTATTCGTTTTGAGACGGCAGGAGCAACGAGGATCAGCGAAAGTTCTACTGAAACAAATAAAAAATAGCACTCATATTGACAGTCGTACTCAAGAAAGCTTTTTTCATCCATGTCCATGACAATGATTTTCTGATTTCTTAAAATAAATTGACTGAACTGAGAAAATCAGCCTTATTAGGAGACAATTATAAATGAAAAGATTCGTGCGCGTAAGCTCACTATAGAATACTACTTTTTAGAAATTCTATTCTTTATCTTTCAAGAACCATTTGTGAGTTTATCATCCTTTTGATCCAGCACCGGACAGAACCAAACTGCTATTAAATATAAATATATAGTGGGATATAGATGTTCGAGTACAACGTTTTCACTTATCAGAAAAAGATCTCAGCGAATTGTAAGTTGGAATTTGTTATGATTCCTCCATTAAAAAATATTCTGAAACATCGCATTCAAATAGTATTGTCTGCTTCACTCCGAATATTCTTCCCTGCTTATCTGCCATATGATCTACTAGTATGGCAAAGAAGCGATCTTGTTCTCTTATGAAATTTAATCAGCTTTTCACTGCTCGTCAATGATCTGAAACGAAGCTCTACATCATTTACATCTACATCCACGTAATTTAATATCTAAAAAATCAAAAGACGTGATTTTAATATATCTCGCCCTAGTACCACACATTTCTTCATTTTTGTGGGATTCTGATTTATAGCCAACGAAGCCATCATTGTATGTTTATTTTAAAAATTAATGACTTTTGTCACGTAATAATTCTCATTTGTGAACTACCAACCAAGCAATATCAAAAAGCAGCAAATTAATTCCGAAATTATACGATTTACTTATTAATTAATGAACGTATATATAATGTGCCCAGTACTGTATGCCTACGATACTTCGTCTACAGTAAGACCGCAATTTATTATACGTAGTTTCCAGTTTCAGGCCCGTGACACATATTCGAGCTCGACTAAAACTTTTGCACCTTCGTTGTTTAGCTTTAGAGGGACCATGTTAATATGTAAATGAGGATTTGATTGGTTTGCTGGTCCAAAGAAGAATAGAGCTTTTTCCTTTTTTCACTGCTTTTCTGTCGTCGAAGCTTATTTCTCATTTATTTTATTGTGCCCATTCTGATTTCTAGTACGTACGACACGTTCGTGTACGGTATATTATGCAAATGAGCTTATAGCATGAAAATCGCAGCTCCAGGTTTCGGTCGATTGAACACGCTAAACGGCCAAAGCAAGTCTACTTGATTAAAAATTAATAGCACTACAGAATGAAAAGGGGTAGAGAAAGAATGAACATCAAATCTACTTCAGTCAAATGACGCTCAGTTGAATGACACTCAAGCTCTCGGAAAACCATCGGCTTAACTTGTAATGTTTGTATATACAATTTAGGACTACTGTAGCTATAGAAAGTATAGCGAAATCAACATAATGACTGAAGGCATAAATTTACAACTTACCCGTATGAATGTAGGTATGCTTTTTCATATCCGATTTTTGATGAAATCGCTTATTACAATGGGGGCACGCGTACGGTCTCGTATCAGAACTGAGAAGAAAAAAATAAGAGAATGGTTCATCTGCTTTGACAAAAGAAAGTTCATCAACCCATTTTGATTGAGAAATAATTACTTTCTCATCATGTTAAAAGAAAGCGCATATAGGAAAAAGTGGGCTCACTGTATCATCATATGAGTAGATAAAGTAGAAGAACGTTTGAACGATTTGCCACATTGTTTGCAATCGAAAGACTTTTCCGACGAATGTACGGTCAAATGGTGATCCAAACTGATTGCGTGACCGAACGTTTTGTTGCATTTTTCGCAAGCGTAGGGTCGGCGGCCGGAATGAGAGCGTCGAACGTGAACCTGGGGAAAAGCAGAGGGAACTAAAATAAGAAAAGGCACACTAAAAAATAAATTCACATGGTTGAAGCCACGTGGAATTTTGAAAGTAAAGTGCGCCAAAAGCATAAGTTCATGGGACTCGGAAATCGGTTATCTCATGTTGCCACCGCAGAGCATGATAATAATGTATTGCAAGATGCGCATGCTTGACATGTATTATTATTTACACATATTACTTTTTGAAAGCCACATGAGATAAAAAAACATTGTTACTGACAAGATTAACTATTGAATTTCATTTGAAGATCACTCTACTTACTGTGTTTTTCTTAAAAAGCTTATACAGAATAAAACTATAGAGCAAGTACTAATACATTTCTCTGCTAAACCAGTCACTGAACTGAAAAAAGGACTTGTGTGTTGAGTACTTACAGTACTTGTACTTGCTCCAAGCTTATCCACGTAAATCATTGTTGCTGAAATTCTGACAGTTTCCAGAAAAGTAGAAATTTGAAGATTCTCCTACGGCAAAATATGGTCAACCTGATCAAACTTTTATGGTTTAAACAGTTTCGATCACAAGTTCGCTCATAACTGCGGAAAAGTGTCTGTCCAATGAAAAAAATGTTGAACATTGCCGAGTTACATTACCTCCAGGCCGTGCGGTGTGCCGAAAAATTTATTGCACTTGACGCACGAAAACAAATCGTTGCATTGTAAATGCGGCCACTGGAAACCGAAAGTGTCTGCCGCGAAATTGTTGACCCCGTGGCGTGCAGCGCAGCCATACACTTTGGCCGCCATTTCGACGGTGGCGGCAGTCGCCGTTCGACCAACGCCTTCCAAATTCATTACAGGTGAAGGCGGACTCGTGATCGACGTCGACGACGTAGATTGGCGGTCGCCGTCAATAGTCCTGCGACGTCCCTCGCCTATTTTAGGTACAATTTTCGCCGTTTGGAAGTTGTAGTGCGGCGGTGGCTGAAACGCCGAGTTTGCGTGAATGAACGACGCCGGCCAAGCGAAACGCGGATGTATAAAACTGAACAGGCCCGGGAATTTAGTCGCCATTGGGTCGAATGTGGAGCAGCCGGCAGTCGGGTCGGCCGACCAGGAGCTCGGGAATGGGGGTACTAAAAGTAGACTTGGAAAATAGATATGTTCAACAAAAGGACCAAAGTCTTCTCATTCATGACAAACAGAGAATCTGAAAATCAAATTTATTGATTCTAAACGAACAAGGCTCAGTAGCAGAAATTTTCCCGTCGCGAATGAGTCCCCTTCGACTGGCTTCAGACCTGAATATATCGTGAAACGACATCAGAACATAAGCTTTTTTACACTGACAGATCTTTGAAACATTCAATGTCGGAAATCAGAATGGGAACCGGAAAAACTTATGGAGTTAACTTGATCGATTGGGTCTCTTCGCGAAGGAGATGATTGTGCAACCGGTCCCAGGTTTGCTTGAACAAAACTTGAAAACAGGCTTTAGCCAACATGAATAAAAATTAAACGCTGAAGGTTGCATACAGAAATTTCTTCTTGAATTCTTCATCTGGAACTGAAATAGATTTTTGGAAAGTTAACTATTGGGTAAGATCGGTTTCAGCCAGTTGGATCAGAGTCAATGGAGTTTAAAATGACAAGCACTCACAATCGAGAATATATTCACATCCTAAAACTGTCAGAAATCCCTAGAATTTCCAGGGCAACAGCTTTTATAGCCGCTCCAGATATGATTTTAAACATCGTAAAGCTACTTCGTGATATGCATGATGATCTGCCTGTTTCTTGCGTGTTTTAAGAGACTATTAAAACTCCTTCAGGGCTTCATTTATTCAGGTACATTCTATAAAGAGTCAATAAAGTCAGGCGTCATCAAAAACCTGCTAGTTAAGTTGTCTAGCCATTCAGGATTAATCGAGGTAACTTCCAAAAATTTTAGTTTTATCCCAGGGTATCGTAACATATCGAAAAAAATAGTGAATGACAAAAAATGAGTTATTGTGAAAATCGGTCGTTTAATGAACGAACACATGGAACACCGTAAATCTGACTAGCGGAAGAACTGAAAAACTGTTAGTAAAGGGATATGGAATTGGAATGCCAGAGTTGACTAATGAATTATGAGAAAGGCGTCAATCAGATAACCAGGCAGTGAACCGAAAAAATGCACGCACTCTACTTCTCCATCTGGTGAACTGATAAGTTTTCGGACATCAGAAGAGACTTTTTGGATGAAACGTTCCATAGCAATTTATAGAAAGTCATGCGTCAGGCAATATGACTTCATCTGCTTCCAACGGATTTGGCAATATGAAATTTTCTTTTGATGTTATCATAAAGAAAACTAAATTGCCATAATATTTGCACTTACCAAACGACTTTTGCTCGGTTTGCTTGCAGCTTGGCATCTTGCCCAATAAATTTTCCACGCTATGGGTCAAGGTGCTTTTCGCGGTCATACTTTTTGTACGATGTACAGTAATCGGAAATGATGCGAATGAGAAGAAGCTTCTATAATGTTCAACACGCAAATAATTCCGCAATAGAAATCAAGCCAACTTTCGCAACACAAACTGGGACAAAATTAATTTGATATTATTTGTGTCAAATGAATACTAATTTGCATATAGTATGTGCGCGCACTGATACCATGGATGTCACGTTGGAAACGTGTACTCTCAAAAGGGTGCTATTTAGTTTATGGAGCTTATAATCCACTTATTACATTATATATGCTGCTCAAGTCACAGTTACGATCATCATCGTCATCATAGTCATGATTACCACCGGCTGGATGGTGAGAAAAATTTTCTCCTACATCGAACCCCCGCCCATTTCGAATCAAGAACAGCCAGAAGATTATCGGGGAACGAAATTTCTTTTTCTACAGTTACTGTGGGAAAGCACACATACACAGTGGAAAGTACTACATGCGTCAATGTGGAAAAGAATATCATTATCAAGCTCTGATTGATATTGAGTAACAAAACTTACACCTGCTCATTTTCCCTATTATATTATGTAATGGCTACAGTAAGCTCGTTTACAGTTATATAGCTCAGACATTAATATTTTTGCCCTTATATAACAGGATGATAGGTGAGTTAATCAAAAATTTCCAATGGCGGGCTTGTGTAAGTAGGGGCAGAGCAAAATAAGATTCAAATCGAAATGACGACAGTTAATGAATGAACCTCAATAGAAAATATGCCTGAGAGCCTTTTATATACAAATTAACCTCTGCCATGTGTTTATAGATGGAAGCTCAAAAAGGGTTGATAGGCATACAAAAAACTGATAGTAACATTGATTATTTTTCAATAGAAAAAACTGTCATTAGTTCAAAACCATTGTAACCAAAATGGAAAAGATTTCAGGGAAAGGGTAGCACTTTAAATCAGAACGACGTTGACTGCGATTAACTGCTGATTGAAAAATTTAGATTTTTGACGTTCGCTATTGCTACAATGGGCATTAATGACAAATAAGAAATTCGGAAATATCAGATTCAAGAAACCAAGAAACATATGACAGCTCATATGACGTGAATAATGAATTATTAAAACAATTATGATCAGTTATTTTTTTAAACAACAGACGATGCTTTTGTCTGCATACTGTCTCACTTCAGTATAATTTTATTTTGGAGGATCATAAGGCCGCGTCATTTGTAGCCGGAAATATTTTTTAGCAAAAATTTCAACATATGATGTGTCGGAAAAAAATATCCCGCCAACTGTGAAAATCTTCCTTTTTCCATTTTTTACATGGACGACTAAAATATCTAGAAATAAAGTAAAAAATCCTATTTTTAACTGTATAATGTTCAGTTTTGCGACGTAAACTTTCGTATTTGAAATTTTTCTGATGATGAAATATGAAATTTTGAATCTTCTTATACGGGACGTATACCGACAGAGAACGGGGACAGATTTTTCAGCTCATCTGGAACAGTATTCAATTATCAAACGAACCACTTTTAATATTGTAATTGTGCCGTGATTGCAAAAATCTGATAGTGATTTAGAAGAATCGCATTATGTGAAATTCATATCTTGAATCGAGTAACTTTGTCTCCTGCCCGTGAACTATTTGAACCCTGATTCCGAATCCTTCCTACCTTAATGTAATGTGAGAAAGTTAGTTCTAAAAACCAAGCTTGAAGAGCCACACCGAAATTGCCTATTTCAGAAATAAAATACTCTGATTAACATGATCTCAACACATATCAGGATCAGGAAAACTTGGGAAACTACTTTTGATACTTGGACGGCAATCAAGCTGAACTTCTATTTTGGTAATTATTTAAAAAACTATAAAATGCTACATCTCACCGAAGTAACAACTTTGAAAAATTTCAGTATAAGATTACGGTAACTTTTGCAGTGTGAGAAAGTTTAGCTCCCCTGTCGGTCCCACCTTATCGAGTAATGATGAGAGATGTATCAGTGCAGAGATTTGTGTAATATATAACTCAATTCATGATCCTACAATAAATTTATCTCACTCGTCCAATAATCACTGATAAAATAATGGTTGGCAGTAATGTCTACCTCTCCTTTTCAAAATCTTTCGTTTCAGATGCAATTTTCAGCCACGTTTGCCATGCAATGCATAAAGCTGTGTTTCCTTATTTGATTATTTCTTTCCTACTTCTTCCTTTCTGTATGTTGTGGTTCAATCTTCCGGTGGCACTGTTCTATTCCTTTTCAGTGCTAATCTCGAGTGGCACTTATATTCTAATTTTGTGTCACTTGATTGACTCGCCTGAGCTTCATTGTGTCATGATTGCGAAAACGTGCCAATATTAATGCAAATTCAATTCGACTCTATAAAAATCATTTTTCCACAAAGATGAATAGTATAATTGCGGCGGCTGGTGGTATATATGCAAATCCCTGTACAGTTTTGCTTCTACAGAAATCCAAGACGGAAAGAGAGAGTGAGAGATATCATTACTTTGTCGTTTCTTTTCGAATTTATATGCAAAAACGTACACGGTCGCCCTTAATGAGATTTACTGTATCTTACTGTAGGTTTTAAAGATTTTTACTGGAAGTTGGCAAGACGAAATCGCTCCCGCTCGAAAAACAAGATTTTTTAACTAGATTTATGAAACTAATCGTGCTAGGGAAATGCGAAAGAGAGCTACAGTAAGACAAGCTGCACCGTTTACCGTTTTTGTGTTTGTTCGGCTACAGTAAAAAGCTTTCTTCATCAATTTAGTTAATTAGATTGTAGGAATGAATCTTGTTGCTCATTTTCGGCTCCGTTCGGCTTGCGGCTTCCAGGAGGGCGTCGTGGGACAGTTCTATTTAATCAGGGCTAACGCACACCCAAAACTAACCAGAAACGAACGACGGGGATTTTTCGCCTCGAAATTTTCCTTTTTCTACACGGTAATTGGTTTTTTTGCTTTTTATAATCAAGAGAAAGATCACGTGCATGTATGCATATACTCGCAGGCGAAATTAACATATTTATTATGCAAATTCGATTGATTTAGAGGTTACAGTAGAAATGGATTTTGAAAGCGTGTGGAGAAAAACAAACTGATTTGCATCATCAAACGGAATTATAATATATCATCAACGTTTCGACCTTGATGATTGGTTTCGTTTATAAAACCGTTAATTCGAAAAGGGCTGATTTTTTAATTACGACAATCTTTTCCCACGACGATGGAGTCGTTTTTTTGGCGATCAAAATTAAGAATATGATTGGGAATTGATGGTCAAACAACGTCGGGAGCGACTTTGGAATATGCAAATGAGTGAACAAATAAAAAATTTCATCTAAATACGGTAAAATGATCAAAAACCTCAATGTTATATTGGAAAACGTCGTATACGTCAAACGATCGTGGGATCATGTTCAGTTTGAATTTCGGAATCCTGACTATAAACAGCAGAATATTGAATCAAGCGACAATGACTGAACGAGGAAAAATCTAGATTTTTGTATTATTCGAAAGTTTCGAACGTTCTGTTTCCAACCGCAATGCTGCCATTTATTCTATGAAAAAATTTCAGGAGATATTTTGATGCACAAAACTATTGGTTGGAGTACACAAATGTGGATGTTTCTCAGCCTACACCATGAGTAGTGCTCATCGTTGCTCGTAAACTAGGTAGCTTCGCAATTTTTTTATTGCGCTTGCTCAAATTATTGAATATGCATAATGAGTCAACAATTCACAAAAATATACATTATACACTTTGTCGACGGTTTTCACAATCTAACTGTTAACGAAAGCGAGTTACTGATGTAATTAGTGATTTAAAAATTAGTTTGACGCTTATATGGGGTGATGCTGACTAACGCTCTTCCTGGAAGCTAATGCAACATGTGGTGCCTCAATATTTCAGAGCCAGCGCATTTATTTCGTATATCAGAAAACACTCAATCCATAGAAAAAATGGTTTGGAGTTTAGGCTTGCATCTGTATAGAAAAAGAGGATTTACTGATTATTATACGAGCTGCGTGTCTGATCGACAATAATGTTTCGGCTAATGTCAAGACTGCAACCTACGAAGCTTAGATTAAATCGATAGCACAATAAAACTCATAAGATAAGTTAGCTGTTAGCATTTGTAAGCATAATGTGCGACAGAGTGATTTTCAGTTGTAATACGGAAATCACACATTCTATGGTACATCACATGGTATTTAGCGGTCGGAGTTATTTTACGCTAATCATTCTTTCCAATGAGTCTACAGTTTGTTTAAATGTAGTCACTGGTCCTATTTTTATTCCATTCATACTCGTACAGATTGTAAAACTCAACTGAAGGAAAAATTAGAACTTATTTTTAGAGATTTTAAGAATTAGCTGCAATATTCTCGTAAATCCTTCTATTTCAGGCTAAACGATGACGCTAAGCTCTTCAATGAGATTTTTAATAACAAAATTTGAAATTTTGACGCTTCAAGAGAAACTTCCTATTGTGGGTCAGGACGGTTTGCTTTTTTTTTAATTCTTGTGAGTCAAAAAATTTGTAAGAAAGTGCCTATTTGATTCATTTTCTACTAAACCACATATAACGCCAAGCTCCTGATCAATAAGTCGAGCCATGCCATCATTCGACTGATTTCCAGTGAAAATTTTATAGCAAAATCGTTATTGGAGCGTTTAATAAACTAAATGTTTTTGAAAATTTCAAATTAACAAGAGATTCAAAAAACTGGCTAGATAACATCGAATACAAAGAGATGCTGCGTATTTGCATGCAAAAAGCATCGGACGAAAAAACCAGTCTTTTCGCTGCTTAGTTAGCAATGACCCGCAAATCGGCAGTCTAGGATTCCAGATTGTCGAAAGCTCCTGAAGTCGAAAATTTCCCTCTTTCACGGAAAAAGTCATAGCTGGAATAATGCAAAGAGTTTGTCCTCAGCTATTCTTAGAAACGAAATATTCTATTACTTGTCGAAAGCAGGTTATCTACAGACAAAGGTAAATAATCTGTAAATACCGAAACAACATATTGTTTTCCTATACATGATAATTTTGAACTATATAAACTTCTTGCACGCCGAATGATTCTTTGTGTCGTAGACTCGATTCTTTTGTGAAAAACTATGCCACAAATATCTATGCGACTACAGACAGTCGTTTTACTTATTTATTGCGTAAAGTCTGTAGAATGTTCATCCAATTGTTACCAGTATACCGTAAAGAGCTTATGTACACTGCCTGTAAAGTATTTATTCACGATCGATACAACTTTCTACGCAAAATATGTCGAAATTCACAACGTGCTGATTATGAGTTCCGACAACACACCTGATTGGTCATTGGCCGAGGCCGCTAGAGTTCTTGACATTATCGTTATGAATTTGAGGTAAACGGTGTGAAAAAGAGAATAACAAGCATCTGGGGATCAGTCCTGGGAGAATTTCTCCAGATAGTTCATTTTTTACAATATTTAAAAACAGTGCTATAAGAAGCTTCATCAGAATTTTCAAAAACGGCATTAGGCATGCACTATCAGTTCAGTTTCAGGCGTAAGCAGCATCAGAAAGTAAAATAACCCATAGAAATCGACGTGCAGACAGAAAACCAAAAAAGTGAACCTTTTTTCTCAATTTGTTCGCCTAACCACTAAAGTCAACTCGAGAAGAAATGGATCTATGTGCACAGGTCTTTTATTATAAGGATACTGCCGGTGATCAGTGATTAGTCGGCCTAGGGCCGGTTTCTCAAAAAGGGTCTAAAGTTACACGCGTATAACTTTAGACATGTCCAAGTTGAACGGGCTTTAGACGCATCTAAACTTAGACGGAACTTGTAGTCGTTTAAAGTTAGATGGGTGAAATAGACGATATGTGTTTCTCGCCAATAAATTAGACGCGTGGAAGTCTCAGTAAACATTGATGTTTATCTATATGCATTTGTGTACTTTCCCAATGGGAGGTAGGAAACTCCACGGGCCGCCCGGCCCGGCCCGAGAGTGGGCTGGGCTTCGAGCCGTGGAAAATTATTATGGGTCCGAGTCGGGCCAAAGGGCAACTATTTACCTGTACAAGTGAACTTTCGACAAACGTCCATTTGCTGTATGTTTCCTAATTTGAAATTTGCTAGAATTTCACTGCTATTATATTTAGTGTGTAATTAATAATGTAAATGTTATCTTCAGCATAATTACTATTTGTTTCAGATGCAGTTTTGGCTTTAGCAGTACTGTTCAGCTTTCTGACGAATTTGAAGACTCCTGTTACCAGCATGCATCTCTTCTTTGGTCAAATTTCATTGATTAGTTCATCAGAAATAGAGATAAGGCGTCTTATGCACTTTTTTTGCATGGCGCGTTTCGCCATTTGGCGAATTTGCATACAAGCCAAAAAATTTTACGATTTCCAAATATGGGCCGCTCGTTCGACAAAAATTCGAAGTTACAGCCAAATTCGTATCAATCTCACATCAGACACCTTGTTATCTTAACTGTGGTACTATGCTCGAATCCTTGCAAACGTAACTTTTGAAAATCCAAAACTTTCCTATAATTCATTATCGGTAAATGAAAAAATGATCAACTGAGAAAAAGTTCGCTTTAAAGCCTAATTCCAAATTGATTTACATATGCCAGAGCCATGTATTCCCATCACCCAGTACAAAAATAATATAAAGGAAAAAACGTGTAAGCATAATTTGAAAAATTTTCACATTACTGAACCCATAGTCCCACCCCATCTAAATTTTTCGTCCAGCTTTAAACGTGTGTAGCTTGAACGTCTTTTGAGAGACGCGAGTTAGACGGGTTTAGGGTTGAACGCTTTTTGATGAACCGGCCCCTAGAGTCAAACACCTGAAAACCTACAAGAATATGAATGGTAACAAGTTATGTGCTGTTTTCATGCAATGAACTGGGTATTAGGAGTTGTGTGCCAAATGCTGTGAGCTTCATGTCACAATGCCAGGGATAGTCCAAGAGTGAACCTTCTGTGGAATATCTAGGGCCCACCTTCGTAAAATCCACCCGTCCATTTGTAGTTAAGTTCACCAGGTATCCTAGCCTGACATTCTGCCGTTCTCCTCTGTGTGCAATTTATCTACCCAATAATGGATGTGGCCGTATTTTTTCTTATTTCAGCTGTTTCATGTTTTTTTCTGAATTGTGGTCAGTTTTTTGTTTTTTGCAACAATTTTTGTTAAGGCTAGACCTTGTCAAAGCGTTCAAAATGCAAGGCTGGAAAGTTTTGTTCTACGGACCCGACGAAAATTTGTGCTCGATCCCTGAAACCAGCGGTCGATCTTGCGTACCTAGTAATGCGACCGGTATCACAGTGGGAAATCTCATCATCGTCCCCTACATAAAGTACACATGCCGAAGTAACGGGTTCATGACATATTCGACGTTGGTGCACGAACTCGGGCACGCATTGAACGCTGCTTTCAATCAAACTGATCCAAATTTACAGTTGATGATTCAAGTAAAAATAAGAATCGAACTTGAATTACTGGGACTTTTCTCGGATGACTTTTATGTAGTAAAGTCACAGAAATTAAATCTTTCGTACCGATTTTACTACAGTCTACTTGTTTTGAAGCAGCAGATGTAGCGAAGACATAGTAGAAGTTCTATCCAAAATAACCAGTAACTATAGCCCATTAAATTGGAAATGATTGACACAGCGCAAACCAAAAAAGTGGGTTTATTTTGATAAGCAATTATTACTTGGTGGAAAACTTTGTGCTGTAGAGAAATGCTTAATTTCTTCATGACAATGGAAAAAGCTAAAATCATTGAAATCCTGTCGATTATATGCCCAGTCGATTTGAGCAGTACTGCATCGATAGCTGAGTGCTACTCGAGAAATGTTGACCCCTTGACCAGGTTATTGAAGGAAATTTTCAGATTTTATGTTTGCAACTCACCGACGACAAAATTTTTTCATTAATTACAGTTTTAAGCTAACTAAGTTTTTATGTCTTGATCTTTCATGGGGTCGTTGCATCGATCATTTCGAAATTGATAGAGTATAATTGACTTGACAGTACTTGAAAAATTCTTCCTGTGGGATTAAGAGCATTTGATAATTTTTTCCAACGGATTTGAGCTTACGGGCATGACTTTCCGATCTTTCCCATCAGTCTGTGACTGCTTACTCTAGTTGCGTCAGTCTTTTGAAAATAAATAAACTATGACACTTATTCTATTAAATTGCTCAAACACTACACGAGTAGAATATTGTTTTGTGAAACAATGAAATCACAACAGGCCACAGAATGTCCATATTTTTTGATTTCGAAAGTCTGTATACATTCGTATGTGTAAGAGGAGCACACTAATTTTGAAATACATAGTGTTTTCGCACATTGGTCTGTTTTTCTTGAAATGCTTTGACTTTTAGGATTTTCAGCTGAACTCTGTGTCACATGGGGCTGAAAATCTGTGAGCACACTCAACTATCTTTGACTATTTTTTGAGTAAAAAATTTTATTATCAAAAGTTAGTGTAAACGATTTCAACGAAAAAGCTAATTTTTTGTCAATTTTTTCTTTACAGGCATTATATCAAAACAGATTATAGAGTATCTGCAAAAAATATATCGACAGTAAAAGTTATGATACTACTATAAAGACATATCAGTAAACGTGGGTGAAATCTGAACGATATATACTCATCTTGGTGAACAATGACATTATGGATGAGATTAGATTTAGGCAAACCTATCATTACTGACTACATTCATGTCAAGTTAATGTAAATAAGGACTATGAGTAAAAATAATTGGTGCGTATGCAATAACATGTGCATAATTTCAGAATTTACAGCTACGGAATATACACTATCCCTTATCAGTGTTCATGCAATCTATAGTATTGACTGTAACCACAAGTCTTTCGTGGTTTCATCGCAGGCAAATATGCATTTCAGAGCATGTTCGAAAACGCAAAGCGTCAAAAAATTTGGCACCATTCTAATCATTACGCTAGGAAAGATGTCAATGAATATTTCGCCAGTTTATGGGAGCCTTTTTGGTTCAAAAATGATCGCACCTGCGCCATCGACCACAGTATGTGTAGCAAAGATGCGCTGATCGAGAGAGATCCATGGTTTCTTGGCATTATGGCTAAATTGATGCTCGGTTACAGAATACGAGAGATTACTGGCCTCAGTTGCGAATACAGGTGTCATCCGAAAACTGTCACTCGGTCGATCCATTCGGTGTGTGCTTTCGATTTTGGAAAGAATGGTAAAAGTATTTTGCAGTTGATATTGACTGTGAGAAGTGATTGACGATGAGAATGTTATTAATGAAGAGTATAGTCGTTCTAATGATAATCAAATGAGATTAAGAGAGAATTCGTTATAATTATTAATGAACTTCTGTTGTTGGAAGAACTTGGACTTAAATTCATGGACCTCGAGAGCTGACCATTGTCGACATATTTAAATGATAAATGCCGACAACTTCCTGAATGTAAGGCGAATAGGGAGAAGCTAGTAAAGCTTGTAACTGTAATCAATGAAAAAAATTTTTGTCCATGTTCGGCAAACAGAACACTGAAAATTTTTCCCTTAACCTAGCCAAACGATCAAACTTTGTTTAATAGCACGCTAAACAAAATCATGCTTGTCCATTTGTGATTTGGATAGAACTGTGTCGACATCTAAGTACATTTGATCAGGTTATCAAAGAAAATTATCCATCAATCTATTTGTCGCCGGAGAAAAAAATTTTTCATTGATTAAAGTAACAAGCTCACTATTTTTTCCGAATTGCACTTACTTTCATCGGTTTGCTGCATCAGCTATTTTAAGAAAATAGACCATAGTAATCGTCATTGGCGCATCCTGAAATTCTGTAGTAATTCCATTCAACTATATAATGAAAATGAAGATGTGATATGCCAATTCAATCAACTAATCATTTTGTAGTTGTTCGACTGGAAAACACGGCAACAAAGAGGCTTTTAACATCAGATTTGTACGGTTTAGTTTGGGCCCAATCGCCGGGAAACAGCATTTTCCAAAAATGGAAAATTAAACACTTCGACGGTCGTCATACTTACTTTGAAATACGCAATGTTGGAAGTGGACTGGTTCTTCAATCGAGCATAAATGGACGGGTAAATTTTATTACTTTTTATGATTGTATAGGCACTTCAAGATACGATTCACAAAAAAAATTCGGCTGCAGTATGATGCTACTCTGTTGGGGGAAATGAACTGCAACACTGTATTCCGGCTGAAACATAAAACGCCAAATCATTATACTCTGGATTTGATATGTACCTAGTAACCTTGAAGTCCTACTTATGCGGAACCCGATCAACGTTTTGTTTAAAAGGAACTTCAAACCAACTTGTATTTTCCGAAAAATGGAAAGTTCAAAAAAAGCGTCACCACTTTATATGTGCTATCAGATCACATTGTGTAACAATGCATTGCAAATTGCCAATTTTACTCCAGATTTACTCGTCAAAAGCATTTGGTCAAGCTAACAGGCCTAATCAGTTGTGGCGAATTTTGCCCGACAAAACCATCATTAACGTTGGCACCAAAATTTCATTGGCCAGCGGAGGTCACGGACTCGTTTTCGCGTATCCATTGCTGAATGCGATGCATAAACAATGGAATATCAGGCGATGATAGTTGTCCATTTTCAGTTTTTATGTACAGGTTTTATTTGGCATACAGTGCATATTCTGATCTGCTTAACAAAAATTAGAAGGTGAAATCATAAATTTTCTATTTGCAAATTTTCAATTTGTTCTTATATTATTCTGCTTTTGTACTATCCATAATGCGTGAAAACACTGCGGAATGAGTCTAAATTTGAAAAGTTCCGAAGTTTTTAAACAAATAAATTTCTTCTGAACTTTATAATTCACAATATGCAAACTATAATTATGGTGAGTTTAGCTTAAAAACTGTTAAAAAATTTAGTTTAATATAAAATTCGTTCAAGTGATGATGAACTTCGCATGATTTGATGACACTTTTTACAATGTGTTTTTTGTTTAATTGTTCAAAAAATTGTTTAATTCAATTGTTTTTTGCACATCTGAATACCAGTTTCAAAGCAATATTTTACAGTATACCGTTTGACTTAATTATTCGTTCAAATTTGTGAATTTTCGCCTGACTGAGTTTCATAAGACAATGCAATTTTATAAACCACCTGCCTAACGCCGCACATCGGAACAAAGTTTCAGAACGATTTGCATTTTTCTAAACATTAGCGTTGGCGCGAAGCGTACTTCAGCTTATCTTCTAGCTACAGACGAGTGAAAGTATTTCCCGAGTATACGATGCAAAATGCAAAATGTTGCATTAGATTCTCATGCTTGAATGAACTGAATCCACCCGAAGCTTGGTAAACGAAACTGCCGTGGCGAAACCAGTCGTCCGTACAGATTCTTCTCTTCCTCAGCTCACATGATATTCTTTTTATACTTTTTATCTCTTTCCAACATAGCTATTGTCCGTTTTCCTTGAAATGCTTCTAAATAATGAAAATGGAAAGCAAGTAGTATTTCATATTTTTACAATTTGATAATAAAAATATATAATGTAGGGCTGGAAATTTGTGGGCATGCTCACCTAGCCTTTAACAATTTTTTCCAGTGAAAAATTTTGCAGTAAGAGCTCTATGTCAACGTGTTTGACGAAAGTACTGATTTTTGTCTTTTTTCGATTTTAAGCATTTTATTGAAAACAGGCTATAGTGGAAACATTTCACGTGGCAAGCTCATCGGAATTCTCATATCTATTCGAAGTCCCTTTATAGCCCACTTATTTTGAAACCATGGAATGAATTTGACAGTCGCTGATTCATTATACCGGAAAATCATTACTGCGGTCTCACAATTGTTAAAATAACCAAAGACTCTTAATAAGGAGGAAAAAAGTTCCTCAAATGCTACGATAAGTGTCCCGCTATTTTGAATAGAACTTTCGCTGCATCTGCCATGTCGAAATGAATGATACCGTAGTTTGTTGTCATCTATGTATTGTTGCTATGCTCTATTCAATTTTTCTGCTATTCTTTGATGTCTGTAGAAGTCTATGAAGGATTATAGTGATCGGTGCAAATTTTCCTCTCTAAAACCTGATTTAAATAATAAAACTGAAAATTAAGACCTATTTCTAAACAGGACTTGATTTTTTAAAATATTTTAAGAAACATTTTTATGATTCTCCGTTGAATCAGTATCTGTTCAGGACTTGCGTTAGAATTTGTGAACCAACATAATTCAGGTTCATCCAAAACAATTTGGGTAAAAAAATTTCTATGGAGCTGAAGGCTTTTGTAAACGATTTTGAAGACATGTTTTTGTCATTTTTTGATTTACAAATACTTTATTTAAATACAGACTACAGGGCCCGAATGACAGGAATTAGATTAGGGCTAATCACGATTAAAGTCTGAATTGAAATCTTCGATATTTTTAATGGTATGACAGAAGGCTGATTTGTCTAGTATTAAAATTAGACGACAATTCCAATTTTGCAAACAGCAGAATAAACTGTCCGATCGACTATATTTTTTAATGCAAAAGCATATTTTATTGTATTGAGCCATGGATGTAGTCGACTTCATAGATTTTTTAACGATTCCACACTTCATTCATCTTGGAATGATCGATGTGGCGGATGGAGTTTCGGTAAACGCAGCCCTACCAAAGATCAGGACGTCCCCTTAGAGCCAGCACGTACTATTTGACATTTCTGTTTCTTCTGAAAGTTGCATTGTGTTTAAAAATTTGAATTTTGATCAGTTAAAGTTGAACACACAGTGTATATATGCATATAGAACGTTTTGGCATTGGTAGATGACATTATGGTAATGCATATGACACGAAAAACTTATTTTTCAAAAAATGCAGATAGTAACTTCTGGCTCTAAGGGACGAGGAGTTCACTTTCGATACTCTTGGAATGACTTGAAACGAATGATAATCAAGAGTCTGTGTTATAAACAAAAAGTTTATTGAATAGAGTCAGCGAGCCTTCCATAGCTTTGAATAAAAGTTTGGCTGCGACCTCGCTGCGTTGATCTTTCTAAAATGAATAGAGTACAGTAATTCTGATAACGAAAATCATTGAATTTCTTGGCATGTATCAACAATCGCATTCCAGGCCCTCTTTTTGGATGATGAAGTGACACTGCGGTTTCCTTGTTTTCAATAACATGAACATGGTCAGAGAAACATTCAACGAGGAAATTCCTTTCCAAAAAAGAAAAATTTGTATCACGGTCGCTTTTCTTATACATTTGAAAAACATAAATAGCCACAAGAGTAAAGAAATAAGAAAGTATTGTTTACTTGTTTCAGTTCAGAGGGAAATAGGCAAAACTGCAACAAAATTGATGAAAATCCGATCAAAAATTGCGTTAGAAAAAGATCTAAATAATCCTGCCACGCACAAAAATCCAAAAAGCTGTAAAAATTCAGAATCAACATATTGAACCGTCGATTAGCTAATTCAATCCGAATCCACCTTCTGTCATATGAGTGACGGTTAAACAGAATTGACGATTAAAACCTCGATTTGCTAATCGACGGTTACCGACATATCGCGATTAAATTGATGGGCTTTCTGTCAAAAAATTGTGTATGACAAAAAAATCGTCAATCCTAGCAGCAGTTACGTTTTGAAGAAAATTGCATTAATTATGCGGTATAGTCATGTACGCAAATTAATACCTGAGTTTCCTAGTCGTATATTTTCATTTATCAACCGAAAACTGGCTGACATTCATTTGTCTAAAAACGCGGACTCGCTGATCCATTTTCTACTTGAAGCAGATGCCGTTTTTCTCTCCGAATAATCGACGTTGTTGTCACAAGTGAAAGCGGTTTCATTTTTTTCTAATGTTACCCAACAATTTTCTTCTGAAAATCAAATTCATGATCAGTGACTTATAATTATAGAATATTAGTTTTACCAGAGTTATATGCCCGTGGGAGTATTTTTTCAATAGTCTGCTAGAGTACAACTCATAAAAATTTGCAAAACTCTACAAAAAATTATTGTTTTTCTGGTGAATAGTCAGGACCCTCAGCAGACCCTTTGCCATTCTAATAAGCTCTACTGTAGGTAATATTCAGCTCAAGTTTTAGCTGAACTTAAGCTAGGCACGTTGTAGCCAGCTTGTGCTCAGATAAAACTTTGTTCGATTTTACTGAACTAGCCCTTGGCATTTTCGAGTAATAGGTTGCTGCTCGAAATGGAAAATAATCGGCTACTGCTCAACACTATGTGAACATTTCAGGTTTAAGTTGTATTCTGCAACTTCTGTGCTGATGAGGAAAACTCGAATAATTTTCTTAGTTGTCTTTCTATATAAAATAACTTCAAGCGATTTCTCGCTACATAAATATCCATCTGAACTGCTGAGGTCTATGAATCAACAACCTCATTCTACTTTGTTATGTTTTATATCTGGGTTTTCAGAATAAAAAATGAAAATTATCATGAATGAATTTCCTATCTAAAAAACTATTAGTTGTGACAATGATGTCAAAATTCGCATGAGAAGGGCTTCACATAAAGTTCGTTTAAAGATTCTTAGAGTCTATAGGCCCATCTATACTTTTTTCGCTAAAAAACATACGCAAGCGATTTGCTCTTCAAGTATTGAAGTAATTTCAGTAAATAATACATCGCAAGGTAGATATTGAAATTTCCGATCGAAAGGTACCCAACACCTTCAACAAGTGTCTATTGAGCGTTTTAAATCCAGCTTTGACGCAAGAAACGTAAGAAACGCAAGATGCTTACAAAATAGCTTGATTTCTTCCACAATATGCAAATTTTTTTTGCAAAATATACTTCACTGGATAGAACTCGTCAAGATCTTTCTTGCGCACAGAGAAAATCGGGGATTCGTTCGGTTTTGATCGTTGCAATCACTTGCGACAGATTTTCGCGAAAAAAGTATAGATGGACCTTATGCCCTTGCTTATCAGAAATTATGCAAGCTAAGCAGTTTTTTATAGTACTTTCGTCGTCTCATTTGAGCAAAAGATGAAAAAGCAACTGTAAAGGATTTGATGCACATTTTTTGGATGTGCAATCCTTTTCATTTCTGAAGAATTTACTTCCATCTTTTTAAAATCTTATTATGCTTCTTTTTGGGAGAAGTTGACACAAAAGACTAGTCGGTGTCTGGCCGCTCAAAGCATCGATTTTTGATTAGAAATGCTTCATCGTCATTCAACCGCGAAACGCCTTACCGTAACTACCACGGATTGGAAGGACTTTTATAGTCGAGGAATAAGAAAACCTTAAACTTCCTATATTGCTAATTTTTCCTACCTAAATTATTTAATAATTTTTTAATACTGTTTCGTAGAGTACTATTTCCGTAGCATCTACTTTTTGCACTTTATTCTTCAATAAATGAAGAGTCACGGAAATTACTGTGGACTCAACCTGGAAGTCGTACACTATTCTTGATCAAATTGATGACATCATCGTAACTGTTGATGATTGTATTCATTTACTCTCGTATTCAGTGTTAAATTGCCTAAGAACATTTTCAGAAACTATGATGGCACATAACACAAGGTATTTGAACAGAAATCCACGATTCGATGTCTTAGGTTCATTTTTTTCACTAGTAAATCATTATTCAAGCCTTGCATTTTAAAACTTTTCAAGTATTTCCAATTGCTGGCCAAGAACGGATTATCGAGTTCATGTCAAGACTACTAAGCACATGATGATCATTCCTTACAATTCGGTAAATATTTTGGATCAGGGTTGAGTAGAAAAAGATAGCTGCTATAGTATACCTTTATCGAAATTCTTGTAAATAAAAAAGTGGTAAGCAAATACTAATTCATATTCTCATAATTCCTCTCTGAATTGTATTTCGTGTGAGACTGGAAATTTGCAAGCCTACTCAACTCACGGTTACCATTTTTAACAAAAAAATATACCGTAAATGCTTTTTGTAAACGACCTTGAGGTGCTTTTTCCATTGTAAGCATTTTACAAAATAACAGACAATTGATATTGAAAGAGAGTAGCCTGGCCAATAGAAACAGCCTGAAAATCCATATTTTTTTGGTTCTAGGACAGTGCAAGATAATAGTTTACAGAACATAATGCATCTTGCCATAAAGTTAGTCTTGGAAATACTGATGTTGACACCCACAGCGATTGGATATCGCCGCAGGCCCATCACCGCTACCAGGCTCATTACCACTATAGTTCCATTGCCGCGACCTTTTTGACGGGTTATAAGCGTGACGGTGCCATTACCGCTATCATATGAATTTTTGTTCGTTACAAAAAAATTAATTTGGTTCTTGCGGGAGGAATTTTTCGCTTGATCTTCTTCATGCCTTGTGCACATGGCTAAAAATAGTTTGATAGAGTATGAAACTCATCATGGCCACTCTCTTCATAATTTATCATTTTTCACCTTATAGCCATGAAAACTTAATGCATCGCTTCGAAAAATTCTCCTGCAAATTTAATGGAAATGCATGAAAACTCCTAGACAATTTTTGGCAAGAGTGTAAATGTGAACTTTGATTAAATTTTTCTGTAAAAAATAGACTACATCCTAAGCCTTGATTTGTTATTGACTTTACAGATGTTATTTTACTTCCTGAATGAAATAGCAGTTCAAAACAGGTTTTTTTGCGCAGTGTAGTGTTCATCCGCCATGCACAAAAATTTCCGGCAATTTTCTGCACAGAACAAAAATTTTTGATCGAGAAGTGTCTAAGTTTTTGGTTTTTCTTCTTTTTTGGTGTTTTTTGAGAGAATAGATGAAAAAGTGCATTTTTCGGTTTTTAGCGGTTCAAAATCAAAAATTTTTCAGTCACAGTTCCTACCGATAACTTCGCTTGTCTGTGGCATTATCGATTATAAATACTGCGCTTGAGCAGGCATTTTTCCGCATTGCATTTTTTTTGGCCGAGTGGAGAATTTTTTGATGTAATAAAGGTGAATTTCAGGTGCGATTTAGAAAGACGAAATTTCAAATTTTTCCCGCGCTTGGCGCCGGCCATTGCAATAACCTATAATATTCAGTACAATTAAGCTAAAACATAGACAATTCATTCATCAGTTATCCACTATTGCTTCCATGAATTTTCTATGTCTCATCTCATATTAAAGTGAATAAGATTTGGCACTTTCTATGAAAATATAATGAGAAATTGAATTTTCCAATTGGCATTAACAAGAATTCAATGATTTTTCTCACACTTCTTCTTTCACTTATTTAATACCATCATTTTCCGACTGAAAATACAGACCGAAAGTGTTACAAATTCATACTTATTTGGAATCGGAAAAACTTGTTCAGTGCAATATTTATCCGACCATTTTTGCGCGGTGCAGTTTGAGGCTTGCAACTGTTGCTTTTGAACAAATTTAAAATTTAAATTTTTTTTTCATTCCGATGATTGTCATAATAACTATTGAACTGAAAAGAAATATGTATTTACAACTTTATTTCGAATAATTAAACACACACGTGATTATTTATTCGCATATGTATACTACATACAGGATATGGATCCGATCATGATCGGGTCGGATCTATTCTTCTAGATCAGGATCCGATGATTACAGTTTTTCGGATCCGGATCCGATGGAGCAATTTTTCACGATCCGGATCTGATGTATTCAAAAAAAGTGGATCCGGCCCACCCCTAATAAATACTTCGTATATCAGAATTTCAGGAATTTTTCCAGTGTAGGTAGTAAATCTTGAAATGCGGTGAAAATTAGAAACATGGCTCTCTATGAAGATTTACAAAAACTGGTTCTCACTCGAATAAAAATAACTCGGGTATATCACATTTTGTAGCACCAGTGCACAAAAGATGTAAAAGACGATTTTTGTGTCCTCTTGTCATAATTTATGGCTTGTATAGGAGGACTTTGAGCCAAATTCAGTGTCCAGGAAACTGCGTCTCAGGCGACCGACGAGTTTTCCGGTGCGAAAATGGAGCAGTGATTGATAGAGCTATGTACCTATATGGCCAAGTTTTTGTCTCAACTTGTAACGGAGATAACACAAAGACTTGAGGCTGAAAAGCTGCATCGTCGTGTAGTTTGTTTTCCTATTGCGTTTCAAATACAGTATCGATTCCGTTATCGGTCTTAGTACACAACACTAGCTCAAAGCTACAGTATAATCTTCAGGCTGTGATTACTTCAATGATTTGTGAAGCTATGATCATGACATCATCTCTCATTTCTCGTGACGAAGATCATATTACTTCCAGCATGTGTGTGTATTTTCATGACAATCATCCAATTTGTAGTCTATTTTTTAGATGAGGCTTGGTAATGCATAAAAAACCACCTGCATATCTCTTTTTCTCAAGTTCACTGTGACACATTGGGCCACGACGCATGAAAAATTTACGCTTTCCGAGTTTGTTTAAAAACAGAATCAACAGTCAAAAGTCATGATTTTTTTCATAATGATCTTTGAAGTCTATTATTGCTTCGAATTTTTTCCTTCTGTGGAGCTAATTTAGCGAACATGACCTGTGCATGTGTCTACCAATGGTCTGTTTTCCATAGATGTTATAGACGCAACTGATTCTGAGTCCGGATAGAACGAATTATTGTCAGCGCTGTTCTAATAACCATGGGAATGAGTGCCTGAGTGCCTTTCAAAAGAATCAAAGAAATTCAACGTTAGGAAGGGTTTTATGTTATTTTATAAAATGCCTGTAAACTGAAATGAGCTTTCTACCAAACTCATCCACTTAAATCTTCTATATTGTAGAATTTTGTATGGAAACAAAAAATCTGCATAGTATGTCAAAATTTTTTTCCCACAAACTGATTTCTACAGGATCCACAAGGAAAAATTTCAAATCGTGTTTCACGGTTAAATCACTGTTTTTGTTTCTTACTCATTTGCGCCGTCCGGTTTGCATTTGAAAATGAATGGATTATAGGATCATGGACAACCAGATTATAAGCTGCTGACTTTTAATTTATTCACTGTTAAGTAGGTCATACTGATTAATTCCTAAGTCGCGTTTTGTATAGCTGGATTATCTGCCGACATTTACATTGCGATACACGGACTACTGAAATGGTACAGCGGATTAATCGCTACTATTGAGCAATTAATTCACAACAAATGGACAGATAATTAAGTAAAAATCCTGAAAGCAGTCTTGATGAATAGCGTATACTGCATAAAACTGCTCATTTCCGCTGTTGCTTTTGTTCACATAAATTTGCAAAGGAGTGTTAAACAACGAGGATTTTGTCTATGCTTGATCTCTGCAAGCAAAATAGAAACAGGCCTGGCTTTATCTATCGAATGCATTTATTGTTACCGTATAGACGAAATGAAGTCTAATAAACTCACCACTGTTAGCTACAAATAAAAATTATTGTGTTAGGGTTATCCAGATGGCAATGCTGTGGCTAATTGACTGACCAGAGTCGTCCAGGTGTAACTTCTTAAATTAAACGTAAAATAGCATTTGATAGCCCACACACATCCCCTGTAATGGTACATTAGTACATGTACTCTTTGCACTGACATTAGCATAAGTAATCGAACTCATTGAAACGTAGCTCATACTTGACATCTCTGGAAGCAGAAAATCTTGTTTGGCAGGATCCGTTGATATAAAAAAGATTCTTGTATGCGTGTGATCAGTTTTACATCGGTAAATGAAAGTAAGTATGTAATTATTGTAAGTTGTCAAAATTTACGTAATTTTAGAGAATTAATTGAATCAAAACATATATCAGGATCAATTGTATTTCAAAATATCAAACGTATGTTTTCCGACCATGCATCGACATAAAAAAACCTCAGGAGAGGTCGAAGAAGTTATACAAAAAGTTTAATCATTCATAGCTCATTTAGAAATAGAGATACAACATTTCATGTTATTATGTCCTTACGTCTTGGGTCAAGGTCTTATGGTAGGCCTTTACGAAGTATCGGCTCATAATCAATCAAAATTTTCATCGTTTCATCGCAAAAAATTCTGACGTAAAGATCTATTCGGGACGTGGTCAAATCTCTGCTCGCCGAGTATGTTACTATCAACGCTCTTTACTAATTGCTAGCATAAGTACACAAAAAGCCCATAGTTTTCTAATGTTCATAATTAGTGTTACGTTATCCAGCTGGAAATTAATTTATGAATTTACATCTGGAGACCTTTTTTTTCTTGATTTTAGAATGTTGACGTTTCTGTGAAGATTGTAGTAGTCATTGTCAGCCACTAATCCACTCATTGTTTATACATGGTCGATTTATCTTAAGATGTTTCGAAGAGGTGGAAAGCAAGTACTATTTCCTATCTTTGCGTTGTTTTACTAAACTATACGTAAAATAAGACTGAAAGTTTGTGAGCTCACTCACTAACTTTTAATTATGTTTACGGTGAAAAATCTGACCGTAGAAGCTTTGTGTACACGCTTTTGATGACATTATTAATTTTTGTCGTTTTTCGATTTAAGCATTCATAAAAAACAGACTGTAGTACCCTCAGCCTCTATCCATTGTTTTTTATTTTGTAAGACATAGAGAATCAATCTCTCGTTTTCTTATGGCGTTGTTTATTTTTTTGTCCATTAATAACGAAACAACTTTCGTTCGGTCTCGTCCTCGTCCTCTTCTAAAACACAATCTTGAGCCCTGCATCTGGTAGATTTTTTTCCTTTTTTCTCAAGGAACCATTCATTTTTATGCCACTTTTCGCATTTAATCTCGCCTAGCCGAACAACGCTGAACGATCTTAATTTGCATATTTTTACACACCTACACCGCAACGGAAAGCTAAGACGGCAACAACGCCAACATGATTATTATAATATTATGTAGCAGTGTATATCATTTCGATCAGAAGATGATCTATTATTGTTGATCATCGACTTATGGAATATGTAATGGCGTTTGATGAACTTAAATTCAACTTTTGACCTAGTATGGACCTTTTGGACGCAATTACCGTTGATAGATTATATGATGGTAGCCAAACGGGGCATCATCCAAAAATCTATTGCAGAAGGTAAGCAGATTTTAGTCGAGCCTGGAGAACTGTGAAAAGATCCTGCATCGAGACTCCTATAGAGTGTTTTCTAAAATCTTAGAATAAAGCTGGAAAGCGAGTATATTTTACATTTTTAAAGTTTTCAGACAAATACTCGTAATATATCGCATACGACTCGAAATTGATGAGAATTCTCAAGTAACCAAGAGAATGCACTTTTTTTGTATACGATTTTTACGAAAGTACTAATTTTTGTTTTAAAAGCCTTTCTTAAAAAGTAGAATATACCGTATTTTCACAAAAATAAGAAAAAGTCTGCGGGATGGTTTCTGAAATAATCAATGTTTCACGGCCTGTTCACTTTGATATGGGATGAGAGTCGCAGCAAAAACCACAGAATCTAGTTCTAACTCAGAATTTTTACGGGGCATTCAAACCTTTATTTTATTCCTCGATTTCTTCAGATTGAATTGAAAAGCTAAAAATCCCTAAAATGCATCGTGCTCGCTTAACTTTCACGTGAGGGATACTTGCGTCATCCACGAGCGCGAGTAAAGTGCAGGGCCGGTATTACTATAAAGCTGGAGCTTAAGTCTGAGCTGGAGCTCAAGACCGTCTTGATTAAGCTGGAGCTTAAGTCGGTATTACTAAAAGTTAAGCAGGTGCTGAGCAAGAGAGACGAGTTAAGCTGGAGCTTAACTACATTTTTATATCTTTTGTGTGGAAAGTTAAGATGGAACTTGGTTAAGCTACAGCTTAAGTCGGTATTACTAAGAAGTTAAGCTGCAGCTTAGCAAAGCTGTTGCTGAGCACCAGCTTAAGTTCCAGCTTAACTTTTTCATATGTTTTGCGTTGGAAGTTAAGCTTTAGCTTAACTTTTTGTGTCGACATTTTTTCGTGGCTCTACGATGTTTATTAGTTTATTGTGTCTCTACGATGTTTATTTTCTTATGTGTGCATAATCCGACAGTAGTAACTAGTACCTATATGCATTGAACATATTGAAAAATACTAACATGGATATGTATGAATAAAGCGATTAGTCGTTATCGATTTTCTAGGAAAAGTTTTGCAATTTTTGTCGTCATCTTTTTCGTTGTAACTTTTTTGTCCTTGCTCTTTGTGGTCATTTTTTTCATCAAAAATTTCGTTAATTTATTCACTCATCGATCCTCTTACTGATCTTCTTAATGAAAACGAAAAATGAAAAAGAAATTAGCAAAAAATGTGATTTCTTGACGTTCTCCTTCATAACAAAACGATCAGTCATTATCGTATAACATCATAAAAATACAAACTTAAGACAGCTACCCGCCAATCTTAACTTTTTCCTGTTAAGCTGCAGCTTAAGCTCTAGCTTAACTTTCGTAATACTGGTCAGACTTAAGCTCCAGCTTAACGGTCGAACGAACTTAAGTCCGAGACTCAAGTTTGAATCTTAAATCTCTTGCTCAGCTGCAGCTTAACAATTTTTTCAGTAATACGGACCAAGCTGGTGCTCAGCTGGAACTAACTTTTTTTATATGTTATAACGTTGTAGAGACTTAAGTTGCATCTTTAGCTCCACCTTAAGTCGCAATAGTAATACCGGCCCCTGGTCCTGTACATTTTTATCGGTCTGATAAAGTTATTGAAGAAAATTCTCAAATTGACGGTTTACAGCTTATCTGTCTCTGACTGCGGTATACAATAACCATTTAAATTCTTTACGATTCAACGTACTTTTATTGCTCAGGCTGCGACTCCAACTTGAAAATGAACGAACTACAAATTATTCTGTAGCCCATATAAGTAAAGTTAAGCGGAGTAAACAATCAAAACTGCAAATAGCAGGAAAAAAGAAGTTGGAAATACATGCGATTGACAGCTCAATTTGTGATCTACGAAATCGGATCAATAAATTCGTAGGTTTCTTAATGAATGTTGGAACAATCATTTTCCACAGTAATGGTCTTGGACTTATGAGATTTGCGCTTGTTTTTCCAAATGTCATGGATTGTTTTAACTTTTTCTATCTTGAGGAGTCACCGGAAATTTGAAAACTGAGCAATGACCCTCTATCCGGTATCCCATGCATGAAACACAGTGGATTCATACAAAATATAGGGAAATTCATGAAAACTCTGCGCTTGCTTTGAGCAATATGCAAAAAACGATGGCGCTTTCAAAGTAGTTATACATTTGAAAATTGTGAATGGAATTTTGCGCACCATTGTTGATTCAATTGGACAGTTGATAAGCTTGAAAACAGGCTAATTTAGGCGTATAATGTAGAGCTAGCCACTCTTCGGCGCAGTTACGATGCGTTGCAAAAAATATTTGATGGCCAATTTGAAGCTTCTTGAAGTCTGTATACGCCGGATGTCTCCTTCGTGACAAATTTCACAAAAACGCAATCAGACCCAAGAAGCCGTATTTTTTATCAGGGCGTTCTAAGCTACATGTTAGCAACTTTTCAAGCAAGGTTTGTTGCTGGCAAGGAAGCTTGATTTCTAATCACTCAAACATGAAACAACAATTTATGGGTGAGGTGAAGAGGGGGACCGTCCTCTTTTCAATGCAAAGGTATTGAAGTTAGCGTGAAAGAATCCATTTTGATTGTTTTCTGAACGGAGTTGATAAATGCTGATCATTATCGTTGAATTTTAGAATAAGTTTGTAATAAAAGCAAGAGAAATGAGCGTAATATGGCTTGAACAAATATAATGATTTCACGTGAAAATGCAATCTCTCGCAAAGCACGCATTTCGTTGGAAATTTTGATCTGGGTATAGTATGGAAAAGTTTGATCAACTGTTTATGCACCTTATTGCGCAGATATCCTGATAATGTAATTAAAAACAAGAAAGGCTGATTTGAGAAGATGAAAACCAACAAAATGGAAACAGCAACTGGCTGATATACTATAGTGCCTGTTTTTTCCAGATGAGCCTTGGGGAGAAAAAAGATGCTCATGCAAACAATAAATAGCCTGCGTAAGCGACTGCTTTTATCACATTGACAGTAGCAATCAGGACTACAACTTGACAAAAGAAATTATTGGCACACGGTGTCCGGTCATCATCTGACCGCGGACTTCATCGAACTTTCTTGGATTTCGAGGCTCATTTGAAAATGAACAGAGTAAAAAACTTCTGGCAGGATAACATGGTGTTTTTGTGTCAAAATTTTTTAGCTGACTTCCGACATTTAATTGTTTCGGCCTAAAACGACAAGAATATGTACAATAAAAATTACGACAATCTCAAGGTTTCAGTTTATTTTTATTGTTCGAGGCTTTCTTACTTGAAAATTTCTTACTAAACTTTAGTTCGTTGGAATGATTGGTTTTGACCTAAGAATATATAGTTATAGAGTTCGAAAAGTCGAGCTGAAATGTCTCCCTTTTACTGTTACTCATTTAGGTAGACGTGTCAAATTAAAAGACATTGATTTTTTGCAAAATTTTCAGGTGACCTGATATAACATTAAAATCTATCAACGTTTAATAATTCTAATAAATTCCAAGAAATTGAAAAAATATTTAGTTACTGATTTTTTGTCAATCTATTTGTTTTTGAGTCACACGAACACTATATAATTTTCTGCGATAAGCAATAAATTTTTTGTGCAGCAAGCTAATTTTTTACCAGAGCCCCGTGAGTTTCGAAACCGTACTTCATCAAAACAGAAGGGTTACAAGAAACGTTCTTTTATGAACACATCTACAATAAAAAATAGAAACTAAAAATAAATGATCGCTCATCAAAATTTGATTGAACGTGATATTCATGAAGTGGAAATGAAATTCAGCAAGATCACAGTCAGTTTGCCAGCATGTTGCCAGCTACTAATACAATCAAAAACTTGAATTCGTACATTTAATATAAACGTTTATTGAGATCACTGACTTTATTTAACTCAGATTCTCATTCCGGCCTCTGTCTACTTTACTATTGAGAACTAAGAAATCAAAAAATTTGGTCAGCTTGAACGAAATTCATTTTTCACAATACGTGCCTTTGTTTGGGCTAGATAAGTCAAGTGACAAAACGTATACACGCCATGCAGCATGACTTTGCGTGGTTCGGATAAAATTATTCCTTTATCCTCTCTGGAATATGCTATATTACCCCAAGCTATCGTTGATATTGTTTTTTAATTATTATCACGTTTTCAGACGTGCCGCGAATTTGACTGACCAAAGAATATGCGTTTTACTTCAGATTCAGAGAAAAAGCGGTTTCATCATCAGGTAAATGTTGAGAATTCAATTCCTGCTAACGGTAAGATGATTGCGATGGTTGAATCAACTCCCACAGTCACTTTAGCTGTTGTAATTTAAAGATGATAGTCATATTTTTCTTTCATCGGGATAAATCAATTAAGTTTGTTTCTTAGGGAACTAAACATGTGCCGTAAACTCCCGATTTATCACGTTCTCGCATGTTGTGTTTTGTAGCTACTGAAGCCCATTTGCAGCAAATAGGAAATTTTTAGTAACTGTTCGTTGCGTTAAATTTATTCTCATTATATGTACACTACATGACCGTTATCAACCTTATCATTAATTCTGCTGCAGATTTTCTTCGGAGAAGATTGCTGTGATTCTCTGTCGTCAATCACTGTTATTGTCAGTATGGTGGATGCGCAAGCCGAGTTTATACTCCAGACTCAAGACTCGTTCACAATATTGAGACGATATTCTGTTTGGTTAGTGTTAGTTATCGAACATAAAAGGATCATATAAGTGATAATGAACACGTTTCAGAATTTGGAGTATTCGTTAATTTCATACATTTATTCTAACGATCACCAAGACTGACCATTCCAGTGATACTCTCTTACTTTCATACATTTCTTACGTTACTTTTAGTCGATGGTTCTCGTAATATTACATGTCATTGTGAATGTAACTTGATTTATTTCTTCATTCAGATTTCAAGATAACGGCTATTCAATTTTATTCTCCTAAATTAATAATTAATTCAATGAACAGAATTTTTACTGCACCCATACCAAAAGTGAATTTTTGCGGTATTGAACCGAATATAAGCCATGGATTCAATATCTTTTCAAGTTTTTAGTGCTTGTTCTATTGTAGTTCAGGTTTTATAAGAATAACTACGGTGGTCGGGTTTTCGCAGACGTCAACTTAGTTATATAAAACGTTTTACAGCCCACGTATTACAGGTCTCTTGTGAACCTGTGTTGTACGAAATTTTAATCCGTCTTTGTTTTTTCGTATACTTGTTACAATAATACGTTTTCTGATATGCTAATGTAGCTCTCCAGATGATCAATAAACGCAAGAGCTCTTCAATTTTCTCTTTGCGTGCAATTGATGTAAATGTAGTGTTCGACCAAAAAGCTTTTCTTGATGAAGCTGCTTTTTGTTTTTGCTTATGTCATATCATCATTTCCTATTCCCATTGTTTTTCGGTGTGTCAAAATGAAAATAAGGGAAGAATAATGTGGAAAAAGAGAGCGGAACAGATAAAATGTGGAATGGCATAAACGCACTGTAAGAGTATATATATATATATATCACATACAATTAAGGATTACATGAATGACGTGAAAAAATGTATACGCGGGACACTGGAGCTTTTCCGAAGAACGTTGAATCCCAAAATGCAAGCGAGAACAGCTTACATGTACACCTTTTATTAAACAGAAAATAATTAAGAATCTAGTGTCTTCCCAAATCGACTGCTTCGCATTTTGTTTTTTTTCTCCTGATTCTGTACACAGATCGAATACACTTACATTGAGATCGTTTTCCTCCGCAACCCACATATCATTTGGTGCGGGTATTAATTTGGTTCGTTATTTCTTCATCGTCAAGAATATCTAGAACAATCTTGACATTTCCTTCCCGTTGATGGAATTGTTGTGCATGTCGATGTGGTATTGTCTTTCGATTCGGCTCTGTAAAGTGCTAATGTTGACGCAATGCGTATTCAAGATTGATTATCGTTGTTGATGTGTTCGATCTTTCAATATGTCCTATTCTTCTTAAGAATCCTATTACACAAAAATTTCCCAAACGATTTTCATCCTCTCGTTTCATGGTCCAACTGTTTGATAAATATTTCGTTAACAGATGCTTGAATAGAAATTTTTCAACAATTTTCGCATCTGATTTGTGAAAAATGTTGCATGAAGTTTTTAATATAAGAGTTCATCAGTGTAGAAAGTTGTCAGAATTTTTATATAATTTTTCATTAGTGTCTGAGCAGAAAGCTACTATTGGCTACTATTCAGTTAATAGGAATATTGTAATGTACGTCTCAAGGCATGGGATGAAACCTTCCAGAGAACGCAGAGTAAACATTACCCAGGGGCCGTATTCATAAAAAGGCTGGAGTCTATAGACCGGTCACTAGACCGAAATCGAGAAAAAAAGGTATACATAAAGAGTCTTAAGTCTAAAAGTCGGTCTAAATCGGTCGACTTTTAGACCAAAAATTTAGACTGCTTCTCTAGCGGGCTAAATGTATTTAGACCAAAGTTTTTCATTGAAGTGGTTGCTTTTTCAAAATTTGGGTGTTGAATATCAAAGGGCATTGAGGCGAAAAGGAGTTTTTCGAGATGTACGGAATCAGTTAGCTTTGTCTGATACGAAACTCATGCAGAGATTTGGTTTTAATCGTTAAGATGTATTCAAGGTGTATCGGGGTATTACTGAATTGATTCGTGGAGATATTGAAAGTCCGACTCAGAAAAATCGAGCTATTCCTGCGATTTTGCAAGCTTGCATTGTTTTACGGTACTATTTCTGGGACTTTTCAAATGATAATCGGTGACAAAAAGACTTTAACTCGGTCTATAGACTTTAGATTTTAACCTCCTTTATGAATACGGCCCCAGAGTCCGGATATATTCATCTATCAAAAACAAATAGAAAAACGTAAAGATTCTAACAAAGTTGACAACATTTCATTAAATTTTTAAACTTTATAAAGATTTATAACATTGCATTGCACAAATTTACTTCTACAGATATTATAGCGAAATTTTTCGGCTAGAAATAGAGATGTAAAATCATCGGAACTCGCTTGGAACAATGTCACTTGTTCGACTTTTTGACATTACAAAATTAAAGTTGAAATGAAACAGTAGTACAAAGACGGTGCTAAATGTCAGATTTTGAAATTAGTCACGGTCTGCATATTAATTGCTTTCAAAAGCCCGAAATGCCTCGGTAGGTCAACCGAAGTTCCATCTGAAAACATTTTTCAATGGTCCACTTATTTTCAAATGAGCCTCGGAATGTAAAACAATCCACAGAAATACGTGAGCAGATCCTTGATCGTATGCCGAAGTCTGTTTTATTCAAGTTGTTCTGCTAGCCAATGCAACCAATAGAAAAAGCGTCAATATACGCAGGTTGCTTATGACTTGCATGAAGATCTTTCTACGTTCCGAGTTTCATTTGAAATATTCTATAGCCAAGATTTTTCAGTATGGTTATTAGAGTTGATGATCATTTTCTCTCTGTTTATATCAACTTGAGTGTGATACTTTCATTTGCGGTGAGTTACAGTAAGCGTTGAATGAATTACTCGTGAAGGACAAGCCCAATAGTTTTAGACAGGTCTTAACCGTGCCCTGTCTATACAAAATCTTGTTTTGGAAATTCCTTGTTCTCAATGCAGCAAAACAGAGCTTTTGTTTCTGCTGTTGCATATAAGTTAAGGACTGTTTGTACTCCTAAGTGGTGTTCATTAATTCTTAGCGGAATATTCATACGATGGAAGAGGCTCGAATTCTACGCATGTAAATGTAAGAAGGTCATCCAAAGGATCTAGTGCCATGAAAGTATTTGCATGAATTTTGCTGATGCTCTAATGAATTGACTTTCAGCCAAGTTCTCCTAAGCTATTCACGGTCCTTCAAACACTAAGGCACAATCGGGCAGCTTGGGCTATGATGTATTAAAAAATTACAACATGGTAGCTTTTTGGTTCGGAGAATGATCCCGAACATAGTTGACGCTTTTTGGAAGTCCGTAAAATAAAAAGCAATTGGTATGATGCAATATATATTATAAGCATAATGATACAGCTTCTTCTCATAAATCAGTTTTGAGAATCTTTGATCTTATATTTCCATGTTTAATTTCAAACGAGTGTCGGTTATGCACAGTGCAAAATGAAGAAAGAAAAAGGTGGTGGCCGAAATCCGACTCATTTCTGAGCGCGCTACAGTCAACTTGTGAAAAAGATTTTGACTATGCACGTTTTTTATTTACAAAAACATATGCCGTCGCAGGAGCTCATTTGGAAAAATAGTTTATTTTATTTATTTATTTATTTATTCCTTTGCCTGTTTTTGTCTATCTTTACATACGTATATTTGTCATATTTACTTGTCTTTTTTTACGTTGTCTCTTTATCAGTTCCTCTACGTTGTTTTTCGGAGAAAACATTTTCACAGCACATCTGTGTATATTTGGAATTTTATATTCCAATTAAAATCCCGGAAATTCTCTTCGGCTAATCTCCAAAAAATCCTCTAATGCCTTTCCATCGAGTTAACGTCCCGTTGGGGAATCGGTGGTTGATTCGGCGGCAGCAGCAACAGCAGCAACAACAGCAATTGGCTCAATTTAGCTACGAGAAGTCCGTTGCATCGTCGCCACGCATATCAGAAAGGAATCGAGGAAAATTGGCGTCTGCTGGGACGGCAAGTAGCACTACGACTTTTTTGCACGATAAAGTCACTGCTTTTAGATCGTGCGACAACAGGACGGAAACGAAAAGTCAAAAAATTCAAGGTAATTGAAGCTGCTCTATTTTTTGTGTTTGAATTTCGTATGTTCGGCCGCAACAACATTTGGCTACAGTAATAGAGAAAATTACAGTTTAAATTCTGCAACATGATGCTGTTCAACGAATCATAAAAAATTTTCTTATTTTATTCACATCTTACCGTTGCGACGCAAGAAAGCTTTGTTACTTTTCTACCCCAATCTTCTATTTCACCGATTAGCAGGGTTTTAGCTTTGATGCTCACGTCAACTCTGTTGAATTTCACGACAGTGTCAAGACAGATTCTTGAAAAACAAAGACGCTTTTTGATCTACCTGTCATCGATATAATAAACAAGGTGCTACAACTCTGATATGTAATATCGATTACCTGAGCTTGTGATGAAGGGCTTCCTGGGTGGCGTCGGAGCTGTCCCACCACTGGCCAATGTCGGGGTAGGTGTAACCATCCCGACCAGGGCTTGACAAAAATGGCCGGGTTCGGGATCCGTGGATTGGCTGAATCATCAACCCTTCGGGGACTTGATAGAATTATTTTTGACAATGAAAATCGTTTAAACGAATTTCAAAAGCGAAATGAGATTCACGAAGTGTGTGAATTAATCCAATAAAGCATGGAATGAAATAATTATCAGAAACTATTGAATAGAGTGTTTGAATAATGATTCTTCTGATTTTTTCATTTTTTTTAAACGATTTTAGCATCAGTTTTTTTCTTTCGACAGTTTTCATTAAGAATATTACATTTCTGAGAATACATTTTCTTCACTGGTTTCGTCCCAGTTTCTTCATGTCTCATTCTTCTACATATTCTGATGATCACAAAGGATTTTCATACTGTCTCCGCATTCTGGCTTCCAATACCTAAACAAAATACAAAATTACCTCGGTTTGAACATACTTCTTATTGACCCAGATCTAAAATTTAAGATCGAGATTCATGCAGCTATGAATCTGTTACAATAAGCTTTGGAATGAAAACTTTGATCGTTAGGTACAGACAATTTGAATTTTGGGTACTACGATTCTGTTATTTTTTCATTACTTATACACATTCTGATGGATATTTGCTATTTTCATAGTACATAACCTGTGTACTATACATTTTCTAACCAATTCGATTTTTAGCTTTCGACGCTGGATTAGATGCCGATGATTTAGACTTCAAAATCGATCGAAATTCCAGATTTTTCAAAGCCAGGCTATCGGCCAGTGACAGTCTCCTACTGCAAAATATCGACAATTGTCAAGGTCGGTCGATTTCACCGTCTGCTGTAATAACGACGACTACGCCAGCGACCGACAGGGCTTGGGCCAAAAAGCCAAGTTCGGCGACCACAAAATGTTCCCTTTCTTCTTCACTGGTCACTAAAAGCGATTTTTCGGAGAAGAAACTGAAGCGCTTGCTTCTTACTTCAACTGCTAGTTTGATGACCGGCAACGGCCACTACCAAGGCCATAGTATGCCCGATTTGGGAACCTTAACCAAAAGTGACAAAAGAGATAACGACATTAAGTCCCTGATGATGGAGGATTATGGTTCTGTAATGGACAAGTCCGTCAATTCCATGCAATTTATGGACGATATAGGAGATGAAGAAGAACAATCACACGACGACATAGCATCGAACACTGGAAAAAGTTTGCGAAAATTGCGGCTAATACCCAATAAAAGGGGCATGACGCCCAAATCGATGTGCCGCGGCCACTTAAAGCACATTGTCCAATTAGCGGCAGTACCGGCGCAGTAAGTGCTTTTGCTCCGAAAAATATACTAATTCGGTTAGCGATGATTTGGGCTTCTGATTGATAAGAAACTTGTGCGCATCTTCCATTCGCATATTTTTCCTGTATACTTTATCTACGTAAATTCCTGATCGATATAACCATGGGATTCAGGGTCAGTGCTCTTGGTCAAAGTTTCAATAACGTTTATTACTATTTCATATGGAGGAAGATAAGGTGAGCAATCAGTGTAGTACTCATGGTCGTGAAATATCACTGAATTATTTAGGCATAATCGAAAACGATCTTTCTGTAGCTTCTACGTCAGCTAGACAGTTCTCATTGATTCATCAACTGATCCACCTGCTATGGTTTATTGCGTAAATTTCTATACTGCTGCTTGGTTAACTCCACACACTCATCCACAGTAAATCGATCTTTTAGCTTTATGTTATGCACATTAATCAAATGATTTCTCTACACATCCTACTATACAACCTGTTCGGATTTGGACTTATTAGCTGTGAACTATTCCTTTCGTCTATACATAGTGCGACTATTATGACTGATCTTCGCTCTAAAAATTCACAATCAATATTTTTATTGCTTGTAGACCTTGAGTTTTTTGTTGTTTTTTGTTGTTTTAGAAATCTTGATAAATCAACACTTCATTGATTTTCCGTCAAACTTGCAAGATCACTCCACGCGTTTTTAAGGCAAGTGGATATTTGACGCGAAGACTGACAATAAATTTAACATTACTTACGATTGAACATTTTTTGCGGAAATTCTGAAATCAACCATGTTATATAGTGTATTTGAATACCTAAAGCAGCTGATTTATGTTACACTGGTCGTTCCTTCCCTTTCCAGTGAACCATATTTAGGAACAATGAAATTTGCATAAGTGTACTTGATAATGGTAAGTTCGTCTGTAGCTGATCTCAGCAACTATGTAAAAAGCGTAAGATATGCAAATGTTTTCTAAGGAGTGCATTATTGTTCATGTTATCGGCTTTTATATATATGAAATTGGCGTTAGGCAAAGTTTGAAGAGCTAGGGCCGGTTTCATCAAAGAGAATTCAGCTCTAGCTGAGCTGCATCTGAAGCTGTAGCTCAACTCTATATGTTTTACTATTGCCGTTAAGGTTCAGTTCAGCTGCAGCTTAACTCATACACACAATACATATCGGGAAAGTTAAGCTTTAGCCGAGCTGCAGCTCAACTCCGTATGTTATAACATTGTCGTTAAGGTGCAGCTCAGCTGCAGCTAAACTTTTTCGATACGTTTTGTATGTACGAGTTAAGCTGCAGTTGAGCTGCACTTTAAAGGCAATGGTATAACGTATAGTTATACTTCAGCTTAAGCTGCAGCTCTGTTTGAGCTCAAGTCTTTTTGATGAAACCGGCCCCTGTACATTGCAGATTTTTCAGCACGAGTCGTATTAGCAATCGTGCTAATAAAAAATATATATCATTAGCACAGTTGGCACGATTGACAAATGATACATCGTTGGTATAGAACAAATGTGTGGGTCTGTCGCTTTTAAAAACATGCATGAAACCAAGCTTGATGTCGGTACTTTCAAAAAGAATTTGAACGAAAAACAAAGCATTCAGAATAGATTTTTTATTTTGTGGCGTTATGGAATAAATATTAGAAAATGTTTATTTTTTATATATTTTGTATAATTTTCTTCTCGAACTTTTCGTAAAAATTTTCCACTTTGAATCATTAGCACACGTGCTAACGTCTGAAATTTCTATTAGCACGGCTCTGGTCTCATTAGCACAGTGCTAAGAAAACCAAGGTGCTATGCAAAATACAGTCACACACACACGCAGGGTGGCCCAGAAAAAAATTTGGAGATATTTAAAAGGTTATCTGTTGAAGCTATCAAAATTTTACATTCTGATTTACTCCGCAACAAAATAACTTCATTTTTAATGAAACGCCCAGTATGTAATTGCTTTCTCGATTAAGAAATTTTAAACAAAAAATGTGCCATAAATATCAATGCTCGGACAATCGGGATTATTACAAAAATAGAGTCGTCCGAGAAACTTGAAATTGGAATCGGGAATTTAAAGTATTGGCCGGGGAAAAGGAATGGTCGGGGAACGGAGATACAACCTGAGCATCGGAAGTAATTCTTAGACATCAGGTCAAAAAAATGCGATTTTCCTCATGTTTTTATCAATCGTGGTTTCTGAGATCAAGCATAGGTGTATTTATTATTGCACACTACTTATATTCAAATCTTAGAGTTGTTTTGTATTGGAATTTTTGCCGGAAAATAATTCCTTCGTTAGTGAAAATAAGATTTTAATACTATACATTTGGGTTCAGTGCCTTTTCCGACCGCCTGTTGTGTATGTACCTTGAAAACATACGAATGATCCATGATACAACGTTAGTAACATGGAATTTGATTAAAGCTTATTTTTTGTCTATATCAATCTTCGTAGTATCACACATACGCAGTCAAAATCTGCTAGATGTCAAACTACATGGAGATGGATTGAATCTTTCTACTATACCCCCACAAATAATGCACATGTAACGCCTGTCTCCCACATGTAATATGAATCACATGAAAATTTTATACGTAATGTCAAACTTGCAAGCCGTTTGCGATCTGATGGATTTATATATTCATCAGATTAGGTTGGAATCAGGGGGTTCGGCCGTAATTCTGCATAGTGTCAACAGATTATCTATCCAGATTCAACCCCCTCCCAAATTCGCCCTACAACATGTATGGACTTTACGTTTAAAGACGCATTGGATTGTGGCTTGTCAGTGATTGAAATGGGGGAGTGCATCCCTACAAATCCTGATATTACTTTTTTGTGTAAAAATCCAACAGTGAACGATTTCTTGGATGAAAACTTTGACATGGTCTCCTTCTGTGGGGTAGCGCAGTATATTTTTTCATAAAGTTTCGAACACAAAATGTAATATCGATTCCTCCAATCAAATACTGACGAATCTACAATTATTTGCTTTAGTTTGTTTGTATAAAATGCTTCTAAATCGGAAAAGAACAAAAATCAACTATGTCGTCAAAATCGCTAACACAAAGCTTTCCCGGTAGGATTTTTCATTCAAAAAATTGTTAAAAATCGATTGAAAAGGCTCACAAATTTTCAGTCCCACTCGACGAATGGTGAAGCATTTAAAAAAAAAAACAGGCTATAATTTCAAGCACTTTTATAATAGAAATAGAGAAAACGTTTCTTCTGATGCTCGATTTTCTTCTGGTATTTACTAATTTCATGCAAATTATACTAAAAACACTTTAATAGTAAAGTCGTACCGCATGATAACATAAAATTGTTTAAACAAAAATTTTCTGCGTGAATATGCCGTACTATGAACCCAATTTCCACTTAATTTTTAAAACATGCACCTCAAGAAATGATTTGTCATTAACGCTAGAGTTTATTAACGCGGCCAAGTGACTTTTCACAGTTGATTTTATAGCTAGACTGATGCAATTCGACCAATGATATGTGGATGAGGCTTCCTATGAGTTGTAGTGCAGTGTAGTGGAATTCAGAACAATTTTTTAATCGTGTTTAATATCGGAAAAAAACTTTGGAACCTTCACGAACGCTCTCAGAGTTTTGGCAATCAAATAAATCGATTCAAAAGATCGTATTGGAATTTTTTACTATTGACATTTCTCTTTTTGTTAGTAAATGTGTCAACAATAATAAAACGTGGGCTAGAAAAGGATATTTTGTTGCAGTCAAGAAATCTTCTTGCATATCAGTGTAAATTTCCAGTGAATACAGTAAATTATATTGTGTTATGAAATTTTTCTTTGCGACTATAGTAGATTAAACAAGCCGGTTGATTTATTGTAATTCACATGATTGCTCCAGTTGTTTTAGCTAGAATCATTCAAGCATCAGAATTCAATGGCAATAAAAGATCTAATATTCCAAAAGCTCGTTCAACAATTTTTTTGAACGAATATTTCAAAGAACAAAAGTGCAAAAAGGTTCTTTTTTTGACGAGTTTTCTCTCGATTTCAGATTATCAGCTTTATATTGTTTATAGGGAATTTTCTACTCTTTGAGTTCAAGTAATATTTATATGATATACTGATTATAGTTTGATTTAGAATCGGGAGGCTAGTTTTCTCAAATTTTATGTAGATAAAGACGTTGACTTCAGGTGAACTAAATATAAAAAAATAAAAAATAATAATTCACAAGCAGTGATCGTATCAAATAACCAAATGATTCTTTGCAGACGTGTGTGTTCCATTGATTTTATCCTGTGAATATTACAAACGGAACGTATAATTTTTCAGTTATTATGTAATATGTTGATTGTTGACATAATATATGTTTGAGCGTATGATTTCCACAATAATCGTGATTCAAAAAGCAGTGAACCTGGAGTTACATGCAGCCACAAGAAGGCAGACAACCACTAAATAAGTCGTTCGCTTTGAAACGTGCTTCAACAACGTTGATGTAGCTTTATAATGATCAAGATGCTGAAGAAAGACTTGATTTTGATAACTTTCGAAAAAAATACTTTATTGCCTGTCATGCAATGAGTAACAGATAAGACACTAGCACGTTAACTTTAATAAGTTATATACCATCAACTATTCGCATGTTTGGCTTTCTGTTCATAATATAGATTCAAACACAAATATAAAAACCACCGTATGAGATTATAAATAGACTCAAAGAGCAAGCTCAAAAGAGTTTCATGTTTCTCGACGCAGTATTATTCCACATACTTTGATGTTGAGAATATTGCGTTAATTATTGATAAATGCGCTAGTCTTATTGCGTAACTTACAGACGATGTCTGTCAATCTGATTAAAAATTGCAAAATATTTCATCCTCCCGTCTATTGTAGGACATCAGTACTATTCTCGAAAACCCATTTCCATGTAAGCTTTGACATACTTAATTTTATGGATTTGTCGTTTGTCTTTTTAATAGATTTTAGTTCTCATAGAATACTTAATCGTTGTTGCATTTCAACACGTCTTTCTGTATTTCCAGACTTCTGTCGATGCGCACATGTGTTCCGCAATCGAGTTGATCTTAATTTACCGAACTGACTCAAATGAAGAAGTACATAATACTCTTATTATTGTGTAGGAACAAAAATAGTTCTTCGAATGGTGACTTTTGATGTGCTCTATACCGATGCCTTGACTCATAATATTCTCTTCGTTACAGTACATATTTTATGAAAAATGTGTAAAGTGATGCGCGGCTTTCGTCAATTTGTAATGCTTACTGTACTCGCGACCACAATGAAATAGTGCTATCAGCAACCGAAAACTATCATTCAGAGATATATCATCATGCTATATGACAAAGCTTCTATCAATGTAATTTATGGATTAGGACCTTTGACCACTGATACAGTTCATCTATACTTTGGAATTGTAGATGCAGCGACTAGAAAAAAGTAGATTCAATTTGACACACAATTTTCTTCAAGTGAACAGCTTTATGCTTGAGAAAAAATATGAATTTCTATCACAAAGGGACGGCCAAAATTAATGGAACGGCATCTTTCTTATCCGTTTTTGATTTAGATAGAACTGCTGCCGACACCTAAAGTCATTTGACCAGGTTATTTAAGAAAACTATCAGTCGGCCTGTTTGTCGTTGATTGGCGAGAAAGTTTCCCTTATTGATTAGAGTAATATCCATACCATTTTCTGAATTGAACTTGGTGCCAATTCAAAATAAATAAACTATAACACCCCTATGCCGTGGAATCTGACGAGAGGTCAGGGGTCACTAGAAGATGAGCAGCAAATTTTCCCACTGTAGTAATGGTAGAAAAATTTGGCGCTCTCTGGTGATGTAACCCAAAACATTAAGGGTTTTGTTCGCACCTCCAAACCAAATTAGTCAACCGAGCCATTGGATCGATGTGCTAACCATGTATAACAGTTGGTCGTCCCATGACCACTCCTACTAATATCTATAAGTTAGAAGTCCTTAACGTGTGTACAAACACCAACCTATTCAAGAAGAAGGGCTCATAACTGTCTAAATTTAGATTGGACAATATTGTTTCAATTAAAGTTGTTTCACGGAAGTTTTACGGAGATTTTAAAGATTCACGAGGGTTTAACGGATTTTATTTTTGGATCAAAAGCATCAATACAAGGATTAAAAACGCGGAAAAGTCCTCTTTGGATCATCGCATAACATGTTTCACGGTAAAAAAACCATATTTTCTTCATGTTTCACAATGCAAGATTTTTGTAAAATGGTGAAAAGCTTAAGCAAGTGCAGCGAAAAGCCGTGGGTGCAATATACCGCAGGGCTTGTGCTAATCTTACCACTTTGTTTTATTCATACCATTTGAATGAGCAACCTAATTTCCGCTCCAATCACGCGTTTGGGTATTATCAAACACAAGCGTCCTGTGGGACTTCATATTGCTTACTTTATCATTATTCCATGAACTGCTCATTAAAGTTTGAACTACAACATATAAGCATAGAATCTCGATTCTAAGTTATTTCGGGAGAGGAGATTTTTTAATCAATATTATTCCATTCTTTTGCATGCACCGCTTTTTTAATGAATCTCCAACACATATCACCATCGACTTGCCATTGTTCCGAAGGCAAACAATTTCCCGTTATACTCTACTATGTGTGACTTGCTTACTCGGTACCCCGACCCCCGTAATAGCTAGTTTAGTTTCCTCATTGGCTCCTACCACCAAAAGGCTGTAGTGTACACATATGTATATGCAGCTCATTACGAAAAAGTAGCATGTTCCCAGAAAAGTATGCACTTCTGGAAGTACGAAGCAAACTTGGCAACTGCGTTGTACAGTACATATACAATAATACTGTACTTGAGCCAGTTCATCATACAAAATGAAACTTTTATCCATATATGGCTTTGGTATGCTAAACAACGGAAACCAAAGTACTGTTGCGGGATGCGGGGGGTTCTTTTTCATATAAAAATGTCGGTGTCCGTTAATGACAGTAATGTCGTAAAAGCAACCGTCGAGTGTCAGGGCAGGATTATGTTTTTAAAACTGTATTCCATTGTACAAAAGCCTTGTTGTAGCGCGCATAAAATGGTCGATAATAAGTATGGGCTTATAAGTCAAGCTTATCATCCTGAAAGAAGATGGTTTGCGTCGTGTGTGTATACGTGAGCCTTTTTTCTTTTGGAAAAAAAGATGAGGATGGTACTTCGAGCAACAGCAGCATCAGCCTTCGCTACAAAATGAAAAAAGTGACAAAAAATCTTCATCTTTTCCCAAAACCTGTCTCCCGTTTGGGGACAAACATCCGCTTGTTTAACGTTTCGCCCTTTTGTCTTCGATTTCTTCTCCTCCTCTTGCTAATGAATTTGCCTTCAAACACAAAGAAAGTCTTGCTGCAGCTTTAAAAGATATTCGATATGGTGGCCAAACTATACATACTGTAAAAAACTGTAAGATACGTCTGCTGCGTTTCCGAGCTATAGGAATCCCGGAACGTCACGCAAAGCACCGTTTAAAAATGAATATTGCCCGGAAATGATCATACACTACTATATGTCAATTGACCGTAGGATTTTTGCGCTTTAACACGTTCATCATCGACGACAAAAGCTCTAAATTTATGAAACTTTATTGTGTCAGATGAACTGACATGGCCAACGGCGGTATTTACGAAATCAGCAGATTGGCGAGGTATAAAAATCTCATAGCTTTCCTGCAGGATTTACATAACCCTAATTGTGCTATTCATAAACTCGTCTCAGAAACCATTGGTTCAATGGTTGAACGAGACCGTATCTCAATCATCGCATGAAAGAAAAGCGAACGGAAAATTTCCAATTAGCAGATCATACGTTCGTAGATGCCTACCTGAAATCACTAACTTTACACCGTATAATTTGTTTTTTGGATCGTGCCTTTTCTGTATTTATTTTTTGAATTCAAAATTTTTTTAGTAGGCAAATCTCCTCTCCCTTTCTTTAGTGAATTATTTTGCTTTGTTTGTGAGTACGTATCCAACCTTGCGTAGTTTTTCTTATTATTTTGAATCCTACATCTCTTTCGTTTTTGGTGATTTCACATGGTCTGTTTTTCTTGCAATGCCTCCAAATAATAAAGAAGAAGCAAGTCCCATTTCACATTTTTTACAATTTGCTGCTGGACCGTATGCCACATGGTACTAAAAATTTGTAATCAACATACTCAACTAAACTTGAATAATTTTTACAGCAAAAAATTCAACCTTAAAAACTTTGTGTGAACGATTTTGACGATCAGTACCAATTTTTGTAATTTTTGAATTTAATAAAAACATTTTATAAAAAAGAGACTGCAGTTTGATATGCTCAAGCGTTTTGCACCGTAGAGCCAGGAGTCACGCCCCTAGTTAAGTTAACACACAAGTAAATGTGATTTTATCATAAAGCTTTGACGTTGCTATGGAGATCATTTGTGATGCAATTGACATATCCTGTGACTTACATCACGGTCTTGCATTTATTTTCGACAACCATGATATGAGCTCCTAATTATCTATGAAGCAGAATGACGATTTTTCAACAGAATGTTAGTTTCCTATGAAGCATGGTATGCCTCGATATTATCGCATTTTTGGTTTTTTATAGTGTCTTTTTAGTTTCCAATTTCAGTAATTGGGATTTAAATTCAATGTAAGATTAACTATCCTATTATACTGTAATATCCTTCAGTGTCAATAATGAGGAATATTCGATGATTGAATATTCCTTTGAATCGATTATGAATATGAATAGTCTCTAGCACTGTCATCGACATAGCTTTCACAAAGCTTTTACGATAGGATTTTTCACTCGAGAAATTTTAGAATTTGTGACATATGGTTTAGCTTAAAATCGTAAAAATATAACTGTACTTAATTTCCATTGTTATTATTGAAAAAAATTCCAAAAAACAGACGACTGTTCTAGGAATAATTTTGAAAGATCAGCTGAAACTTTTTCTTACTGCACTGATGTATTTTTAAACATAATAAATTTTAGAGCTCATAGATATAGAAACTCAGTAGAAATCAATGTTGAGAAAAATTCAGCATAAAATCCAGGACAATCTTGTTTTGGCGTCCGTCTCGCTTTGACGCTTAATATTATAGGCGCCAAAGTAAGACTGTCGTCTTAACTTGGCGCCCGTCCTACTCTTCCTTTGGGGTCCATCTTACTTTGGCGCTCGTCTTGCTTTTCTTTTTCTGTCTGTAAACATTCTACCTAGAAGCGACCATTTGTCGTGTTCTATTTGAAGGTTGACGAGCGAAGATGGCAAACAAAGTTCAAAGGATGGCGTCATCGGCGGGGCGTCCGGCGCCCCTTTCGGCAACGCAGAAAGGAAAATCACCGGGGCTGCTTTGTCCGGGGTCCCGTTCAAGGAAAAAGGGCCCAGCTCCTTGTTCATTTTCAGTTCGGACAATTTTGTACGCCGATACGCTAGCAATTTGATAGAGTGGCCATATCCTTTCCTTCCGAGCAATAGTTCTTTGAGAATAGCAATAGATTAATATGTTTCCGATTTTTGGACCTCTTAATTTTTTCATTCTGGAAACTTAGAGCCGTACGTAAAAAAAGTACTACCTTTTACACTTTTCGAAAACAGTGCTTTGGAAGACTCCGTTTCTAGCCAACTCCGTGGGATAAACATCATATTTTAAAACAGCACTAAAAAAATTTACATGTTAAAGTCAGCGGTGTTTGTACATGCGGCCCTTAGTAGTTTTATTTTTTAAGCTTTTTATTTCTGTTCTCTTGATTTTATTTTCCATTACCAATGTCTCAGAGTCCACACTATTTCTTGCTTCTTTTTGTTTTTTCTTCTGCTGAACTATTCATTTACCAAAACACGACATGAAATAAAAGAATTTTCCTTAACGACATTATTTTCCGATTTTACGCCATTCGAATGGTTCATTTTGATCACCATCATCGCCAATTGCGTCGTTTTGGCCATGGACGTCAGGCTTCCAAAGAAAGACAAAACTCCTCGTTCTATGGTTCTAGTAAGTTTTTTGATAGCTAGAAGACTTGTTTCTCCAAAAATCAACTTTTGAGAGGTTCAAAAGTAAAAAGGTATTTCGTCGACATACATGTTGTTCTAAATCTGGTCACAGAGCAACTGAAAACATGGTGAATTATACTCAATGATCATTGTGTTCCCGAAAATGAATTATTCGTGTTCACCAACATTCGAGTGTAGTTTTCATGTACAACTTAGTATCCTTTGATATCGTGAGGTTAATTTTCAAGATAATCTTCAATACGCTTTCGAAGTTATATGAGGCCATTAAATCAATTTATTCTCTGATTATGAATCATTGTTGAATGTTCAGTTCCACTCAATGTTTGGATGTATGAAAATGTCTGCCTTACTTTTAAGGAGCACCTTTCTGATATCAGGTGGACATTTTAAAATTACTGAAGCAGGGTAAATATTAGACATTTAATTTTGGCTATGAGATGCGGCTCTCTTACATTTTTCTACAGTGCCTATTCACACATCGCGAAAAGTGCAACATTAAATACTCATTTGCATAAAATATGATCCACTAGAGCTTTTTCCAATGTCTCCTTTATTCTCTATTTATGTTTCTATTTTTTATTTATTAGGAAGCAACGGAGCCTTATTTTATGTTCATTTTCGCCATCGAATGTTTTTTGAAAATAATTGCTTTCGGTTTCATTTTGCATAAAGGATCGTATTTACGCAGCACGTGGAATATTTTGGATTTCGTGGTGGTCGTTACAGGGTAATGGATGATTGTTAGCTTGGTGTTGGTGGCGGTGACGCTCGAAAAAACTCACGGCGTGAAAAAGCTCCGATAATTGGTGATCATTTTTACGCCTCGAGCTCACAATGGGCTAACACAATGACGTCCAAAAAATAAGAAAATACGGTGGCTAAAAAACACTATCAAAAACTGTGATAAAAGCGATATTTAATCAAATTATCGATGGAAGAAGGAAATGATCGCAAAATTAATGCAAATAATTTGATCATTCTCGTAACCAAAAGAACAAGATAATTTGACTAGATTTTGCCTGAAAGTCTTTCTCTAGTAAAAAACCATTCTATAGTCTGTTTTTTGCAAAATTCTTTAAAATAAAAAAGTGACACAAATCAGCACTGTCATCAAAATCGTTTACATACAGCTCTTACTGTAAAATTTTTCACACGAAAAATTGTGAAAGATTAAGTCAGTATGCTCACAAATTTCCAGACCTATAAAATATACTGTTTATCAGAAAACGTGAAAATCTGACATACTACTTGCTTTCCACTTTCATTATTTGGAAGCATTTCAAGAAAAACAGACTATAGATTTTCAGCTATTCCAGAAAAACAATTTGAAGGTCGTCAAGCTCTGAATATTTGCATTTGTGTGGAAACTGACTGTACGAAGCTTCTTTCACTTGGCTCAACAGATTTTTCTGTCTATTGACAGTCAAATTTTAAAGCCATGTGAATCTAACCAAGTTCCTCAATGGTATTGAAGAAATCTTTTAAATCTTTGTGAAAGACTTCTAATTCGTGCAATGAATCAGAAGGCTTTTCCATGACAGGGTCAGTTACATTATGCTTTCATCGTGCTCACTATGAATTATGTTGCTCTCGATCATTATGATCTGTATCTAATTCTAAAGCATGAAAACCTTTCACGGTCTGTCCTGAAGCTGCTGTATAAGACTTGATTATAATTTTGAGGATTCATCCGCATAATTTTGTTTATTTTCTTCCTGACTGTTGACTGCAATTTTTTGGTAGCTATTTATAACTGAAATTGGCACTTCTTCCGTTTGTCAGGTCTCTGGAGTATATACTGAATTTTAAAAGTAAAATTGATTAGTTTTCTACAAGTGCGCTCGGACTAGAATAATTTTGTTAATATTACTTCACTGCACCCTACAAGTTACACTTCCAAAAAATTGGATCGTAATTCAACTAAAATATCCCAGAAACGTTTTGGACCATACCAGAAAAAAATGCAAAATTGTGTCGAAAATAGATTAGTGACGCCGTTGCTTATAATTCGTACTAGAAATGTTACTGAGTTCGGTATGAAATTTTATTAACTAGCAGCGCAAAACAATCACAGAATGGCCTCTTTTTATCACATTTGATTACCTCCCAACTGTGATACTCGCGTTAAGTTCATATAATAACGAGTCCTCAAATTCTTCTCTTTAGTCGTTTAACCTTTGGGCAACGTACTCAAATCGTGCTAGTTTAATCATGTTTTAACACCATTTTCAGTCTAAAAATGAATACTTAAATAGTTTTGGTACTCAGCATTGAAAAGAATACTTATTGGACATTATTTTAGCAAATTGATTATTATTCTCAAGAATTTCTCGTCGCTCGTCTAAAGGCCCAGATTCATTAGTCAAATTTCTGGCCTTCTTCACTTAGAAAACGGTTGTGACATGTGTCGTGCGAAAACGCGATTATCGAACAAATTTACAGGATGCGCATCTGACGTGGGAAAATCCAGAAAATCTATGTAATAAATATAATTAAATTATAGGTATAAACGAAAAAATATAAAAAATAGATTGATAGAAAGATGAAAAGTAAGACAACAAACTGAAACAGATAATTCCATGCTAATCGAATGACAGATACGTGCGCGGATGGAGCAGCATAACTCCAGCAGGTTATTGAATGAACTTCCAACATATTCCTGTTGGCGACGGCGGATTCGACCTCTCCACTATTTTTAGCAATGAAGGAAAATAATCAATACGACAATTTTTCTAAACAAAGCATACACGATTAAGAAATAACCACATTACACTTGTTTAAATTGAATAGCCTGCTTTGGTAATAGAAGCCCTTTTTTCTTCCTCAAAAGAGAAAAAAATCGAACCCTACCGATGCGCTGGCTGAGTGTCAGTAGAATTGATGTGCTGTGCATGTATGGAGGCATGACTAATATTTGATGGATTTGACAAAGGATTTGTTATATGCGTGCATCGGTGATAAACACATGATTTCTTTTTCAGCCTCGTATCTATGATCAACACTGGCGAAGAGGGAAAATCAGGAGACCAATCAGTGGACTTAAGAACATTGAGAGCTGTTCGGGTCTTGAGGCCTTTAAAACTCGTTTCGGGAATTCCGAGTGAGATTCGTAAATATCGGATTGGTTAAAAAGTAATGTGGGTAATTCTAACTACGTTTCGAAATAAATTTGCTGGAAACCCAGAGCAATGCTCAAAGAATAAAATTATAGTACGTGTTTTATAAAATGCTCATAAATTGAAAAACGTTAAAATTATAATTATCGTTAAAACCTTCGCTCAGAGCCTCTACTATTGTTCATTTATTCAAAATGAGAATAGGAAATTAGAGATGTGTATACAGATGAAAAATTTGCAATTCCCATGGACATATTCTCTCTCAAGATGCAGGCCTATCTGCTACTTTCAATTAGCTAAAAAGTTGTCTGTGAATGTGCATTGTTTTCTCTCTGCCGGAGTATCTTTTCAAGTGTCAAGTTTAATTTAGGAAAAAATGGATTATAGCAGAATGCTCAAAAATTCCCAGTCCTATGTGACATATAGCTTAGTCGAAAATCGTGAAAATATCAAATATTCCCTATAGTACTTGCTTTCCGGCATTGGCTTTTGGAAGAATTTTAAGAATTAACAGACTATAGTTGATTACTTGATTTTCAGCTGAAAAAGTATAGGTTTAATGTGAATGAATAACTCTTAGGTACAGCTACTAAAATATGAATTTTTGACATCTGTTTCGATGATGCGCTGCAGCTGTAATTGACACTCAGGCCGAATTTTTTTGCGAACGCGATAATTTTTTCACGCATCAGAATCTACTGATTTGTAACTATTCAAATCAGAAAACTTTCCAAATCATTCGGTAAAGATTTTTCAAAATCAGGATGATGGTCTTCCTTTCGCTTTGACTTAGTAGATTATAGATTTATTCATCTACACTGATTTCAATTATGTGGATAATGTTCCTAATAAAATCAGAAGCCTCACTCCTTTTGCAGGTTTACAGGTCGTCCTCAAATCTATTCTCTGCGCAATGGCTCCACTGCTTCAAATTGGCATTCTCGTCTTATTCGCCATTGTTATTTTTGCGATCATAGGTCTAGAATTCTACAAGGGAATATTCCATACGGTGTGCGTCGACGACCCTGGTGGTAAGGCAAAACAAACAAGAAAATTGAATTTTTTTCTATTGGTCCACTTTCCCTACGATTCGTCAGAGTTCAAGTTCGACGGTAAACCAATTCTGTGTGCCCTTAAAAATGAAACCGTTGGTTCCGGCAACGAAACGCACGAAAGGACTATAGTGGTCAATGCCTGCCCCAATAATCTTACCTGCAAGGCCGGTTGGATAGGACCCAATTATGGAATTACCTCGTTTGATAATATCGGATTCGCTATGCTCACAGTATTCCAATGTATAACTATGGAAGGTTGGACGCAAGTCATGTATTATGTGAGTTTTACCATGCAGGGTATGACGTTCAACAATTCACAAGAACTGCACTTTTCAGACATTGGATGCACATAGCCCGTTCAATTGGCTATACTTTGTACCATTGATTATCCTCGGTTCTTTTTTCATGCTCAATTTGGTTCTTGGTGTGCTCAGTGGGTAAGTGACTACGTCTTGATCCATCCCTACATATAATGCTTAAGGGAGCACACCCAATCTTCTACATATATGGCCAGGGCCATCAGAATTAGTAAATGGTCAGTTTGGCCCACGGCACCACGACACGGATTATTTTTCACCCGGTCGTTCACTCGTAACACAGTAAATGTAAAAGTGTAGAAAGTAGCATCACCAGCAGATAGATTATTATGAAAACCATCCTGCAATATGAAATCAGTTGATCAGATCGTCTGCTGAAGATGAACTCTTTCACTATCATCAAGTACTATAGACTAAATGCTTTACGAGTACACTGAGAATACGTGACGCCTTCATCATGCCATTGAGACACTTATGCAAAGTTCAACGTGAACGACTTTTTCGAAAAAAATGAACAATCGACTGACAAATCTTTACGAGCCGTTCAATAATGCGAAGTTTCAAGCTGCAAAGCTACTCTCGAGAAGGAGGTCAGTTGATCTCATCCCTTCACATAAATTGAGCATGCTTAAAGCCAAGATAGAGCTCTATCTGTATTTTTGCAGATTTCGACTTGGCAATGGAACTATATGGTGGTAATCGTACTCTCTATCCTGAATGATAGCATACTCACTGTTTTTAATATCTTGAATATCGAATTTTTTACAGAAGTTTTGCATTCATCTTCATTTTTCTCAAAATAAGTTTTTTGCAGATAGAGCTTTCTGGCCTCCCGATATGTCTTACTGGTAGGGCATACATATTACTTTCGTCGTCATGAGTGTCACATGTTCAGATGGTGGCAAAAATCTAAATATAAAACTGTGGACTTGATGTTTTTGTCGAATAATCAGAGTGTGCCTCGTTTCTGTAGTTCATTGCCAGTTGGTCGCTTTGGTCGATGACAGAGCGTACATGTAATTGGAAACAAAGTACTAAAAGAAACATCCGAGAATCGTGGACCATTCAGCAGATAATTTTAGATTTTCCAATCAGCCACCATGGGGGTAGAAAAGGGACCCTACATTCGTGGTCCATTGCATAAAAGACTCGTAGACCCTTAAGCTTCAAGCTGCAAGTTTATGAGCCTCCGGATGCCAAAAGTCGAAATAAATTCGTGGACATGTGATGACCATACATCCTAAGCTAAAATTTTCGTTTTCCAAGTAGTAGTCCTAGCTGTTACGGGCAATGTAAGTACTTCAAGATCAACCTATAGCTTGTAGGTCAACAAGTGTTTTATGTAATGGACTCCTGGGATGAAAAAAGCTCAAATATAACAAAGTTTTTTGGTAGACAATTATTATCTTAAAACCAAAAATTCTCAAGAATGGTGGATTTCAATAATTATCAAAAATTATTAAATGTGTATGCATTTTAAACCCCAGAACAATTTGTCAGTGTCGGCGCGATAGTTTTATCGGACATCACACAGTATTTTGTGCAACTTCTGATTCCATCAATAAAAATCACGCCGCTCTCAGACCTCCGAGAACTGTTACGTGTATATGGTAGAACAGACAATGTTTAAGGATTATTTGTAGAATTACTGAGTACCATTGCTTGCTTAAAAAATTTGCTCCAAATTGGACGGACTTAATGCCTGCACTTCAGTATATTGGTATGAAAATTCATAGTATATTGAATTCCTCAATTTTTTCCAAGCCTCTTGAAAGCAGTCTTGTAGCCCAGAAAGATGATTATGCAAATAATAAACAGCCTACATATGCGGACACCTTGTTTCTCTAATAACCTGCAGCAGTAGGAAGAACAACTTGAGAAAAAAGTATTTCGGCATACTTTAGCGTCAATGAAAGTTTAGAAGGGCGAGCTGCGGTTTAATTCCATTTGGCAGGTCCTTCCAATTCGATCCTAAAGCTCCTGTTCTGATAGCTATAGCCGTTGATCAAACATCAGAATCGATAACTATTGTGCCCCCTGAACTCTTGACTTCACTGTTGTGATCAACGGAATATTCTCCTTCCGATGAAAAGTTTTTTATTAAAGAGAATTCGCTAAAGAGAGAGAGCGCGTCGAAAATAGGCGCGAATTTCAAAAATTAAGGAGACAACAGCAACTGGATCGAGAGTTATCAGGCTATAGGGATTGGATATGTCGAGCCGAAGAAGTCATACTAAACGAAGAGAGAACGACGGAGGAAGAAAAAGCCGCCATCATGGAATGTAAGTCAAAACCATTCATCGGCATGGAGAGTGGGGCTGCTTTGACCTCACCCAGAAAGTGTTTGACCCCGCTCAAACGGTGAATTTTCAAACCGAGCAGGAATTTTGATTTCCAAAACGCCACGAAATGGGTATCGATCGATACATATAGTTGAGAATTATTCAAAAACGTAATTTACATAGCTTCATTTTTGATCATTTGGAGGTTGAAATTTGGTTGACCTCCCTCAGATTTTCTTTACTGTCGATATATGATCGGAACGCCTATTCGAATATCGGGCATGGACACCGATCGCTAACGTTAACAATAAATCACAGATTTCTTGAATTTTTCACGGAATTTTGATGAACTGAACATACTACTCCTCACGAAATTCAGCATGGTTGTGTCGATGCCACATTTTTTTGACTTTGATAAAATATGATAATAAATACATATTTTTTGTATATGGGCACATAGTTTTGTGATCAGTTGAACAGCTTTGACCTGAACCTTGCACTTCTGTAAAATAATTATCTACGGCATTGCCCATGCCGCAAAGAATTCAATTTGGATTCCATGAGTTTTTTGAATTGTTATGAAAATCCAGGTTTGTAGTTTGGAAATCGGTAACGAAAAGAATCAGAAAATGAGTATAATTATGACTCCCTGCTCTGTGATTCGATAGCCAGTTGTCGAAACTGATATGATCAACGCAATCAGATATCTTGATGCAAGTCTCAGATGCTGGTTTTAAGCCAGAAGACGTGCCGCCGCAAAGCATCTCAAACATTTGGCTCAACAGTCGACCGAAACTGAAGAAGATGTTGAAGAAGAGGAAGAAATAACAGAAGACAGTACGCACTTTAATTATTTGTAATTAACGTTGTAAATACGCCGAAAATCCTACAGGAGAATCTGCCAACCAAAATATTTTCCTTTTAAAAAGTTTTTGGTTTGTTTCACTATGACCTTTTTTAGCTAAAACCTGACATCTCGCTTTTTGTCACATTTCCAACAGGTCAAAGATTAAAAGGCGGCAGTAAATACGAAAAGTGGCTTAGAGCAGTGAACAGAATTCGGTATGCAAATTTTCATTTTCAGTATCTCATATATTACATATTAGTTTTTCGATTTTTACCAGACTAAAGGTTCGCCGATTGGTCAAAAGTCAGTTCATGTACTGGTCAGTCATCACTTTGGTATTTTTGAATACCGTATGTGTGGCAATCGAACATCATAATCAAGCCAAGTGGATGGACGACTTTTTGGGTAATGTCCAAAATTTAAATTTCAAACTTTTGGGGTTTCGAAAGTCTCATGAGCCTCCTTCATAAGCTACCTGTTGCACAAAAAAACTTATAGATAGTAAACTACTGCAGGCTTCTGCAAACTTCTGCTTCATAGGATAGTGTGGATAATTTTCTTTATAGTTCCATTCTCTGTTTAAAAATCTTATGAAATCATGTTGTTTTATTCATGAGAGTTTGATGCAGCAGATTTTTGTATGGGCATTTCGTAAGTCTTTTATAAGTCGCGCGAATACTGCTAGAAGGAATGTCTATAGCAGCACACGAATCCACGAGTCTTTATGGACTTCAGGTCTTACAACCTCATAAAACATGCTCCACTGGCCACAACAGTGCATCTACTCATATGATCGTGAATTTTTTTGTCTAGGCAAAGCTGAATGGATCTTTTTGGGAATTTTTATGGTCGAAATGGCCGTGAAAATGTTCGGCCTCGGATTCAAAGCCTATTTTCGTTCATCGTTCAATATTTTTGATTTCGGCGTATGCAAAACGAATTCTTGGGTCAAAAGTTTTCTCAAAAACTATTTTCCAGGTCATCAGCGGAAGTCTATTCGAAGTTTTGTGGGCGTTTTATCATCCTAACGAATCTTTCGGTATATCAGTACTTCGTGCCCTGCGTTTACTCAGGATTTTTAAAGTAACAAAGTAAGTGCAAGGATATCGAAGAAATTTTAGGCACGATGTGTTTTTCGTTAGAGAATTTCAATTATGGTCCGTTTATCTTTGAATGAGCTTCGCAATGCGAAATTATGTACAGAAATCCGTGAACAGATAATAAATCCGCATCGTTCACCAAAATCTTTGCTTCTGTAGTTGTTCTAACCGGTACATAGAGAAAAGATTTTTCGAGTATGCAAGTTGTGTATTGTTTACATGAATATCTTCCTGCGCTATGAGTTTCATTTGAGAACATAGACTATAGACTCGGAATTTCTGGCATTTTTGATTTTTATATAGTGTGAAAGCAGGATCCACCAGTTTTTGAATTCTGAAGTCAATTTTAGGTATGGTTTTACTGATCGAACAGAATCGTCATTGCATTATTGATACAACATAGAAAAGTTTCCATATCAGGCCCAAAATTCGCAAGATTGTACCCATTCCTTTTGAAATGATTGATGCAGCAGGCGGAGTTTCGGCAAACGCAGCCTTAATAGAGATTAGGAAATCAATTTCAATAATCTTGAAATGCTTGAAAAGAGTGATCATCAGTGCCTCTGTATCGTGAAGGAAAAATTTATTGAATAGGTTCAACAAGCATTCCATAATTTCGAATGAAAGTTCCGCTGCGACATCGCTGCATCGATCATTTCAAAATGAATGGATTATAATAGTCGTCTCGATATAAAAACACTTTGATTTCAATAGAATCGGAATTCGCGCAACAGATACGTATTTTTTAAATATGCTGCATTTAGATCCGTTCTTAGGGGAGGGCGAACTGGGCGGCCGCCCAGGGCCGCTAAAAATTTTCTAGTGTATGCTTGCAGAATGTCTTTTTAGCGGCCCTGTCCATTTTTATATGCAAACATTACAAAATTTCCTTTGTACATGATGAAATTAAAATGAATTTCAGAGAATTATATTTTCTTTGGTTTTAAGAATCTTCCATGTTAGTTATAGTGCATTGAAAAAATGTGTTTAAAATAAGAATCATACTACTATACCAGCATTACAAAAGGGAACAAAACTAAATGAAAAAGGCCAATAGTGGGCGGTTTACGACTAAATCACATACTATACATTTCGTATCAGAATTTCATATTTTGCTGTGCACGGTCAAAAAGGCTAATGAATTAATATTTGTCCTGAATCATTTTTTTAATAAAACTACCCGAACATTACTGACGAAAACTATATATGAGAAGGGTTTTCTTTCAAATGTTGACTTTCCTGCTTACAAAAGATCATTTTTTCGGCATCACTTTTAATTTCAAGTTGTTTCCTGATCTGGTGGTCGACTGCATGATGACAATATAGTTTCAGAATAGCGATTCTCTCAGGATAGCAATATATGACATATGACGCGCTTTGAGAAATATTTTTGTACTTTGTCAAACCGTTAGTTAATGACACATTTATAGTTGAAATTTTGATGACTATTTAATCACTAGATTCGGATTACATTACGTTTTAGAAACATAAAATTTATGTAGAGTAGAAATAATACAGGTACTAAAACCTTCCTTGAGGTACATACGCAAACAACAGCTACATAAGCTTCTTTGAGCAGAAACGTGTTTTAAAATATCTTTCCCATTCGGGAAAAACTGACTGCTTTACAGTTTACACAATTATGGAATCTGCATCCGAGGACACACATTCCATAATTCTGTAAAGCATCTGTTTTTTCTACACTGCTCTTTTTTGTGTCAACAGTGGCAAAAAATTTGATTTATAGTTGATGTTTTTAGTCTTGTAGTTTGTTGACAGCATTATCTAGCTGATAGAAAATATCAGCACATTGCTCAGGTCCCTGTATGGTACACACATTTTTACCATTTTGTGTAGCAATTATAGAATTTTTCTCCGGAAAAACAGTAAATTCTGGAAAAAAGACCTGGAAAACCTGGAAAATTCAGAATTTCATTCGGAAAAACCTTTGGACACCTTGTCTCAGGCGTTAGATTAAGGTGTTATGTGCAGATGTTGCATTACATACAAGTTACATACTGTGTAATGTCGTTTATTATGACAAAACCAGAGTTGTTGTCATTCAACCGGTTCATAAGCGTTATTTCTAATGAATTAAATCTTGTAATAATGAGATTATGCGTCGTTTTTTAATATACTAATGTATGTAAAGTAGTGAATCATCTATCACCTAAAAATGGCGTGGTGTCGAATTATTATTGAAAAAATTTAGGGCCGCTAAACCTGAGTTCGCCCAGGGCCGCTAAAACCCTAAGAATGGCCCTGGCTGCATTTGTTTGAAATATGAAAATCTCTGTCCTCGAACTCAACTTCTGGAAACAGCTGCCAATGAAATCATTTTTTTCAGGTACTGGACACGTCTTCGAAATTTAGTCTTGTCGCTCATGAATTCTATGCGTAGTATTATTTCCCTGTTGTTTTTGTTATTTTTATTCATTCTCATCTTTGCCTTGCTTGGTATGCAACTATTCGGCGGCGAGTAAGATCTTTTTGCGGATAAATTTGCATAAAATTCACACACATTTCCAATAACGTTTTAGATTCAATTTTGACGTTTCGATCGAAAAACCGTACACTAACTTTGATACTTTCGCCATCGCGTTGATCACCGTCTTTCAGGTAGTTTTTAGAACGCTGATTACGTTGAAGCGAGAATGATAAATTTGAAAATTGGATGAGTTATTGTTGCTCAAAAGAAGTACACTGATGAGAAAAACTCTGTAGGTGTAAATTATGAAATAGTACATGTTATCTATGGTTAAATAACCTTAATAATGTTCTTTATTTGCCTCTTTGATTCATGTTAAAATGGAAATTTGCATAAACGATGGTCAGTTATAGTACCTTATCTCAGCGACACAGCAGGAATGAATGACACAGGCTGTCGATAATTGTTTGGTAATGGTGAAATAATGCTCACGTGACGAAGTATCCATCTATATTGCTCTCTACAGTATATAATCTTTGAATTCTGTATCTATTGTGCCCTTAGCCTTGGTTACGGATATTATGTAAGTCACTATAAACTATCTAGAGTCTATTTTTTTACAAAATTTTATTAACTTGAAAAATGAAAAAAATAAGTACCGTCTTGAAAATCTATAGACAAAGTTGTTATTATAAAATTATTAACCATTAATCAGGTCAGCCCCTTAATTATCAGCTCTGAATGACATGTGGTTTGGTAGAGAATTACAAAAACACGAATTAGTGCTTGCGTTCTGATTTCTTCTAGATAAAAAAAAACAGCGCATTCGTTTATACTCGTTTAAACTTCAGAACCTACACTTGGTAGCTGCCATTTGTGAGTTACTTCGAGACCAAGTTACGAAAGGATTTGGATCTCTGTCCTCGTAGCATCATTGCGAAATCGCACAGTACCCTTGATCAATCTAGTATAAAGTACTTCGGAAATTAAAATATTGAAATTTGTCGAGAACATCATTCGAAAATTTGTCAAATTGAGTAGAGAGGCTGAAAATCCGGAATTTTCTGCCGCTTAGTTATTTGAGATCCGCGTTAATAATACTTCTAAAACGGCAAAGTTCAATTGTGTACTCATCTTGATTTGATGAGTACGTCAGTTCCGATTCTGAGCCACAAGTGCTATTTGAAAAATGACGTCAAGGATTCTTTCTGGTTTTTCAGACGGCAACTTTTTGAATTTGAGCAGCATGATATCATTTTTCTTACAGATTTTGACCGGCGAAGATTGGAACGAAGTTATGTATCAGGCGATTGAGGCCAATGGCGGAATTAAGGGCAACGGGATGATATTCTCTATTTTCTTCATTATTCTCGTGCTTTTCGGAAATTGTAAGCTTCCATTTCACTTACTGTATAAAAATTATATTATGTTAACACATGAATTTTCTAGACACCTTGCTCAACGTTTTTTTGGCTATTGCCGTTGATAACTTGGCGAACGCTCAAGAAATGACAGCCGCCGATGAGGCCGACGAAAAAGAACTCGAAGAGGTAAATGAGCAGAGATTTTGTAGATATGATTTATATTGTTGACTTGCTTATCCGGTTGAAAATATCGTCCTTAAAATTGCTTGACTTTCTAATATTATGTTGATGCTCTACTATTTTTCTTCTCGTATTCGTTCTGATATTCATAGTTTATTAATAATTTTTAAATATAATCATTTCGTATATAGCCTGCTTTTCCAGTGTTTGTAAATTTAAAAGCGGAAAGGAAATATTTTTTCATACCATTTCCCACGAAACCCTATGTCGCATAGGATTAGAAATTCGTGAGCCTACCCTACAAACCGTTTCCACTTTTTGAGTAAAAACTCTTACACTGCTTTTTGTAACGACTTTGAGGGCGGCATTCTACTTGTCATTTTACAATTCATAAGTATTTGATAAAAACAAACTATAGGCAACGTAATACCACTGAGGATCAGCTTTGTGAGTAGCCCCATAGTACATCAAGTGTATGTTAAGTTATTTACATTAGTTTCGTGATCACTATAACCCATATTTTGAAATGTCAGACATAGCGATAACCATAAAAGTAGGTGCAATTTGATATCTAATTTTCGCGCGGTCAGAAACAATTTGCCGTAGAAAAAATGCTGAATTTCTTCGTGGCAAAGTGGAGGCCCAAATCGAAAAAAATATCATTAAATTTTGAGTTCGAATAGAACTGTGTCAACACCTTTAAGCTACTCGCGAAATTTTGACAATTTGAGCAGGTAATTGAAAAAAACCTTCACTCATTTTATTTGCCGCTCATGGGCGAGAGATTTTTCGTTGATTTAATGAAGCATACTCGTCGTTTCATGTTGAACTTACTTTCACTGGATTGCTGCATCTATCATTTCAAAATTATTAGACTATAGGCAACATCATGCAGCTTTTCCGCAAGTGTCTAATTTAATGCATATTGTGCTGCGGTGCATAGTTGAAGAAACTGGCAGATACTGTTTGGAGATCTTGGTCTGATTCCAACTGATTAAGCAAACAGTCAATTTATTCCGGCATTATCGATTATTTCTAGCAACAAGAGGAACGTTGCGGCGATTTCCTCAACGAAGAAACAGACATCAACGAAAAGATCGATAATAAAAAATACCGTAATCAACTGTCACCGCTTTCTCTGCAGTAAAGATAGTGAAAATATGGCAACTATTTTGTAGTTAATCACTTCAAATTTTTTATAGTGACCACAATCGGGTTGGATCATTTACTGCCGATTTAGGTAATCATTATTACTAAAAACATCTTTTCAATCCAGCTGACGAAACTGTTTTGTTAAACCATTGGTTTACTAAAAAAATCCAACTTAAAACATGAGAAAAAAGTACAGAAGTTTGACTACAGTAATACCTTCGAGCTTTTAAAATCATTCGGCCTTGCCGAATGATTTCAACGTGAATTATGGATCAAAAGATTGAACAGAAATGATGTATTGATGTTTAGTTTGGAACACCCTGTGCGCGATTGAGGTCCTTTTTTCATTGAGGTCGTTTTTTAGAAAAGCAGCACTCCCCTCATAGCCTCAAGCACGGTCGACACAGGTGCATTGAGATTCAAGAAACCGAAGAGACCGAAGAAGCTTTCGGTGGGCCAAGGCCAATGGTTCCCTATAGTTCGTTGTTCATATTTTCGCCCAACAATAGGCATGTCTGTTTATTGGCCTTTTCAAATATGACTTTCGACCTGTTGTTTGGTCTGTTTTTTATAAGGTGCCAATACGGAGCTAACAGTAGAATTATTCTGTCATAAAACTGGTAAATGTTATTTGAGTATGCCCGAAAAGTTCCACTCAGCTGAAAATCGCAAAAATATGAAATACTACTTTTCAGTTGTATTGCTCACAAGCATTTCAAGAAAAACTGATTGTAGATTAAGTTGGTTCCAGCTATTTCTTCTGAATTTTTCTATCAAAAATGAAACAATTTCCCTTGAATCATAGAAAATGTTCAATAAAAACTCACTATTATTCTTATTCCTTCGAATATTGATTTTAAACTATCACTGACAGAATTTCCATTCATAGACTGAGAATTGCAGTACATCGAATAGTTTGTACGAGTTACTTCGAGATGGCTGTCATGTGCGTCATCATTTTGAGTAGTTTTTCATTGGCTGCCGAAAACCCCGTGGACGAAAACGACCCTAGGAACGAAATCCTCAATTACGTGGACTACGCTTTCACGGCTGTTTTCACCATGGAATTAGTGCTGAAAGTAAGTGATGAAAATTAAATTTGTTTCTCTGAGGAAATTGACATTTTACAGGAAGTCAAACTTGTTCATGCACGGAGTTAAATTCTTCACATGTCAGAATCAAAATTCTTGCACGAATTTCTCATATATCCGGAATTTTGCCGCAGTGTATGAATGCCATGGTGGTTCATGATCCCAGCCATGCCTTGAGAAATTACATTGGTTTGGTGGTTCATGATCCCAGCCATACCTTGGGAAACTTGCTTTGTGCGTCAAAATTGTCAAGGATTCTGCCACATGTACAGCTCCATAAAACGTGTACTTTAGCAGAAAATTCATAATTATGATCATAATTCATAATCGGTACCTCTTCATCACATTTTCGAATTCAGGTCGTTGACATGGGTGTCATTTTGCATCCTGGCTCCTACTGTCGTGATATATGGAATGTCATGGACGTCATAGTGGTCCTCTGTGCCCTCGTCGGTTACGCTTTTCATTTGCTCGGGTACTTTTAAATTTCTTTCAATTTTTTTACTTTTTACTTTTTCATCCTATATTTTCAGCGACGTTGGCGGAAAAGCTAGTAAAAATTTGAGTACTTTCAAATCGCTCCGAGTTTTAAGGGTTTTACGACCTTTAAAAACAATCAAACGAATACCGAAGTTGAAAGTGAGTAAACGTTTAGAATAAAATATGCGCCACAAATCGGAGTATGCTTATCCAAAGTAATGTCAGCAGTGTAGACATAGTTTTCGTTACGGTTTCATTCCAACTTGTATGTTCCTTCCAGAAAAATTTAATAATTTATTTTTTTAAATTCCAGGCTGTTTTCGATTGTGTTGTCAATTCGTTGAAGAATGTTTTCAACATTTTAATCGTTTTCATCCTTTTCCAATTTATTTTTGCCGTTATCGCCGTTCAGCTTTTCAAAGGAAAATTTTTCTACTGTAACGATCGAACGAAAATTTATCAACAAGATTGTCAGTAAGAACGCAGAATGTTTATTACATATTTCATATGATCCTAAAACAATATTAACAAAAAATTGTTTCTAACTATTTAGTCATAAATAATCTCTCTGTCTTGTTTCTCAAATACGCGAGCATTTCGTGGCATTGGTCCATTTTTTTATTTTCCTATTATATCAATCATAGTCTGCTTTTCTTGCAATGCTTATAAATAATAAGTTCGAAAAGCAAGCACTATTTCATACCTTAACGATTTTATTTTAAACTTACTGTTGCGTAGGACCATTCATGCACAGCATAGAAATTCTGCTGGGGGTCAGCCAGGACAGGGGTGGGTTACAAATTTTTTTTCTAATCTTGATGACGAAAAGAAAAGATCTTCTAACATTCAAGCATTATATATTTTTAAACCTATATTAGTCAGACATGTGAAATTATTTGCTTAGACCGCATTTTTTTAAGTTTTAATTTTTTTTGGAATCAAGTATGCTTTGTTTAGAAAAATTGTTAAACTACATTATTCCCATTTTTATGACGATTTTTTCTTCTATCTAGCTCATTTTCCTTCATTATCTTTCCAATCATTGCCGGGGTAGTTAAATCTGCTGGGGATCAGCAAGAATCTGCTGGGGGTCAAACCCCCCCCCCAAACCTCCCACGTGCATGTATGCATAGAACTGAAAATTTTTGAGCGTACGCAACTATCCACTACCGATTGTTCAAGTAAAAAATCTGTAAACGACTTTGAGTGATGTCCTTATCTTTGTTATTTTTCAATTTATTAGTACATTATAAAAAGCAGACTATAATGATGATTCTGTTCCTCTTCCAATGAAGTTTTTTTCGCTGAAAAGCTGATTCACTCCTGATTCTTTTTAAGAGGATATTTTCTCATATACGACAACCAAACTAGGAGTCCGAAGATCGAAATTCGAAGATGGGATAAGTATCCATTCAACTACGATAACACCTTGCAAGCTATGCTAACTCTGTTCACCGTAACAACCGGAGAAGGATGGCCTGGGTAAGGTTTTGGCTTACAGTCTTTATAAAAAATTCGATCAGTAAATAAATCTTCGAATCTGATAATTTTTATAGAAATAATATAGAAATCCAACCTGCTTTTCGACCTACCCGGCAGTCTAATCGAAAAAAATGTTCTGAAAATTATTCATTGGTCCGATGTTTCTAATTTCAATAAATTCTGAGTATAATCCATTACCAAATAAGCCTTGGAATGCAAAATAATCCGCAGAAATCCATGAGCGATAATCAACCTGCTTCCTGTGCTGGAATCTTTTTTCTAGGCATGGACCACACCTATTTGTTTGTGATGTAAAATCGTTAAAGTATTTTTTTAATTTTGAAAATAACTGAAATGCGAACTTGCTAATGAGTGGTATAATAATTCAAGCCTTGTGTCGTACGGTGTGTGTCCTTTTGAAATTTGTTCAATTCAGGGGCGATGAAATTAATTTCATATAAATCATCGTTGGCACTTCTCGCAATCCTTGGCGAGTTGTTTTTCGTTTTGCATATTTAACCTTTTTCTCACATCTAGAAATGATCTAGTCATGTTTTTAGCGCCTCTGCCTACTTCACGTCACCATCAGTCTGTGAATGTAACCTCATCAAGGGAATTTCGTTTCAGAATTCGACAGAATTCCATGGACACTACTGAAGAAAATAAAGGACCAAGTCCTTTCATGCGTATCGAAGTGGCTTTATTTTACGTTGTTTATTTTATCGTTTTCCCATTCTTTTTTGTCAATATTTTCGTCGCCTTAATTATCATCACCTTTCAAGAGCAAGGAGAGCTGGAGTTGGCGCAGGGTGATTTGGACAAAAATCAAGTAACACCTGCCTTGTACGGAAAAGAAGTGCTCAAACTCTGAAACCGAACAGAAATTTTTTCTTGTAGGGTAGATCCTGAAAGTTCTAAATAGATTGAATTTGACATAGAATAGATTGTGCAATAATATTCACCTTTTCAACAATAATTATTGATCTTGGATTTGCGTCCATTGAACATTTGAAATTTTCCTCATAAGGTTTAAACTGTACTCTACTTTGACAAACAATGACAGATCAGTCAAGGTGTCGAGCTTTGAGACCGGCGCGCTGCCTGTTTTTCACAAAATGTTGATTTTTTAGAAACAATGTATCGATTTTGCCTTGAATGCTAAACCGGTGTCACGTTTCATGCCTGAAGACGAAGATTCTTTCAAATTTCGGATATGGCGCATGGTCATATCGACACCGTTTGATTATTTCATTATGGTCATGATAATCGGAAATACGATTATTTTGATGTCAGACGTGAGTTCAATAGTCACGAAGTACGTATCATAAACATCTTTTCCAAGAGTACACATTCCAGCATTGATTTCTGAAGAATCGTCTCAATAGAGAAAAAGCAAAGTCTTCAAACGCAAGATTTGAAAAATTAATTCCTTTGTTATTCTAAACAGTCTTAAGAGTATCTGACAAAACAAGTTTTTGAATTGGTTTTTTGAACTGAGGAACTAAGCTCCATTTATTTTGAAATGATCGATACAGCGCTCCCATTTAGGTATATTCAAAGCAGAAAAAGCTAGTAAGCTTACTACTGTAATCAGGTGAGAAATTTTTTCATCAGTGAGCAGCAAACAGAACATCGAAAAATTTGTTTCAATAATCTCGTTAGGTGGTCGAAAGTTCTCGAGTAGCTTCCAGGTATCGACGCAGTTCTGTCCAAATCGATAGTTAACAAGCTACGTTTTTTCAATGATTTTAGCTTTTCCCATTCTCGTGAGGAAATTCAGCATTTTTCTACATTATAAAGGTTTCCATAAAGTGAAAATTGCATATCAAAGTGAACCTATTTTTCTGGTTTTCACTGCGTCTGTCATTTTAAATTAAATAGTCTCAATTTATCTTAGTTATAAAGAAACTTTGAATGAGAAACCAGAGTAAGTCTACAATGAAACATAGAAAAGTGCAACCCGCTCCTACACGTAGCGCTTCGGCATGACTGAGTGAGAGGGGTTACACGACCACTATGGTAGAGAAGAACCGGATGAATTGAAAAGTTTTTGTAAGTCCATGTATCTACATCTAATATGTTTTCAACTTTCAAACCAGCTACTGCTTTCATATCAGGGACATGCTATCTGTGTTGCTTACTGTAATATGCAACTGATTACTGTTATTGGCGATCTTATGATTCTTTTTTGATAATCCAATTGACAAAGGAAATAATGATTTAGAAATTGGTTTCTTGTTCACAATGCTAAGTCACTTTCCTCATTTTTTTCACAAGAACGTGCTTGGTTCTTCTTTGAACTGAATCTTCTGAATATTTATAACATAGTGATTTCTGCCAAAAATCACATCTATTCTTATCAGTGTCTTTCAGACACCGTTCAAATCAAAAAATACAATCGCTTTCACAAGAGGAAGTTCGCTTTCACTCCCATAGTTATTTTATTCAAAAACACCTATTTAGAACCTTCACTATTGTTGCATTCGTAGTTACATCGATTGTTGCTGTAGCATCTTATAGTTTCTGCTGATAAAAACTGGATTCCGGCTTTTTACAATAAACAATTTTTGCTTTCTGTACAAAGCTATGAACTGCACCTCAAATTGTCTAAAGCCAAGCCGGAAAGCCATATCTTTGCGCTTTATTCTTGAGGTTCAGGAAGACAATTCGATTCATTTTGAAGACTCTTCCACAACAAATATTTTTGAATAAATTTAACACCAATCTTATAGTACGTAGAACATTTTGTGATTGTACCATAGGCACGGAAGTTATCATGCAAATTTTAAGAACTAGAGTTTTTGGAATTGGATAAAAATATATTTGAGGGATTTGTTTTATAAAGGCTGAGTAGTATTTTATTAATGCAGTTATACAGCACACTTTATGATAGCACGTGCCGAATTGTTTTGATAAAAAAGGCATTTGTCCTGCCTAGAAATGATATGCTTTTTCTCAGTATGACTGATACTTCGGAATCTCCACTGATTTAAAATTGCATGGTTTCTTATTTTCAGTATGACAACTCTTCCAAAACTTATCAGAACGTGCTCTTCTACGCAAATACCACACTTACGGCCGTCTTCACCGTCGAAGCGCTTCTGAAACTCCTTGCTTTTGGCGTTCGAGTAACTTAATCTTGGCCCGAAAAGAAAATTTTAATCCAAAGATCAAACTAATTTTCTAGAATTATTTCAAAGATAAATGGAATACCTTTGATTTTATAACCGTCATCGGCAGTATAACAGACGTTTTAGTCACAATTTTCGGCGGCCAATTTGTCAGTCTCAGTTTTCTGCGCTTGTTTCGGGCGGCGAGGCTGGTGAAACTTTTAAGACAGGGTTACACGATTCGAATTTTATTGTGGACGTTTGTGCAGTCCTTCAAGGTGAATAAGTTCTTCCAGAATCATGATGATAAGGGACATTTTCTTGACACGCTACATTAAAAATTCATCTGAAAAATATGTGATAATTTTGTCAGCTCTGAATATAGAATTTCAAGACGCGGAAAATTTCTCGAGTTATCCTGCACAGAACCTCACTGAATTTTGTGTATTTACAGGCACTGCCGTACGTTTGTTTCTTGATCGGCATGTTATTTTTTATCTACGCCATCATTGGGATGCAAGTACGTATTCCGAGATTTTTTTCTCAAAATAAAACCAACCTCTTTATTTGTCATTAATTTCTTGTCATGATCCGCAAATATTATTATTGTAACGTGGTCAAATGCACTTGGGCGTCGATAGTACTTCTATCTTAATCAAAAATGGATGACCAAGATGTTGTTTCTTTGATTTTGGCCTTTTCATTGTCGTGAAGAAATTCATATCTTTCATACGGAACACGGGTTTTCACTCCGTAAAAATAGTGTATCAAATTCAATCTACTTTTTTCTTGTCGCTGCATCTGCCATTTTTAAATGAATGAACTACCGGAAACGATGACATATGTTGAGATTCTAAAATAATCACAATAAGCGCTATTTTTGGATAGCTTTGATTCGAAAGTAGGACTTTTTCTGCATTATGATGGATCGAACTAAAAAACGTATTTCAGAGTATTATTTTAAATCGAGTAAAAATTTTTTTTGAATATTTCCTTATTCCTTATCTTTCCATTCAACATTCAAATAGTACCCTGTGTGTTCTGCGTTAATTTTGAAATCGTTTTATTTAAATTAGGTCAAGATAAGCATCTTCAATTTTTTAGGTTCATGATTTCTCAAGTTTTTTAATAAGATCATCAAAATTCTGTTTTAAATTGTGATGACAGAAACGATTCAAAATTTTGACCCAGAGTTTTTGAAAGTTCTGTAATTTTCTGTAATTTGACTGCTACAGTGTTTAACACTACAAAATTTGAACAAATCTTTTTTGCTCAACAGGTTTTCGGCAACATAGCCCTCGCCGGAGAGCTCAATCGCCATAACAACTTCCAGTCGTTTTTTCGAGCGCTCATTTTGCTTTTTCGGTGTGATTTTTTTGTTCGGAATTCACCAACTTTATTATCTAAAAATTTTTTTACTAGATGCGCCACCGGTGAAGGATGGCAAGAAATAATGATGTCCTGCACTTATGGCAAGCCTTGCGACCCGACGAGTGGTAAACAGACCAATGAATGTGGCTCATTATTGGCTTATCCATATTTTTCGACGTTTGTTTTCTTGTCGTCTTTTTTGGTGAGTTTCTTGATTTTTTCCAGATGCTGTTCTAACTATCCCAATTTCTATAGCTTCTTTCCAGATATGCTTCTAAATAATAAAAGTGAAGGCAGACTATTCTATAATTTCACGATTTTCTGCTGAGCCATCAACGGACTGTAAGTCTGTGAGCAGCATATGTAACTAACCTTAAGCAATATTTTGTTAGGAAAGTCTGCTGCTATAGTGAGCATTCAATGTTTTGCTGTTCACTTGATAAATTTTACACTTTTTCTGGTATATCCTACAATTTCATTCTTTTCAGCCTAGGAAGTTTTTCGTTAGATTAAAGTAACTCAACATGACTTCAAATGAAGCAACGTATCATGAAAGTCACGTCATTTAATAAGCGTTTCTGCAAGAAATCATGCAAAAAATTATCATGAAGAATAAGTTTTTCAATCCGAGTATTACGGTATCATTAACTAATAATTGAAAAAATCACATACGCAGAACTATACATCGTTTTTGACATTTCTAACGAATTTAGATCTCTAGTGTGATTATTTAGTGCCATTCTGCAATGCATAAAGCTATAATCCTATGGTATACAGTACCTTTAATTTTTACTGAAAACGTTTTCTAGATGCTCAACTTGTTCGTTGCCGTTATTATGGATAATTTCGACTATCTGACGAGAGATTCCAGCATTTTAGGACCGCATCATCTAGACGAATTCGTCAGGGCATGGGCTGACTATGATCCTGCTGCTACGTAAGACATTACTTCCTCTCTGAAAATTTCTCGATTTCAGAGTGTGATAAAATCTATTACATAAACCATCGATTTGTTGAAAACCATCATGAGTTACTTCAGGAATAAACTGAGAATTAAGCATAGTCATGACTTTATAAAGACTGATCACCGACTTTGGTTCCAATAATTGAAGACTACCTAGAAGTGTACTGCACTTGGCATCAACTTAAAAGCTTATTCTGGTCAACTGACCTCTGTAACGTTATCGTTGACTATTTATTATGTCTTTCCCTAAAAATAAATGTTTTATTCTATTCTGCTTACTCTTCAGTCCAAACTCCGCTGAATATTCCCTGGAAAATTCATCTTACAGTATTTTTTCGTTATTCATTAGCGGCTGGATTCACTACAAGGACATGTACGAAATGTTACGCAACATTCCACCGCCTGTCGGCTTCGGTAGGAAGTGCCCTTACAGATTGGCCTATAAAGTAAAGAAATACAGATTTAATTTAATTTTAATTTTGTACTTTAATTTTTCCTCGATCCATGCTTCAGCATTTGATCAGAATGAACATGCCTATCAACGATGAAGGATGCGTCAATTTTACGACAACACTTTTCGCCTTGATTCGTGAATCGCTGAATATAAAAATGAAATCAGGTAGGCGCGACAGTGCATGACAATTTGGCTCCTAATTTAAAAATAAGACAGTCAGCAGTGCATTTTTGAACATCACAAGACCAAGTGGACTGGCCTCAAAAAGTTTTCCTTGTAGATAGGCTTTAAAACATGATTTCATTTGTTCGCTTCAGATGTCCGCTGACTTTACAGACTATCCTTGTCAGGTTACTTGGTTTCCCAATGCCGGAATGTACATGGAAGTATCCTTCAAAGTTTTTTACAGCTGGTGAAATGGACGTCGCCGACGAGGAGCTCAGATACTCTTTGAAGAAACTGTTTCCATTGTTTGCAAAAAAGAATGTAATCGAATTAGCAGTACCTACCAATAAAGGTAAGTTGCTTTAACGGTATGCAATTGAGTAATCTTTGAAGAGTGATTTTTACCTACATTTAAGCTCAATACAGACTTACTGTGGGTAAAATTTACGCCGGGCTTTTGATTCTAGAAGCATGGAGAGCCAAAAAATCTGGCAAAATCGTTGACGTAAGTCGTACTTTGTGAAGCATTTTTTCAAAAACTATTCTCGTCACACTGACGATCACGATATGAGCAGAGATGGAATTTCATGCACTATTTTGAATTATTCTTTTGGAAACAGAGAATGAGAACAATTGTAAACCTTGTTGAAGTGGTATTTCCCATTTCAACATCAATCTATTTGCTAAAGTTTTTACTCGAGGGTGACCTGGAAGTAGAAGACCTCCTTTTTTTCATATCGCCTATAAATTACGTCTGCGTATACTTGTGATCCAAGCGACCTTAAGTTATAATCACTTATTTCACTCAGAACAGCGAAAACTGAACTTTTTATGACAAAGCGGACAGTGTGACAAATAAAAACTGTGTTACTTTCTACTGTATCCCATTTTTAACCATTTTTACTTCATTACCTCTGAATTTTCAGGCTTTGTACACACAAGATAATTCAAATAATGCTAAAGTGGAGGTATAGTAGATTGGAGTACCAGTGTTGCCTTCAATCCCTTCTATCAGTGTCTCGTTTTCACAAAAAAATTTTCTATCAATAATTTTTTTATCAAGTCGTGAAGCTTTTGACGCTTTTTTCAATTCTTGAATCATCGAGACACTGGTTATATATTTAATGCACTTTATCAATCCCATCGTTGAATTTTCACCACTCAGAAAATCGACAGTCTTTTTGTATGATAACTTTGTCAGGTATAAAGCTGGTAAATGCTAAGAATTCTACAGTGCGGTCGATTTTGTAACTCTATTTCACAGTCCAATGGTATGCATAAGATTCTTTTATTCCTAACAGGTGACATACTGTACGTTGACACGAAAATGAAATTTTAGCTTGTTACACTTAGAGATTCATGTCACTTGTTATTAAGTCCTACCCTAAAGAAAAATCATGATTTTACCTTTCGTTTTGTGGGTTAAGCTTGCACTAATCACTTTAATTTCACCCTGCACAATCGATTTTTATATGCCAAAAGATAACTGCCTTATTGAGAATCGAAATCAATTTTTGCTAAGCTTCTGATTGATACAGTTTACTAAATTGATACCGTAGAATCGAAATGAATATCGAGTTTCTAAACTCACATGTAATCATTACACGATCTGGCTAATTGCATTTCATACGAAAAGCGTCTATTGAAGTCCTCCGGATTTTTGACAGTCTACTGGTATCATCCAACCAACCATGGACATTGTCCGGAAGCCGCTCAAAGTCATTAAATATGTGAAGGTCTATAAATATGGCCCTTTAGGACATAGTCGAAAATGCTGACAGCCGATAAACTCTTCCAGAGTGTCAGAGCTACTATTAAAAAGTATTAGGAAAGACCACATATAACATTAAAGAAAAATGCAAAATGGAACATCAAGTGTGAAATAGTAAATCCATGTTAAAAAGATGAGTGAAGAAAAACTTTTTCCGGATTAGCTGAGTAGGAGCAAAATATTAACAAAAAATAATGCTGGTTTTCGACATTCATCCCGTCATTTAGGATAAGCCTCCATGAGTAACTTGTTTTTATGTAGAAAGGTAAATTTCGACTCCTCTCCCGTGATCTGAAGCTGTATATTTCTGAAGTGGTTCTGAAAAAGTGTTTCATTTAGTTGAAAAACTGACTACTAGTTCACAAACTCTAACAATTATTTCGTAAACGCCTGCTTCTTGTAGCTCAATATTGATGTTGCTTAAATCAGAATTCATTTTGCTACCAGTCTTATTTCAAATTAAACACATAGTCCACCTGTAAGCGACAAATGCATTTCCATGACTAGAGCGCTGTTTTTAAATTATTCCAGACGATGCAAAAGGCAATATATGAGAAAAGAGAGATTATGTTTCAAAAATCAGAAATTTTCCCCAGTCGCTACAGTCAAATTGTCAGAAAAGGACATCGACTGACGTTGCACACACAAACATATTTTTGCATCGTGATCTGATGTACCTGACACGTTTTCAGCAACAAAGTTCGCTTTTTGGACGCCTAGTTGATGCTGCACTGCGTGAAAAACCACATAGAAGTAACGAAAGTTCTAACCAACCTTCTCGTAAAAGTTCGGCAGAACCACCCAGGTACAATTGACTTTTTGACCTTATGAATTTTCTGGAAAATCTCGGTCGTCTATTTCCAGTTTGCCCAAACTACACGATCAACAGCTTTCGATCGCAAATCCAGTGAGCGGCGGAATTTCGAAAACATTTTCGTTTTTGTGTGGTAGAAAGACGAACAAAACGAACGACGGGGATGAAGCTCAGGTTTTCAACTTTCATCTTTTTCAGTTTCTTTTTTTGCTTGGTTCCCTTTTCCTTCCTCTTTCTTTTTCGGATGCGTGTTTCTTTCCTTTGCATTCATTTTTGTGCTCTTTCATGCAGGGTATTATTCGTCGATCGTATCATGATTGGAGTCATGAATATGATGAGGTAATGAATATCATTTTTCTCGTGTTGTTACCACTTCTTATCATCCAATATGCACGTTTGACATATGTCTGTAATAATTATAGAACACTGTTTTTTGTTCTTCCCATTTTTATCAGTAAACGACCAAGTCAAAATTCTTTATACTACTTACACATTCTTTTGTACCTATATTAGGTCGAAAAGCGTAGCACGAAGAAATTTTTTGTGTTTAAGTAATTTATAACTGTAAAAAATCCACCAATTTCGTAAAAAATTTGCACAATTTTGTTTTTTTGCTTATAGTTTCGATACCACAGGAATTTATTTTCTCGCATTCATCAATGTGATATTTTCAATTACAGCAAACAAATGCCTTGACTTCCTGATTATTATCTTATACAGTTTCTTTCTTTACTATGCTAGTGGCATGCTAAGCAAGCACGAGTGTTTTCTAAATTGCATGGCATCTCCAGCTCGAAGTATTCGGCTCACAATTACACGAAATTTCCTATCCTCACCGTGAAATTTTTGAAATATATTGATCGTGGCGTTTTTATTTTCAGAAAAGTCAACTTCTACAAAACAGCGCGCAGCAGAGCTACATGACTCCACCATTTCAAAGATCTCGTGAATCGTACGACGAACCGAAAACCAAGGATAACTCAAACAAAAAACATGGTAAAATCACTGCATTTGCGAACCTCCAGATTTTTCAAAACTGATAGCTAATAAAATCACATGGTCCAGTTTGGGTATGGATTTTTTTCGGTTTTATGGCGGACATAAAAACGCTGACGAGCATTCAATTTTTATTACCGTTAAAAATTGCTTATTATTTGGGGGAAAAACATTGTTCAGGACAACGACGAAGATTTAGTAATTTATTTTATGAATCATCTAATGAAGGAGAGAATACGACTGAGCAGCCACTGAGTCATTATTCGACTATTGGTTAATCAAAAAGTAAACAAAATGGACTAATTTTATTTATTGACAGCCGAAAATTGAACTATTCATTTAGAATGATATCATATCAACCCCTCTTCGTATGTAACGACTGTCTGCAAAGTAGCCGACTGTCTGCAAAGTAGAGATAATTTACTATCCGCATATTTTGAAAGTATTTTTTCAGAATATTTGAGACCGCCACTCACGCATCAATCGGCCGAAAAATGGTCGTCGCCTGATGTCAGCCCGACTATCGCGTCTCGTGTCGATAACCGGACGCAAAGGTCGGCAGCCTTAGCCAAATTGAAATTCAGATCAACATCATTGGAGGACAAATCACGAAGTCCGACGCCGCCCGGTCGATCCGAATACGGGCCCATTTCGATCACATTGCCTTCCGAAGATATGTTTGCTGTAAATACTCTTCTTTTCTTTTCTTTTCTTTTCTTTTCTTTTCTTTTCTTTTCTTTTCTTTTCTTTTCTTTTCTTTTCTTTCTTTTCTTTTCTTTTCTTTTCTTTTCTTTTCTTTTCTTTTCTTTTCTTTTCTTTTCTTTTCTTTTCTTTTCTTTTCTTTTCTTTTCTTTTCTTTTCTTTTCTTTTCTTTTCTTTTCTTTTCTTTTCTTTTCTTTTCTTTTCTTTTCTTTTCTTTTCTTTTCTTTTCTTTTCTTTTCTTTTCTTTTCTTTTCTTTTCTTTTCTTTTCTTTTCTTTTCTTTTCTTTTCTTTTCTTTTCTTTTCTTTTCTTTTCTTTTCTTTTCTTTTCTTTTCTTTTCTTTTCTTTTCTTTTCTTTTCTTTTCTTTTCTTTTCTTTTCTTTTCTTTTCTTTTCTTTTCTTTTCTTTTCTTTTCTTTTCTTTTCTTTTCTTTTCTTTTCTTTTCTTTTCTTTTCTTTTCTTTTCTTTTCTTTTCTTTTCTTTTCTTTTCTTTTCTTTTCTTTTCTTTTCTTTTCTTTTCTTTTCTTTTCTTTTCTTTTCTTTTCTTTTCTTTTCTTTTCTTTTCTTTTCTTTTCTTTTCTTTTCTTTTCTTTTCTTTTCTTTTCTTTTCTTTTCTTTTCTTTTCTTTTCTTTTCTTTTCTTTTCTTTTCTTTTCTTTTCTTTTCTTTTCTTTTCTTTTCTTTTCTTTTCTTTTCTTTTCTTTTCTTTTCTTTTCTTTTCTTTTCTTTTCTTTTCTTTTCTTTTCTTTTCTTTTCTTTTCTTTTCTTTTCTTTTCTTTTCTTTTCTTTTCAATCCGTTTTTACAGAGCGACGAACACGTCGAAGATTATGCACCGAATGATAGAGGGGCTCTTCAGTATACATTAACAAAGCAAAGGCTGTTACCAAATCCGGCTCTTTTCCCCAAATTGTGCCCATCTCCGACGTGCCCGCCCAACGTTTTTGTTCAGAAAGAGCCCTCATATTGGGCGCGAGTGCCCGAAACTGAATCTCATCTCTTTCAACGATATAGCATCGATTCGAGGACACAATTGCCAGTGAATAGTGAGTTTTGATAGTATTTGGCTTTGCAGTCCGTTGCAAAAATAACACTTTTTCATCTGTGAATTTTCAAGATTTTGCAACTTCTAGATTTTGCTCCTTGAACATGTTAGCAGAAATCCTGCAAAATCATGCGACAACAGCGAGCATTTTTCGGTTTAAAAAAATTTCACGATTTCATTTAACATTAGCCGTAATTTAAAAAAAAGTGAATTCAATTCACAGACCTTGTGAGTAGTCACGGAAACTTCCATAGGCCTTTTCCGACAGTTCGAGAATGTACAGTGATGAATGCACATCTTTTTCTAATAGAAATTGTACCATGATTACAGAATCCCGTGGTAGCATGGATCCATAGGATCCCGATTCATTGGCAAGACTATGCATACATATATTCTAGGAGCTTACCGCGCCACGATCGTGTCGGGCGTGGTCGGGGCTACCGACGACAACGAATCTTATACTTCCACCGCACCAGCTCTTCCTCGCCTCTACACTCCCGAAATGCGTGCACCTCAGTTGTACCCACTGAAAAATGCGTCAGTCGAATCTCCCAACCAAGACGAAAATGAGGGTGACGGGAAACTTTTCAACGACCCATTCGAAGATAGGCCGCCCGAAGGACGCATCGACCATTACGGCGTACAACATCAGACCCAGGGGCCCTATTTGGACCAGGAAGAGCGACTAGTCGAAATTGTGCCCGGGTGGGTTCCAATAGCTTATCAATGTAGAACAAAACGGAGCTCTAAAATTTTTTTTAATGCTTTTCTGTATGCACCAGCATTTTTTGGTTTTTAATTCGGCGTCAGGTGGTTTTTTAAATAAGTTTAATGTCTTCGTAACTTGCCAAAAAGAAAAAAGCTGCCGTTTTATGTAGCAAAATTGTTGTCTTGAAAAATGGTATTATTTTGCTAAACCATTCGTCAAGTGAGACTGAAAATTTCTGAGTTTATTCAATCAATCTTAAGCAATTTTTTAAATGTAAATTTCACTACGCAATTTTTACCACATAGTTTATTTTTCTCCTTTTTCAATTTGGAAGCATTTTATAAAAAACATACTGTAGGATTTTGAGTAGTTAGACTTCATTGACGTATTGCCTTAGAATACATTCTATGCGATTGTCTTACAGTGCGTTGAAAGTTCTTGAAATGCCTCTTGGAGATTTTTCATAATCATCACCAACGTGCTAGTATTTTTGAATCATTTAATTGAATAATGAAGTTCTTTTCTGGAAAACGTATTTTTCTATCTTCAAATAGCGAATTCAAGCTTGGGACTAGTTGAACAAAAAATAATATTCGTTATTAGCGACAAAATATTAATATTATTTATAATTTACTCGAACTTTTTTAAAAAACAACGGCTTAGAAGTCGTCTCTCCTCTTTATATTTTCAGAAATTTTCATTTTCCCCTTATCAATTGATACCATGCTTTTTGTATGTAGCGCCCATTGTCTAATATTTGTTCTATACTTCTAATTTTCAATATTCTGCAGATTAACATTAAAATTTGTTTTATAGTCTCAGGCATCGAGCGTTGGTCACAACGACACCCACTCATCAGCAGAATAGACTCCACCAGACGCCCAAAAGTACAATAATTCGAGCTCAACCATCCCATATAGCCTTTTCGGATTCGGAAGAAGATTGGTGTTGATAACGACGTTTATCGTTCGGTATTTGTATTTACGTATCAGTATTATTATTATTATTATCATGATTATGATCTCTGACCCTTATCGCTTTTTAACTTTTGGTAATAAAAAATATGGATTCGTAGCTAGGAGAGAAAAAATATCTCAAAAATTCATATTTTTGCAACTGAGGTCATGGGCAATCTTTTCAAAGAAGCTCTATCGTAAGATGAAGATCGATGCTTCAAATCGGAACCCGAATTCTGAAAATGACACTGACTTGCTTACCCATCGATAGCAAAACATAGTCCAGTGCCTCAGGGTAAAATAATCCGTAGAAATCGGTGAGCAGACAATAAACCTGCGTGGTATGCCGATATCCATTTTTCCCTATTTGTTCGCGTAACTGTATGACACGACTCGGGTGTCATTTCTGGCAGACACATTTATGTACACTACATATTATTTATTGTCAACTACATATTTTCTCTCGATATTTATTTTTGTTGTCTGAAAATGAGATTTTCGATTTCAAGATGAAATCAAAGAACGAAAATGCGAACACATAAAAACAATATAACGAGTTCAGGTGAGCTGTACATCGCCCATCACAGAAAGCACGCACCACCAGGATCTATGCCACTCTGCAAAGCCTCGCAATTCTGCAGATCAAGTGCAAACGAATCAACAATTATAACATTGTGTGATTCTTGTGTATAAAAAATTATGGAATTTTAAAATTAAATTTTCGTCCTAGCCACAATGATGTGTTTCTCGTGGTGCATTCTTACGTGAGAGCTTCTGATCAGCTGTTCTAAAATTTCGTATAGTCTGTTTATTTATAAAATGCTCCTGAAATGAAAATTGAAATATGCAGTAACTTGAAAATCTTCCACTTAGCCGTTTACCGTAAAGTTTTTTACTCAAAAATTTCGGAGTGTTATGGCGGATTCATACTTCATCCGGCATCCGAAAAAAGTCTATTTTTAGATTTTTCATCCGGCAAATCGTCCGGCAATCCGGCACTGGATGACAATTTTTTTCTTTTTCCCACGTTGCCGTCCCATTTTCTTGCCGGAAGACTGGAATTTTGCCGGATCGGAAGAGTAGAAACAGTTTGTACTTTTCCGGATGCCAGAAAGCATATTTTGTATGTAATTTCAATAGAACCACGTGTTTAATTGGTTTTTGCATATACAATGTATGTGGGAGACATTGATTTTTTAGTTGGGTCAAAATTTTGTGTTTTTAATCATGAAGTTCGTTTAATTTTTGATTGCTGAATATTTTGAATATTTTTTCCGTTCTTGAATGCATTAAAAAAATGCTAGATCAAGAATATCTTGTTCGTCTGACATCATCAACTAGTAATTCCGAGTGGACATGGAAAATAACATTATACATATTTTTCATACGCCCTTTCTCTTTAAACAAAATATTGAACATATTTCAAAGTATTTAAATATAGTAAAATCAAGAATAAATTGTCATCCGGCCTTTCCGACGCCGGAAGAAGTATGAATTGCCATCCGATCCGGCAACTTGCTGAAAGCCAAATTGCCGGATGCCGGACACAGAATGCCGGAAGCTAAAAATAACTTGCCGGACGCCGGATTCCAGACGCCGGATGAAGTATGAATCCGCCTATAGTCTAGTGCTGTCGCGAATTTTCAGTTTCATGATACATACGACTCGACAGAAAATGCTGAAAATACAAAATAGTACTTGCCTTCCAAATTCATTATTTGAAAGCAATCTAACGAGAACAGATTATAGCTAATTATAATTAATAATTAATCATAATTAATTTTTTATAATCAGTATGATTTGGCTTTGCACAATCTCGAATTCGTTCATGTGAAATCTTGACTTAACGTTTGTCACAATCTTGATTTCTCCTTTCAATCAAGTTCACTTGATTTCTTATGCATGCTAATCTTGATTTCGTGCGTAAAATTTTGACTTGATTTTTTCGTTAACATCTAGAATTTGGACTAAAAATTTAATTTATGATTTACGTCTTCTTATGCTTCATCTAAAGCATTGCACACATTCATTAAGTTCACCACTTATTTTTTCGACTTATACAGGATGAGCCAAAAAAGTGACCGGTACTGACTTTTGGGTCGGTGCCAGATCCGCTACCTAGTGCACATCCGCTACCTAGTGCACAACTGCTACCTAGTGCACATCCGCTACCATAGTCAGATCTGCTACCTAGTGCACATCCGCTACTTTCTGCTGAGGTATATAAGTAGCACGTTACATTTACTTTTTGCGTTGAATAACCTGGGCAGGATTTCATTATGGAAGAATGTACAGTATAGATTTACAAATTATTAGGCTCATTTAACTTTTTTTTACCAATTAGATGGTGCATGTATCGTGAAAATTAAAAATTTCATTTGTTAAAAATTGGGAAATATGTGGTTGCAACTGATGCGACTCAAAATATTCTGTTTTCCCCGTATTTTCAGAAGTAAATGCAAGAAATTGTGTTCTGCTAAATGCGTGCCACGAACCCCGGTGAGATGCAGGGGTTTGTTGTTCTAAACCCAGGATTATCCCAATAATTTTTGATAGAAATGGGATAATTGCCATGGATCCACGTTTCCTAAAAATAATCAGTCCTTGGTCTACTCGGGAGGTATATTCAACTATAGTTTTTTTTAAATTGTTGTATTTGCTTTTGCGTCAGGCGCTGATGAGTCACCGGCAGGATTGGGATTCCAGGATTCGTCCTTAATGTACGTGTTTCCCACGCCCATGTTTACCCGATTAACCTAATTACTTGTACTTAAACCCGACACCAAATATCCCACCAATTAAGGAAAAGAGGTTCCCTTAATAGTCTCCCAAATTGCGTAAAGACTGAGAGAAGAGAGTTTTCTACCTCTTAATATTACGCAATCGAAAGAAAAACAATTACTTACGTACAGGGCGAGGACGGGCGAAAGAAATAAAAATAACACTTCACTCCCACACACTGGGACGAGAAAAATAGACAGTTGCATGCGGGGAGGCAACAAATAATGCAATGGTGGCCAGCGGGGCACACGTTTAGTATAAAAAGTATATAGCAATAATGAAAAGAATGATTACCAGAAGAGGGCCCAGCGCATGCATACCGACGTGTGCTACAGTAAGACGACCATTGATGGTCTGCGTTGCTCACTCCACTTGCTACCTGCGGGCGCTTTCTTCAACAAAAACGACAAAATTGGCGGAAAACACATTACAACATAATTTTGAACTCAAAATGATAAAATATTTGAAATTAATTGAAAAAAAGTATTTGAAAAAAATTAAAAAACAAAACGAAAACGATATTTTCATCACCCGGATTGGTACAGGTAAAGAATGAGAAACAGCCGTCTAGGCTGATTGTTCTGTCACTTGAGGTGCTTGTGTGGTCACTTTGTTATGTAAATAAGAATTCTTCATGCATTAGAATGTGGTTGCATGGTCATTTTTATGATTTTATACTCATTAGTGACTTATCTTCAGGTAGACTCTCTGTAGTATTACGTTTTCTAACCATTCTTGCGGTTCCATAAAAGTGGCAAACAAAATATTTTTACCACCCAGAACGCCTACCGTATTCCATTTTCCTTTATTCTTTTGTCTTCGGAAAACCCCCATGAAAACAATAGCAAAATCTTTTTCACATTTTTTGCTGTCTAGTAGTGGATCTGACTATGGTAGCCGATGTGCACTACGTAGCGGTCGTGTACTTGGTAGTGGATAAGCAGTAGGTAGTGGATCTGCTACCCAATCCTGACTTTCATAGCTTAGTGAAGCTTTTTCAATGCGGTTTTTTGCCGTCAGTAGATAAAACATCTGGCATAAAAGCTGCAAAGTTTCAGTCAGATTGCTCGAATATTGACTGACCAGAATCAAAAATACTAAATGTCGATTTTTGTGCTAATAAATAATTTAAAATTGTTTTACAGCAGAAAAGTATGACAGATCCGGTCATAAGAACCATATAACGGCTGGAAACTGCAAGAGAGCCATTTTAGTGTGTCCTACTTTCTGTTTCACCAATAATTTTAATTGTTTTTCGATCTGGTCAATGACAGAATTGATTTTGCTTCAACTTTGGTTTTTTTCTAATTTCAAAAGAAAAGCTCTTGATTTTGGCAAATTTTTGCCCATATTGAAAAAAGAAGTTGATGACTTTAAATTAGGTGTAAGTTAAAAATCTGGGTGATTTTTGAAATATTATTGTGTGTAAGCAACTTTATAAAACGTTTTTATCACAATAGGACAACCTTTACTTTGATTTCACAACTTTTATTTTTTGAAAAATGACCATTTTTACTGAATTTCTGTTTGTACAGTAACCATAAACGCTAGGAGCATAAAAGTTGGCCCTTGCAACAAAGACAAACAGGGCATTCTAATACAGCAATCCGCATTATAAAAGCATTATCCGTTCCAAAGTTATAAAAGTCGATCATGCCCCAACTCCCCCACAGTCCCAACGCCGCCACCGTTCCAACACTGCCACTGTCCCAATTCCGCCACTTTCTTGTCCTAACTTTTGCAATCTTTCAAAAAGTTTGTTTTTTGTAACAAAGTTTTTTTGTAACTTAACAACATGACATTGCTAATTCATAGGATGGCAAAAACTGATATTATCATTAAAGCAATAAATACATGGTATATCTATATAATCTTCGTTTGTATAGTCGTACTTAACTATACAAACGATTTTACCGAAATAACCAAAAATAGAACAACGAGCGTGAGACCGGAATTTACTTCATTAGCATATTACCAAAATAACTGTGTGCTTTGCACATTAAAATACAAATATACGTGCCTGTTTTCATTTCTTGTTGTTAATTGATTCGAATTTGTGTAATCAAATCATGGGTGACTTTGGTCCTATTAAAAATTTTATGAATCAGGAATTAAGGAGTAATTTAGTGATAATTGCGGCGCGTAATGATCCAGATTTGTATTTTCTGTTCTGGAAGAAAAGTTCTAAACGTTTGTCAAACAATGAAACATCACATTATTATGTGTGCATGTTCTGCTCTGAAGATGGAAATGCTGGATCGGCGAGAACTACTGTTCGAAATGGAAGATTCATATCGGATCCTTTAATTGGACATTTGCCAGTTTGTGTTCTGAAATCGAAAAGTGCAATTGAGGGCTTAAAACTAACACGAGAGGCTAAACGAAGATGTTCAAGTGAAGGGGTAACCCCATTACGGTGAGATACGAATTTTGATGAATCGTATCCTATATTTAATAATATAATAGAAAAATGGAGGACTTCTAAATATATCTGTGAAAAATATGACTGCGAAGTATTTTATCAAATTATCGGGTCATAATAGCATTTAGCCACTTGCTTGTGAGTAGTATTTTGATGTAATTGGAAGTTTCTAAACCTAATAGGGCTTTTGGGGAAAGTTTGGCACAAATTCCGAATAAGTTTCCCTTGGATCAAAATTGATGAATAAATATGATACATTGACACGGAAAAATGATCACTTATTATATCTTAAAATATTGTTCATTTATAGATCTCATAAGCACATTTGATTAAGTTTAATGTGTTACAAAAAATAAACTTTTTGAAAGATTGCGAAAGTTGGGACAAGAAAGTGGCGGAGTTGGGACGGTGGCGGTGTTGGGACACGAAAGTGGCAGAGGTGGGACCGTGGCAGAGTTGGGACGGTGGTGGTGTTGGGACAGTGGCGGTGTTGGGACGGTGGCGGTGTTGGGATGGTACCTAAAAGTCAGCAGCGGTCGCCTTTGTTTGGCTCACCCTGTATGTGCCATGCACGAAAAAATCGGGTGGCCCTCCACGTATTTCGTACATTCTATGATAATAAGGACATATTAATGGTCCATGGTCATGATTTGAGTCCTGGGCATACATGCACTGCATAAAAATCCTGCTGGGGCTCAGCTAGGACAGGCGTGGGATATAAAATTTATTTCCTCGATAACAAAAAAAAGGTCTCCAAATGTATTATACATATTAATACGTTAAACTATTTGCTTGGTCAGCACTTTTTAAAGTTTTTATGTTATTTTTTTGAAATTATGCTTTGCCCCAAAGACATGCAAAAAACGCACTTTTTAAGGGTTCCCAGTCCCACCATGCCCCACAATGGGTGTGCCATATCCAAGAACCATACTTCGGTCTAAGCATTTTGGGGATGCAATCTCAAATAGGATTCTTCGTTTTTTTAAAATATGGCCTCGATTCAATTATATCGCGGTCCAAAGTCCCGGGAACCGCGAAATTCAGCAATTTTGTTATATGACACTTGGGGCTCCAAAAAAATCATTTTTTCCAGCATAATGCACTATGGCGCCAGAATTTTTTGCAGTTTCAATGGAACCGGTAGTCTTATTGGAATTTTTTGGCTGCTAGGGTTTTCGATCATGGGGAACTCAGTGGGACGCGATCACTTTACACAAAATTTTAGCCCGGGTGTAACCAAGCGTCTTTTCGTGATTTTTTGGTGGAATGAGTTTTCAACCGCGGAGAATTCAATGAATTCAATCACTTTACACAAAAAAAGATTATCCCGGGTGTAAACAAGCGTATTTCTGTAATTTTTTTATGTAGGGAATTTTCGACCATGGGGAATTCAATGAATGTGATCACTTAACACAAAAAATTATTCTGGATGTAAACAAACGTATTTTCGTGATTTTTCGGTGGAAGTGGTTTTCGACCACAGGGAATTTGATGAATGCGATCATTTTACGTAAAAAACTATCCCGGGTGCAAACAGACGTATTTTCGTGATTTTTTGGTGGAAGGGGTTTTCGACTGCAGAGAATTCAATGGATGCGTCACTTAACACAAAAAAATTAACTGGGGTGTAACCAAGCCTCTTTTCGTGATTTTTTTTGTGTAAGGGGTTTTTGATCACGGAGAATTTAATGAATGCGATCGCTTTAAACACAAAATTATATTGAGTGTAAACAAATGTATTTATGCGATTTTTGTGGGAAGAAGTTTCTGACCATGGGGGGTTCAATGGACGCAGTCAGTTTACACAAAAAAGTCATTTGTGTGAACAAAGGTATTTCTGTGATTTTTTGTATTGAGGGATTCTTGACCATGGTAATTCAATAGATATGGCCAATTTTCATTCTGTTAACAACGTTTTTTAAGTACTATGCCGTTTACACCTCTTTTTCTTTTACCAGTGAGAATTCTTAGCTTGAAGACTGTTCTTTATTGTTTTTTTGACGTCAAGATGACCAAATTTAAAACTTCAATGTGCTTCTATGAAGGTTTACATGCATGGTTGAGGCCCACTAAAAAGAGCTGAACTAGTTTATTAGAAAATGACCTAATGGGGCAGAAAAAAGAAGAATATACACACTTCAATAGTTGCCATGCTAGAAAAAGAATTGGACTAGATTTTTGAGAACCTGGGTTGAGGTTGGAAGAAATTCACTTTCTTTACATTGGATTTCCATTTTTTCTCAAAAAACTTTTCCATGTCTGTGAGAAAGTATAATCTGCAGCTGAGTGCACCAACACACTTTCCAACCAAACATGTGCATCTCTGAAATTTTTGGAAGGTACAGGGGTGAACCTAAGTTGTTTGGCGTTTTTGAGACAAAAATTCAGAAAAAATCGACAAAGAATTTTTTTCATGCCAAATTTTCCAGTTTCAAAACATTTGGGGTAGTTTGTACCCTCATGTCCTCCTCACACATGTGTGCTTCGAACTGTGTTGAACTTTTTTACTGAATTTGGCGCCAACAAAAGGAATCGACTGTGGGAAACTGGCTCATAAAATCCCACTCAGCTTCTTTAGAAAAAAATGCAACAGCACAAAGTCTTCTAAGAACTAAATCGGTTGTGCAAGATACTGTAAAGGTTTAATATGGGGGTTGTTTATGGGTTGTGACTCGAGGCTTGGGAATGTGAGGATAACTTGTGCAAATCGGCACTGTATTTCAGAATGTCGTCAAATGTATAATGCAACCTAATCTCTTTCAGTGCTTGCTGGAAGAAAGTAGGCGTCAAGGGGAAGGACGTCAAAGGAGAAGAAAACGAGAACGCTGAGGAAAAGCGAAGAAGGAATGTGAGGAGGACAACGATTATGATTATAGGAACGATTATTTTTGCTAAATGTCATATATGTTCAGCAAAAGATGACACAGTCTCAGTTGGCAGCTGAGACCGGGCAATCAGTTAATCATATTTTACATCAATTTGCCTATTATCAGGAAAGTGACCTAAAAAGGCTGCAGACCATACTTCCCAATTTGGTAAAGCAGGTTGCCTATTTTCTAAAGTAGAGAAAAATGTTAGAGCTGGTCCTCTCAGATATGCAGCAAGAAGTGCTGTTTTTCTAGCTAATGATGTTGCTCCTGCCAAGACTGACATTCTTGAAAACCATTTTTCCCATTCAGTCAAGTTAATATCATTAGGGTCTCCAGAGAAAGGTGTTAGATCTCCTAAATTCTGAGTGACAGGTCTTGTTTCATACCTTTCTCCTACTCTCTGAACTGTTTGTCTCAGTAATTCCTGAACTTGATCTAGATCATGTGCCATTTTGTTTTCAGATAATAAGGGAGATCGACTACGGGTGCAACAACATTGATCAAAATTAAATCAGGTGTTGTCAATGATACAATCAAATTTGTGGATCAAAGCTAATTTATTTGGTTCCATTCTCGTTTAGATATTGATAAGAAAATCAGGCCAAAAATCATTGGCTCAAGTTAGTGATTATTTGATTTAGTTTTGAGAAGAAATCGGAAAGTTGCAGAAAGGGTCCTGCCTTACTGATCCAATTGTAAAGATTTAATATGGGGGTTGTTTATGGGTTGTGACTTGAGGCTTAGGAACGTGAGGATAACTTGTGCAAATCGGCACTGTATTTCAGAACATCTCCAAAAACTCCAGAATTTTATTGTAATTTGTAAATCATTTTTGCCCCATTTTTTTTTTGTTCCTGTTACATTTTGTTTTATGTTCAAATTTCAACTAATATTTGTAAAAATGTACTTCTTAACATGTTTTATTGTTCAATTTTATTTGTAGTTTATTTATGTATTTTCTAATATTCCCTTGGGGTGCAGATCAAAGGATAAACCCGATTTTCAGAACTCATTGTCAAAACAATGTCTTTTCACATGCTTGGTGTGGTAGACAGAAAATGTTCATTAAATATTAAGTTGGTAATAATTTTATTTCAAAAGTTTCACCCTGTGATGGGGTCGATTTTTGAAACATGACTTGTGAATTTTGACTTTTACATAATAATTGTTCGACATCTAAGATGGCAAAAATCTCATCCGGCTGCAAGAATGGTGATATAATATTAATTTTGTGTTGAGCCGACAAAGATTTTGAAGAAAATTTAATTTTTAAAGAAATGTGACTCTAAAGCAGCTGGCCAAGGATTTTATTGCCCAAGGATTTTTGGGTGTTCGAGAGCCTGATTGACTCCCTTATAGCCAAATTTATTCTTGTGCGTCTGAGTCATTTTGTGTGCATTATCGAAATTATTTATGCGAGAACTTTAGTAGTGAGCAAACTTTGTACAATGTAATATTTGTCGCTTAGTACCAACTATCGATAGTTTGGAATTGTTCATGGGTGTTCTTTGGCCGACCTTGAATGGTTACCGAGAGCATTATCTTCTGGATAATAACATTTTGCTATTTTGTCAACAATTTTGTCCATGCACATTGTTGCAGTCAGGAATGTAGTATTTGCTGCCAAATTATCATGGACTGGTGAAGATAATCATTGATGATTTAAACCACATTCTTTTTTCAGGTATGACTTGTCACTTCAAAAAGTTCCTCCACAGAGTCAGTTTCAAAGAAATTGGTTTCCTGGTACAACAACAGTTCTTGAAGTATGAAAATTCAGACTATATTTGCCCCATGGAACTGGAAGGAAGAATTACAACGTCCATGGTGTGGTCATTATAAGCATGGGTGAAAGTAAATATATCTTTGTAAATTCTTGACCTTGCTCTTTGTGAGGTCAGGGTAACTATGTTGTGTGTAAAAAACCTTTTTCAATGTAATTTTTCCAAATTCTAATTTCAAAGTATTTCTATGGTTGTGCCTTGCAATACTATGTCTTCGGGATCTGTGCCTAAAACTTGCCTCGTTTTTTGGTTATAGTATTATTTTTTTCTCTCTGTTTCGATAATCTCGTTGTGAAAATTTTTTGTGTTCTCTTTTCAAAAATCTGGGTGAAACTTTTGTGATGTTTTTTTCTTCTTGTTCCCTTTACTTTTTCTTGATTTTCGCATTTGTATTTCTACATTGCTATTCTTACCTTTTCAAAATCTACAATATTTTTCAACCTACAACTTTTCAATCCAATTTATTACATGGCACAAACCATGACCATATAATTTTTGGGTTCAAAATCCAGACAGCCAAAGGCTCAGAGAATTCGATCTTCTGGCATCCTTTCTCCCTGGGGGCAGATAATACCAAAGGTGTTGGGGGGTCAGTGTCCAGCCAAGGGGCCAGTGGAGGAGCAGCAGCGGAAATGAGAAAGCAATGCAGGCCCACAACCAATCTGAAAACCCCCCTCTGGAGAGGATGGAGATGAAGGCCACAATTGATGAAAGAGAAGCCGATGATGCGCTACATAAATCACCAGCCTGGTGGACAGCCCACAACGCAAACCAGGGCACTGTGGGGTTTGCTGCCAATAGATTTTATTTTATAATGTGGAAAAAAGGCCTGAGTGCCTCGGGACAATATACGTTCGCCTGAACAACTTTTTTTTGTTGTATTTTATTGTTCGATGGGTCCACCGCACATACTTTTTATGAAAAACTTTTTAATGTAGGGTAGGGTAGCATCCGACGCCATAGGCCCACAATTTTTTCGATTGTGTTTGAAGTGAACAATTTTTTATTATTTTTCAATGGCGCGTAGCAATCTTTGAAACAAGTAGAGTCGCTGGACGATGATGGATGAGACTGGGCCCTTGGGGGACCTCCTGACTTTCCCCTTTGCTGGCGGGAAAAGTCTTGCCTTTGGGGAGAGGGATGTCAGAGGGTTAATTCCTCTGACCTTTGGTCCTCTATTTATTATCATTTTTATTTTTGAAAGTTCTTTGTTGCCAAAGTAGGTTCACTTTTTATTAAGTAAAAAAACCTTTCAAAATGGTTTGTGTCATACTACTTTTTGGCACAAAAAACTAAAAAATGGATAAGAGTGTTTTGCATAGACGTTTTTTTAATGTTTGGCACTGCGGGGTGTGATCTTTCATTGTCGTTATAACTATTATTGACCAGTGGTTGGAGAGAGAAGATATGCTGCACCACTCGTTTTTTGGATCTATCATGTATGTTATATTACATTTTCATTTTGCATTATTGTGCATTGGCACCCCACGCCAGTGGAAGGAAAGTTTGGAGTCATTTTTGGTTGTGGATTAAGTGAGTGTGTGTTTCCAGAGGCAGCTAGATCTGTCTCTTAGTTCTTGGTTGGAGTTTAGTAAAGTAGTTCCCACAGGGACGAGTCGGAGTGAGGCTCAAATAAGTGACCCTAGATCCCTCTTACTCTGTGTGCAGAGCTAGGTGGAGGTGGTAGTGATTGTGTGGTATTTCTGTATTTCCTATTTGCACCTAACATTTTGTTACTGTTCGTTTGTTTCTATAACCTCCTTCCCTAACATCTTTAGCTAGGTACTGTAGGCAGTTAGGTTCTCTGGGTACTCTTGCCGAGTTAGCATCAGGGGCGGTACCATATTGGATCTCCCAAGAACTGCATCCAGGTAGCTGAGGGTATATGTCAGCCACATTACAACAATAATGCAACCTAATCTCTATCAGTGCTTGCTGGAAGAAAGTAGATGCCAAGGGGAAGGACGTCAATGGAGAAGAAAACGAGAAGGCCCAGGAAAACTGAAGAAGGAATGTGAGGACAACAATGATTACCATTATACAAACAATTATTGTTGCTAACATCGATTGAGGTATCAGCAGGTAAGCGTAGTAGTGTGTGGGGTAACTCAGTAGCCACTATCGACCATATAACATATCTAAGAATATATAAAACAATAGGATAATATACTATAATATAGATGAAGAATATGCAAATTAATATATAGATATATATATATATATGTAAATTAGGAGACGATGCTCACACAGGCTTGTGGAACTTGACGACTGATGACTGAAGTGAGCTGATGAGCTGATGATAAAAATGATGAGCGAACTGATTTTTTCCTGTTGCATTGATCCTTTTATACTTGAGCTGAGCAGGCATGTGAATCGATGACACATTGATGATGTCGCCATGCTTTTCTGGTAAATGGGTGGTCCTTAAGCTCCAATTCTCGGATTTGGTGCTAATTCTAAGAATTCTAATGCTAATTCCAGGAAAAAGTTAATTCAGGTTATTTCTGGTTTTAATTGCCAAGAAATTTATTGTCCATAAGAATGTAGATAAAAAGTGATGATGTAGGAACAAAAGTAGAAAGGTGGGAATAATTGAAACAAAAAATGAGTAGGCATAAAAGAAATTACTGTGAGAAGAGGAGGAGCTACTACAGTAGGAACTAACATAAGATTCTAAAGCTTCACAATACGTTTCATTCACTCATTGTATATAACATATTGTATAGAATTTACTCCATAAGTTCTACTGATTACAAGCTATAATTAAATATATTCTCTTTTATTTAACTATTCAACAAAATAGCATCATTCACATTTTTTGAATTCAAACTGAATTTTTCAGAAAGAGCGCTTTTTTGTGGGATTGTAGACAGGAAGCAACATCACCCATCCCTGTTGCTCTCGTCCTGCTTTCGAAAAAGTCGTACTGTTGCCGAGGGAGTGCTAGTAGAGTCAGGGAGAACTGGGTACGGGATTTCGCGCACACTCCTACGGCATTCCTACACTGGCGCAAAGCAGCCATCAATGGGTATGACTCATGCCTATAGAAAACATATAACGATTTTCTATTAGAAATTTCGTGATAACTAGTAGGACAATTTTTTTAAAAAAATAACTGAATAATTATTTTTTGAAGGGCTATCGATTGTCCTACGCATTTTACCTGAATTTCCCCAGGACGTTAGTGTCTTTTAGATGCGATACAGAAACGTGGTTTGCATTTTAATTAGATTTTTTCGCTGAATCGAAGCCTACTGTAGAAAAGTCGACGATTGGATGGCATCTCAGCAATTCTCTATATCTTGGCATCTTTCGATAAATTCTTGATTTTTATGTCATGCGCTTCTAGTATTTTGAAGTCTAAACTAACACTTTTGAGCTAAGATTTATGCCAAGTTGAAAATCGTCAAATTATCAACTGAATTTTGAATTCAAAAATTTAAAAAATGAATTCAAAAACTTCAAAAATTTTGGGTCAATTGCTTATATAAGCCCTTTTCGGGCCATTCTGGCAAGAAACGATTGACATCCATGAAAAAGCAAAACGAATAATCTTCAATATTAATTTACATTCATAATCTGCAAGAATCGGCAAATGTGGTTGTGATCACTCTTTGGCTGTTTTGCTGAGAGCACTTTGAAAAATTCAGCCAATCAGTGTTTGTGACTTCAGTTAGCTAGATTATTCTTCAATAATAATGCTTTTGTCATTAAATTTATGGTCTGCCATTTATATATTATATTCATTTACTCTCATCCTGTTGGTAAGCATACCTGTAAGACCTCCGACCAGTTGGGGGGGGGGGGTAAATCCGAAATTTTGGGGGGGGGGGTAGGAAAAAGTCGAAATTTTTCCCCAAAAAGGCCAAAAAACATACACTTTTTGGCAAATTTTTTTAATTTTTTCCCAACTGGGGGGGGGAAATGATTTTGGGTATAGGGTTGGCCGAGTTGGGGGGGGGGTCCCCCCCCAACCCCCCCCCAAGTACAGGTATGTTGGTAAGTGGAGGTAAGTTTCCTACAGTGTTTTTTCTACCAATGAAGATATGGTTTTTGGCACAAGAAATTAAGAGTGGCATAAAAAATTTTAAGCGTTTTTGCCAATTCACACAAACCTTGTTGAGTGCTCGAAGACTAAATTGTTGTAATTTTGAGACATTTTAGGGACTAAAAACGCAAAATTTTCTCGGGACTTGGCGCCGAGTCAATGAGTATAGTTAAGTGATTTTATTTGCTTAAACGCCAGCGAATTCTATTCGAATAGTATATTTGTATTTGTACTATCACAACAAACTTGCAGATTATCAATGACTAATGACTGAATAGAATGTCTTAACTTCCTCCTTTCCTTCCATGGATGGGGAAAACCCCATTTTCAAAATTTCCAATTTGCGTTTTTTAGGGTTTTCTGTTTTTTTCTGGGTTTTATCAGAGTTTATACGGTGGATCTCAACCAAGTAAAAATTAAGCAAATCCAACATCACTAAAATTTTATCCTTCATAAGCAAAACATTTTCAGATCATTATACCTGATTTTAAAACGGAAACACATAAATTACTCATCATAACAGATAAAATCATGCACCTATACGCCATCGACAATATTCTTGGCATTGAATTTTATAAAGACTATTAATTGAGAGTTTTTCATCAGTTAATTTAATTTTTCCCGAAATAGCAACTGATGAAAAAACCGGTTAGAGTAGAAAATAGCTATAATCAGTCAAAAAACAATTCAAACATGAGTTAAATTTATTGAATATGAAATTTTAGCTTTTAGATTAGAATAGTTTAACTCGACAGAACAGTCTTACGAACCTAATCGAATAGCACTAAGAGTTTCCTAGATTGAAAATTTACGAGCATTTGATTTGTTTGTTGTGTAATCTCATCTCTAATCTGTTGTCATGCCAGTGCCAGAAGAGACTGCATTGCAGTTACTACAGTTGGCCCAACCCTCAGTTTATCGTTAAATCAGGTACAAATTCATATTCTTGAGAACGGAATGCAAAAAAAGGATTTTTTTCTTAAAAAACCTAAAAATTCAAAAATGCTCAAATTTCCAACCCATCAACCTAAAACCCAATGCCCGCCAACCCTGGTTGATTCAGAGTCATTGGGAACTGAGAATTTTATTTTTCATGTTCGATTCAAACAGAAAAATCGACATTGTTGTCATAATTTTTGACAAAAAATTTGCGAATTTTTCTGACTTAGGCCTAGTTCTCTTCAGGAGAAAGTAATTATAGTCATCCTTAATTTAATATTAACATCATCGTTAAAAGGAAATTCGTTGCCGAAAATTGAAAAAAATAACTTCCTGACCAATTCTATAGAAATATTTGAATCCTCCCAGCATTTTATTATTTTCGAATTGTGTAAATTGTTTTCTCCATCAGCTTTTCTTTTCTCACTGATGTGGATAGATGAAAATGAGGTAGACATGATTTTTATGTAAATTAGTGTGTTGAAAGTATCTTTAATTATACATGTTCCCCTGAAAGTTTTGACATAAAACTTTTTGAAAGTTCGTCATTAGACGAGGCCGGTTCAGAATATTTTCAGCATGTGTGGTGCCTATTTCTTATATTATACTGTTACGTTCTGTTACACTATGTATAAGCGTGACACAAGGCACGAAACCGGGAATTTTTATCAGGCAGATTTAAATTTCGTCCCGAAATTTATTTTTAGAATCATTCAAATTTTTAGTCAGGTCATATATTAAAGTCATATATTAAAGACAAAAATAGTGCCGAAAATATTCACGTGGTTAAATAGATTTTTTTATCAATTTAGGCTCTGAAATCACCACAGAAACACAAAACGAAGCTTGAAATTCCAAAAAATTTTCAGCATGGCATATTCAAGAAACATTGAAAGATGAGTTGTTATTATACTATTTATTAATCATCTATCTCATTAATACAGGCTGTGTGGTGCCTATTAGAGGTGTATCGGGAACCCAGACCCGAAATGAGACCTGAAATTACTCGACCATTTTGTTGGACCCGCACCCAATATTTTCAAAATTTTGGACCCGATACATTTCTAGTTTCTATTATGTGAAGATTTACATGCATATCGCACAGATAAGCGTTTTGAAAAGTATAATGAACCCGGACCCGAAATAAGACCTGTAATTATACGACTATTTCGCTGGACTCGGACCTGAAATTCTTAAAATGTTGGACCTGGAACCAGACTCGATATTCTTAAAATTTTCGACCCGGACCTGGACCTGATATTTCCCAAACCTTGGACCCGATATATCTCTAGTGCCTATTCGAGATTTTTCATTCAGAAAAGCTTATAAACCGATGCTAGAACTAATTGTTTTCAGAAGCATGTAGCCTGGGTCTTAAAAAAACAATTTCAGGTTTTTTCACATAATTTTGACTTGGAACCACAAAAACCAGGGGTCCAAAAAAAATAAAAAAACAAAAAAATATAATTTTAGAGAGCTCTAGATAAAGTTTGGAGCCGTCTGATGCTCTTGCAATGCACCCGTAGCACCAGTCATAGGTACCTTTGATTTATTGATATGAAAACACAGAATCATTTTTAGGTTAGGCGCCAATATTTAAACAGAATACATTGCAGCTGCTTGCATTTGCTTTGCACTATGAAACAGCCAGCACTTTTGATTGGGTCACAACTAGCTGGGTCGAAAAAAATTTGTGGGCATAAATTCCAATTTTCTGCTCGACCTCAAAAATATCGATTATCACCCTTAAAGTTCAGAAACTTGAATGAAACTTCGTTAACTTTTTCATTTTTAACCATGCAAAACGTGTTCATTAAGATGCCCAGTTAAAATTTTGCCGAATATGATAAAATACAACCACAGAATATGATGTAGATTGGTGAATGCTATCAAATCATGGATTATGAGTGGAACTGGAACTGGTACATTTATGACGCGAAAATTGCTTACTGGATAGCTGATTGAATGGTCTAACACCCTATGAAAAACATATACTTTACACTATTTCTTTTGGCCAGTGACAACACTGATAAAAATTGAATGAAAATACCCAAAAAAGCACTTTTTTTGTCATTTTTCAAAATGCAACCAAATCGTGCCAGAATATCCCTATAACGTGAGATTTTGTTTGGTTTTTTCCATTTTTGATGGTTTTTCAAACATGCAACGATTTCTGGGCGCAATCGTAGTTATGTGAATAGAATTTTTTCCTGTGATGAAAAATCTTGAATATTTTCCACTTTCTGGTCCGAAAGGATCTCCTTTAAACCGAAAAATCGATCAGGACTGGAAACCGGGGTTTTCTTTTTCCGTACTGGTCGATCAGTACCATATGGTATTATAGGAAAAAATTTTTGGACAATCCTACCTATTTCCGTACAACTTTTATTTTCTAAGTATACATCCTATCAGTACAAACTATATCTGTTTTTTGCACACGCAATGTTGCAATGTGCGACTTTGGCCAAAAATTTAGGTTGCCCAGTGCCCGCTCTAAAATTGATAAATTCAGAAAAACGATAATTCTCTTGAACTTCATTAAAATTGCGCGAATTCTATTTTTGCAACTGGATTTAATAAGCTTTCCGGGAAAACAATGAAAAGTGTATGGAAAGAAAAAGTATATTTCAACGCTTCTAAAATGATGGAAAATGCATATATTCTTGTCCAACTATAGGTTATCGATCATAATCACTGTTTTTAGCATGTAGATAATCATAATAATGCAGCAAAAGCGTGTTTTTAGATGATTTATTGCACGATAAGGTGAGTAGAAGAGAATTCAGCAGCAGATATTCTATCTTTTAGCTGAAGATTGTTAATCGCGGCAAAATTTTTCAAAATTTTAATACTCTAAATTGTAGAAAAATCTTTTTTCAGCATTTACTCGTATAAAAGCATTACTTCTTCAGTGATTTTTCAGTGGCACAAAAATATATAAATTAGGCATTCAACCGATAGTTTTCATTCCTTAAGTTAGAAGAACATTCATTATTGTTCCACACTGATAATGTCTGAATTCTATTCCAAATGGGAAAAAGTTTATGTTCATGAAACACAAAAATATTTAAACACTAAAAACAAAATTTAAGAAAAAAATCGTGAAAAATCTCAATTTTATTCAATTACATCAAGAAACAATACGAGTTCAAACATTTTGCCATGATGTATTGATGTTTAAAGGCTGCAATCATAGGATAAGATGAAATTTTTCAACTGTGAACTAGAAATAACAAATAGAGTTTTAAATCATTTAAAATCCATCGCCATGTGCCGGAAAATTTTCAAGATTTTTCGTTTTAAAACATATGAAAACAAATTTCCGAACAGGAAATCCTATAACTTAATCAAAAGGGTCGTCAGGCATCAGGTTGCACTGTGCAGCAAAAAGTCTCTATGGTGCTACGGAAGAGGAAGACTCTTTAGGCAAAAATCGAGCACATTTTTTCGGCGAGCCTACTTAAATGCATATACAAAACTTTGACAATGCCCCCTACATGCAACAGCAGCATTATTTGGATTCATCAATCCATTTTTGTGTAGCCTGCTTCGGATGGTTAAACACGCGTAAATAAACAATTTAGAAACAAAAAAATCAATACGAGCTATAACAATTAATTGATAAATAACCTCTTGGTCCAATCTCTATAATCAAGAACAGATCTATCGCTGATTATTATCATGAACAGAACAGCGTATTGATGTGTGCAAGATTATGAAGAAGCCCATGAGAAAGTCGAATCAAATACTATAAACATCAATATGGATATATAGAACGAGACAAATAATCAAATTACTGATGACAAACGTACTCTCAAGATATAAAATAACAACTAACGATGAAATAACCACGAACAATAAATCGTCCTTCCATTATATTGGAAATTTTAAAAATGGTATTCACGTGCCTTCATGAGTTCGATTGAAAAAGTATGAGTCCGGAAGAATAAAAATTTCTAAGGATTACACAATGAAGTTCCTGAATTCAAATCATGTCAAAAAAAGAACTCATCATGTAAAGACATTTGAAAAGTTGAGGAGTTCATTTTCCTCAAATTATTTGTTAAAGAAGAAATATGAACCGCCATCAAATATCGAATCAAAGTAAAGTCCATGAACATACCTGTAAGAAGCTCGACAAGTTTGGAGGGTGCGTGGGGGCACATGTTGTGCGTGAGAAATTAGGATGATAGATGACGACGCAAAGCTGTGTAGCTTGACGATTTATCGCGCGTTTTAGAAGAGACGTACGGAACGTAGAAGAGTGTGCGGAACGCTGTAGACGAAACACTCGGAGTGTTTTACGGAATTAACGCAACGATAGTCGAACGCAGGAGATTGACGGGCTCGTAGAGAGCGCTGTGTCAATTTATCCAGGGATCTTCGCTCAGGTTGTCAAAGGTTTTCGGATGCCGAAACTCGCGCCGTATATTCTTAACCGCTTAGGAGTTTCACTCGCTCACTCAAACTATTTTCCAAACAGTTTGACTCAAACTAGAACACACTTTTCGCACAATTTACTAATGTACAAAAGCCGCCACACACCTTTTTCAGACAAACACCAAAACACAACCGTTTGGCTACAGTACAACGCAAAACTAATGAAAAACACTTTCATAATTTCTTCACGTTGTGGCCACGCCTCTTCGGAGGTCTCGTCGCGATCTTTCCTATTCAAACTTGCCGATCTTTTCCGCAAACGACACGAGCTTTACAAATACGTCAAATCGCTCCACAACACACAACCGATTTTACCCAAAAAGTAAACAACCGAAAATGTTTTCAAAAAAGACCATAAGGAGCAATTTTTACCCAGTCTGATCAAGTTGGGGAAGGTGTTCTCTTCCCTCACTTACAGGTATGAAGATCATCAATCAGAACATGGAATTATAATTCCTTTTAGATGATCAGAATTATTAAGATAATTTATTAGGCAGTAGTGGTGAGCAATGTTTTTTTCTGCCAGAAAAACACGACCGTTGAAGTTTTTTTAAGATGACTAGAATTTTCTTTTTGAATCCTAAACCGTTTCTCAGACATTTTCTTGTCTTATTCTTCCAGAACAGATGAAAAATATTTTTACCTCTATTCAGTGTGATTAATATAGCTTTTTCATTAAATAAATTACCAAATTTTTGTCTGTGCACAAAAAACGTCGATATTGAGCAGAAAATAAAAAACGCCGATAGTTTTAACGATTCCCTCATTAAAGATAAAAAATATATTCTAGTCATCGCCAACTTTCATTGCTGATCTCTTATGCAATTCGAAAAAACTGTGTGCTTTTGGATCATTTGAATAATGATTTCAATATTTTCATTAAACCTACATTAAACCCGAAAATTTTCATTTTTTCCCCATTTTTGACGAATGAATGACTCCAAGGGTTTAAGAATATTAGAATAAGTTTTAAAACGATTAAATAAAGCGTCTTTGAGGGTTTTTACAGACAGAAAAACGAATGGAGTAAAAAAAGGGAAAACATCTTAGTTGGGGGAAGAGTCAGCGGAAAAAACAGTGCTTTGGAAATCGGGAGAATATGAAGTCAAACATTGCATATGGAAAAATTGTACCAAGTCCGTCAATTTTCCTATTTGTACTAGACATCAAAAATAAGAATTTCTTTTTCGAATTGCAAATCTCACTCAATAAACCGAGAGAGTTTAAAATTTCTGTTTATTTACTATATTCATTATTGTCAATCTATAATTTTGCAGCAGTAAAACAAACACACTATCTGACAAAAATGTCCTGGTGCTCAGGCCAAATATGTTATGAAGATCGACTAGGGGCGTAGATCGCCAAATAAGATTTATGTAGATCGACTGGGGGCGCAGAAAAAAATTTTGCTTTTTCAACCCCTATCATGACTGAAAATCGGGGAAATTAGCCTTACCAGTCAAAAAATTTATGCCAATTGGCACCAATAATCAAAATTTTGTGTGCCATTTCAAATTTTTCGGGTGCCAAAATTCATGTTTTGGCACAAAAAACCAGTTTTAACTTCAAACTTCAAATGAAGTCCAGAACAGCTCAAAATTTTTTTCACCTTGTTTTTAACGGAATGAACAGCAAACACGAGATAAGTACAATATTAACTGAAAAATAAAATATTCTTCAACATTTGAAACACAGCTCTATGAAAAATACGGAACAGTAACCAAAATGAGGTGGAAAGGTGGCGAGCATTCAAATTCCCATTCACGAATAATTTTTGGCTACAGTATATTCTAGAAAAGATCCGAAGGAATTAATAATGGTAGCAATTTATCGATTTTTCAACAGGCAGTGTTGTCAAGCCCAAATGGCTGCAGTGAAAACGCCGTGATGGCTGAATCAGGAGCATTTTTGTATGCTTTACCCTGTTCTCCTATTTGCAGATCGATGCCAAATGATGACCAAGGCCATCATTTGCACTAAAGGGGTCTGAGCTCGAGCTTAAGATAATATCGAAGAAAGGCGACTTGATGTCAAGTTCGGTATAATTTGAATGTCATCGGGATTATAACGAACTCAATGTCGAGATTATGCCCAGCTCGAGCTATCGGGTTACACTAATATTTTCGCATAATTTTCTTATCTGTAAAGCAAATAAATATAAAAACATCTGCAATTTTTGAACTCGAACTTACACCTCAGTAGTACTTAATCCTGAAGTGAGTACCGTTTGTGCACTGGAAGAGAATAATTCGGGCATTGCGATTAGCTCAAACTCAGGATCATCAATTTAACCCTGATGTTGAGATTATCCTCATGTTGGGTTAGTGCAACCAACCCTAGGTTTCTTTATAGTTCTGAAAATGACTATAATATTCCCCCCTCACCATTTTTCAGCCAGTGTGGGACGCAGGGCATTTGAATCGGTCAGGAGTTAAGGCCCTGTCATACTTCGCTGCGAGGTACCGCACAGTACCGCGCGGTGCCGCACAGTGCTGGTTGTCCTATTCATACTAACAAATGGCGCCGCGCGGTGGCTTGCCCTACTTCGCCGCTTTTTTACTTTTGGATTTTGCTCTTCTAGAAAAATGTGTATTGCCTGTCTCGACAAATGTGAAATACGAAAAATGCGAAAAAGATGAAAATACGAAAAAAATCGAAAAATAAAAAGCGCAAAAGAAAAATAAAAATCAATCATTTCTACACGGTGCAGATAGAAGCTTGCAGAAAAGCCTAGTCTAAAGATTTTGGGCTCTTGCTTCAATTTGCTTCTCATTCCAACGATTAATAGCTCTTGAACTGCTGAGAAATATCAATTTTATATAAATTGATTTTGAAAAATTGAATATACAGGGTCAGCCGAAAAAAAGGCGGCCGGTGCTGACTTCCATATCTTTTGAACGGATAAAGGTTTTATAATGCAGATTGCTGCATCAGAATGCCCTGTTTGTATTTGTTACAAAGCCCAAAGTTTATGCTCCCAAAATTGATGGTTACTGTACAAACAGAAATTTAGAAAAAGTGATGATTTTTCGAAAAGTAAAAGTTGTTAAATGATAGTAAAAGTTGTCCTATTGTGAAAAAAGTTTTGTAAAGCTGTTTACACACAACAATACTTTGAAAATCACCCAGATTTTCAAGTTACGCGTAATTTTAAGTCAGCAACTTCTTATTTCAATATGATCAAAATTTCGCCAAAATCAAGAGCTTTTGTTGAATTGGAAAAAAGCAAAATTGAAGCAAAATCAACTCTGTCATTGACCAGATCGAAAAACGATTAAAATTATTGATGAAACAGAAATTAGGACACACTAAAGCGGCTCCCTTGTAGTTTCAAGCTATTATATGGTTCTTATGATTGGATCTATTGTGCTTTTCTGCCGTGAAACATGTTAATTCTGTAAATTTTTAAATATTCATTATCGAAAAAATCGACGTCTAGTATTTTTTATTTTAGTCAGTCAAAATTCAAGAAATCTGACTGAAGCTTTGCAGTCTTTATGCCAAATGTTTTATCTATCAATGACAGAAAACCGCACTAAAAAGCTTCACCCGTTCGGAATAAAAGTCAGTACCGGTCGCCTTTTTTTGGCTCACCCTGTACATACACAAATTTTCAATTCAGATATGTGCTATATACAGGATCGAGATCTGATCTGGGTCCGGTCGGACCTGCTGTTTAGGACCCAGATTCAAAGTGGATCCATCCTTGCCCTAGTATTCGGGAAATCGGGACGTTCAGGGAATAGGGGCTAATGCATTTTTCGGGGAAATAGGAAATTTATTCATTATTCGGGGAATCGGGACCTGCGGGGAATATGAACTTTCGGACAATCGGGATATTTGCCGAAAAGGGACGTTGGGGATAAAGACACAATCGAAATGTGCGAGTACACTTGCTGTATTGATATGTTTACACCTACTTTGCATATTCATAATTTTTACACATTAATGTCTTCATTGCAAATTGAGTGATCAACTTCTTGGTAAATCTAATTTGACAAGTGTCAGAATTCACCACTCAAGTGAAAAATATGATTCCACTACATGTATAGATATCACAGTATGCAACAATATGTTATAACAACAGTATACTGCAACCTTAGAATACATAACTTGTTCGAAAATTTCGGTTCAGTTGAAACCTGATGGTGGCGCCGCGCGGCGCCACTAAAATTACAAAAACCTATTCATACTTCAAAGGTGGTACCGCGTGGCGCTGTTTTTCAGTATGAATAGAACGACCGGCGCCAATCGACCAGCCTGAAGCGTATTTCCTTTAGATCGCGTCAGCTTCGCCCACCAATCACACGAAAAATTTTCCACGAAGATTTCCATGACGACTTTTGTCAAAAAATATCCTTAATGATTTTTATTATAGACGTAGTCTCTGCAATTACTGTAACATAAACTGTAACGTAAATTTGTAGACGCTGATTTGTTATTGCCAAGCGAAAACAACACTCATAAACATGTAACAACTGAGTATTATAACAATCAAAGTTCATATCAAATAAGGCGTTCTTCGGGCGGAGGCTTCATCATCGGGCCGAAACGGACACGGGCGCCAGTTAGTTCCTGACGAGACGGGCTGTATTTGCCTCGTGTGGCTCGGTTGGCTTTGATGGTCAAAATTGTCATGGTACACATGATAAGTAGAATAAAGCTAGCGAAAAGGGTAGCCGGTAGGCCAATGTAGAGTAAATAGTCGAAATGTCGATATGAATAGATCGGTATTTGGTCGGCTTCCTGCGATAAAGCGACATGAAGACAACAAAAAAAGTATAATTCTCTGATAGATCGGGGATGACCGTGTCAAAACTGATTTTCACATCAAAAATACATATTTCAAAAACAACATATCCCTAATACCCTCTCATCCGACAAAAAAATTTTTCCTCTTCTTTGCTGAGCATAAATTTGTTTTTCTATGCATACAGCTAGAAAATTTAGTAGAAGAAGGTGAGTTTTTGCTTTTTTACTAACTAATTCAATGACCATCACATGGCTAGATTTTGGTTGATACCAAGGATGTTACACTATAGTCTGTTTTTGATAAAATGCTTGTAAATCGAAAAGTGACAAAAATTAAGAACCGCCCTCAAATCGGTTGATACTCAGTCTTTACGGTATAGGATTTTTCCTAAAAAATTGTTAAGGTTAGTCAAGTAGGCCCATAAATTTCCAGTCGCATGCGACATAGATTAGCAGGAAATGGCAAAAATATTAAATAGTATTCGCTTTCCACTCTTAATATTCACAAACATATCAAGAAAAACATACTATAGTCACTTTTGCCCCAAGACACCATTTCAGTCAAAAAATTCACATTTTCTCAAATTACTGATCAGACAGGGATGGGTGGGGGATTCGAAAAACAGGAGATCGTTCATTGATTTTCGGTTGTTGTGGCGTTAGCACCACTTCGCAATTCAGACTGCACAAATGAAATGATATTTCTGTGGTATGCTGACAATGATCGAATTTCTCAAAAAATGAAATTAAAGTTTGTTTCCTCGAAAAAACTTTCCAACTAGCGATATAAATACAGGCATACATGATCGTAGTTGATAGAAGCTACTACGTTAAACCCAAAACCCCACATAGAACTCAAGTGTCTATCGTATCTGTAGCTCATTATAGAACAATCTACAATTAACTTGACGGAGCATATTCAACAGAGTCTTAATAATACTTTGAGAAAAGTTATACAGTAAACGATTTGTGTAGAAGATCAATACTATTTTTAAAAAAATTTCAATTTAGAAGCATTTTGTGAAAAACAAACAATACTTTCCACGAACAGATCAATAATAGTCAATGAGGATACTCGCGACACCATAGCTCAAAATTTTCTGTTTTTTCATAAAATGCTTATTCGAGTAAACTGAAAAAAGTAAGTACCGCCCTCGAAGTCGCTTACACAAGGCTTTTACTCTGGGAATTTTTACTCAGCAAACAGTAAGAGTTGGCCGAATTTCGTTTTTATTGTAAATCAGACACACATTTGGCGGGATATAAACCGTATCAGCGAAAAGTCGACTGGAGACAGCCGAGAACTTATGAGAAATTGGAACAACTCAAGTGATTATCGTGCTACGATAACGTTTAGAATGACAATACAACAAAGAGTAATTTGCCAGGCGTCACTACAGACTGACTGAGATAAAACATAGCTCACTTGATGGGCGTAATAACATTGACTGTAATTCGCTTGATACGTGAGATTTTCGGTTCCATTCAGAGTTGAGCAGGGATTGATTTGATCGCAACGTTGTCCCGAAAATCCTATATACGTCGAAATGCTCAGAATAAATTAATTATGAAATTCAGCTTAGTAAACAGGATTTTCAATAATTTTCAAATACGTGAAATTTCGTGACACTCCATAAGTATTCATAAATATCTATCATAGAAAATCTGGTCGTCAACGTCCAAACATTCGTCAGAAATATATGAGGTTTCCTATTCAATTATTTTCCGCAAATATGAGCCGTGATGTCGACTGGCGTACTTCAAAAAATCTTATTTCAGCTTTTGTTGTTTTTCATTTCATTTGATTGTTTTCAGAAATTTTTTTCTCTGTGCAAGCTTACCATCGATGCATGTGCAGTTATATCCGCCGTGAAAATTTTCACAAAGCCCATGTTGGCAAAACTCGGGCATTTGGCATTCATCGATATCCAAGTCGCACATGGGACCGCTGAATCCACGGTCCCTTTCACAAGCGCATAAGAAGCCTTGCTGCGTTTCCAGGCAGTATGAATTTTCTTCGCAAGCCTTATCATCACAAGCTTTCGATTTGTTTTCGCAATATCGACCTACAAAAGCGATGCATCCGTAAATCTTTTGACTTATGAGGACTGCTTTTGAAAGAAATAAACAAGGCCACCAGTTTGATGACGAACTGTGAACTGTCCAACAACTGGATATTTAAATTTTCGCGGAAATTAACATGTAGCGTGAATTTATCGTATTTACTGAAGATTCGTAATTTTCAATGCACCTCTGATCCTCAGGTTTTATTTCCAGAAATCTTGTTCTAGTGCAGCTACCCGGCCTATAGAGTTTTCTTCGTCGAAATTTCAGAATTATTGCTAAATAGCTGCTGAACTGTATTCATATGCAGTGTCAATGCTTTGTGGCGTCAGTTCTTGATTTTTCAGCCATCAATTCAATAGCCGGCAGTTATCTGACTAATATTATGCAAATTCGACTATAGAAAAGTTTCCATAGTCTTTTTTCTCAAGCTGTTTTGGAATTATATAACGTTGAAGCAAGTACTATTGGGGAAACAAGAACTTGATAGAAAACGTCTGAAACATTGATAACCAATTTTCTAGATTTTTTTAACTTGATTCTTAACGCTGAAAGGTCAATAGTGCAAATAGTTTGGTGCTAACCGTTTTCACGCCTTTGAACAGTCAGCATAGAATAGAAAAGTCTGATATATATTGTTAAAAGACGTATCACGGAATATTCGCATTTATAAGATGCATATAGCTGTACCAATCATTTTACCTTTGTAGTCAGAGCCACACTGGCATCGTGCCGATGAACCGGATTCTTCGATACAAATTCCACCATTTTTGCAAGGATTAACGTGACAAGGGCCAATAACTTTCTCGCAATTCGAACCAGTGAACCCATGCTTGCAGATACATTCGTAGCGTGCTAAATCAATTTGTCGACATTCGGCGTCGTTTAGACAAAAATTCTTGAAACATAAGTCCTCAATTTCGCAAAATAATCCTGTAAACAATTGAGAAAAGTTTTCATTCGAAGACATACTCGTAATTTACTATGATCCATTTTTTCCAAAAGAGCTTCGGAAAGAAAAAAATGCTAATGCAAATAATAAACAACCTGTAGAGCATCATCGTCACCTGCCTACGAAGCTCGTTGGATCTTTTTTCTGCCTTCCTCTCGAGGCTCGTTTGAAAATAAACAAACTGCAATAAATTACCTAAATAGTTGTTTGGGCAATGACAGGTGAAGTTTCCCGGCAAATTCTCGCATCTTCCGCCATTTATACACGGGCCACTGTGATCTACACATTCGTCAATGTCACTGTCGCAAAGAGGACCGGTCCAGCCTGTATGAATAACTCAGCTTGGAAATTGATAAGAAACTTCAGAGTTTTCAGAGTTAACTTCGTCTAATGCATACATTCCGTAGATTTCCAATTTGAAATGGACAATTAAAAAATAGCCTAGAAGTAGCGATCGGTTGGAGTTGGTTGGAGCTAAGCTGTGCTTCTGTTGAGGATCAGCCAGAGTTCTGACCGAGGTCAGGACCCCAGCGACCCCCCTCATCAGATCATCTATGGTCATGAGCCAAAATATAGTTGTTAATTTATACGCACCTCAAGATGTTTGTCGTCATTTCACAGGATACAACAAATAGTCTAAAACATTCAGAAAATAACGTAAGGAATAAAAAATATCGAAAATTATTGAAGTTGAAATGTTCTTCAACGAATTTAATTTAATTCTCAATTTTCTCATTTTGTTTTTTCTCTACATTGATTGCTATGTGCAGAACCTGTCCGACTCGTGGACCTATGTGCTACGATTTAGCACGAAGCTAAGGAAGCAAGACACATGATTACCTCTGTTCAGCTCTGTAAGAGAGCACGAGAAATAAGTGGTGAAATTAATTATACAACATTTCTCTTTGACTTCGATCCTGAAGGACGGCTTGGGCTCGACTAACCTGGAAAACAACGGCACGTCGGCATTTCACCGAATTCCTTTTCACAAATTCCATGTTGACAACTGCCGTTTTTGCAGCCACGACTGAGGTCTAGCTGGCAGTATCGACCTGAAAAAACGTATCTCCATGAATGACAACCAGTTAGTCTCTATTTGTTCAATAGGAAAATTAACTATAGATTGTTTTTCATGAAATGTTTCTTGATAATAACAGTGGAAAATAAGTACAATTTCATATTTTTATGATTTTCTGCTGATTATGCAAAACAGGACGGGAAATTTGTGAGCGCATTCAATTAAAGTTTTAAAAATTTTTGAGCAACACACTACTAATTGTTTTCATTTTTCAATGTAGAAATATTTTATGGAAATAGACTATAAGAAAAGCTATTTCCATTGGCAAAGTTCATTATCCCGCATTAACATGAGTGTACTTGGAAATAATTCCGACCCAACCACAAATCAAGGCTTCGAGGCAGATCTTAACCTACGCTTTAACAAAATTACTATTTTAGGAACTTTACACGGCTCACTGAGCTACAGGTGAACATTGATAACTAAAGATTTTTGTTTCGTACATTTACGGCCAGGACGATACCACTTTTTATCTTTGGCTAATGAAAACCTGTCAGTGAAAAACACATCGGAATGTCTGATCTGCTAATACGCAAATGAATCACCTGAGAATCCACTAGCGCAACTGCATGTAAAATTTCGCATCCGGCTATCCGACAAACAAGTGCCATTATTTTTGCAGTCAACATCTTTGCAGTAGTCGACTTCGTACTCGCAAAATTCACCGAAAAATTGACTCGTACAGGCGCATATAATTCGTGGGGCCTGAAAAAATTTACCATTCGTTCCGAAATCTCGGTCATAAGGAATAATTATTCAAAACTCGCTTTCTTCACGCTTTTCAGAGCGAGTGACGATTCCGTGCACGTTCCTCCATTGTAGCATGGTTGGCTATGGCAATCAACTTGTAACTTCAAAATATTGACGTTAAGTCTTATACAAATGTACAAAATCTGAATTCTTTCACCGATGTTTCACAGTTCCTCCCTGTAAAATTTGCGTCACAGTGACAAATGTAATCATTCGTCAGGTCTATACAGGTTCCTCCATTGTGGCATAAACTGTCGTTGCAGTCTTCGATCTGATTCTCGCAGCTTAAGTATAAAATCTAACAATAATAGATCAATTCTGATCTGCAACAGTCAACTACAAAAAAGGGAAATCACAACTGTTATCAGTGTACTTTCTTCAGTTGATTACTCAAGATGAAGCTACGAAAAGAGTATTTTTCTTATAATTGTAATCAATGAATTTAGACAGGTCCATTCCTACAAAGCATCTTATGTTGAAAATTTATGGGTTCGCCAGTCGTATCCACAGTAAATTTTGTGTGCTGCAAAAATCGCTGAAAAAAATCGTCAAGCGATTCTGGAAACATAATATAAGTATCTGCATTGTGAAACCAGAAACAAAGAAAACTAGGAGATAGCAAAGTTCATTATTTATGGAAAATCGACACGATCAGATTTTTATTAATTATCATAAGTGGAAGTTTTACTCACTAAGTTCCGTTGTAGCCTGCAGAGCAGTGGCACGTGTAACCAGCAACGCGATCGCTACATGTAGCTCCATTCTGACATTTGTGATTTTGACATTCGTCTATATCGACCTTGAAAGAAAGTGAAAAATCTAATCGGGGTCACTTCGTGATCCTACGTGGAGCTAGGAATTATGTAAATTCTTACACAACAAAAAATCATAAAATCTAATCTATGTATTTTGGAAAATCTGCACTAAGAAATGGTAGAAACTCACGCTGATTAAAATGAGGAATTCAGATTTTTGGTTGCCTGCTCGATTTTCGAATTTTAATTGCCTGTTTTCAGCCCCGAATTAATACGGTTTTTGCCGTTTTGCCTGAATATTTATGAAACATGATCGATTTCCAACTGATTATTTTATCTTCTATTTGATTGACTTGCCCAGGTCAGTCTTGCACATATTCCTCCTATATTTTTGCTTCGCTCTTACTTTTCTATGCCTTCTGTAATTTGTGAATAGAGTCTTATTTTTATCGAAACAGGCCTCAGTAGACAGAAAGATGTCCATGCAAATAATAAATAACTTACGTATACGGACAATTTTTTCTCGAGTTGACCGTAGCAGTTGGGCGAAAAAAAATACGTTGCAGCTTAGCTGTCCGCTCACAGATTTCAATAGGTTATTTTGTTTTCCGAGGCTCATTTGAAGATGAGTAGACTATAGCGTTGAAAATGGAAGTGCAAGAAAAGTACTTACAGAATTCATAAATCTGCTGAAACCGAATGTTGTCGAAGAACTTGCTCGTTTTTTGTAAATGAGTATTAGTTATGGTAATAAAATTACACATGTATAATTTGGTTTTATACACTAAATGCAGTATCTGTGCTTTCCTTGAATATCAGCTGGTTTGTGGCCGATATATAAGTGCATCCCTAGTCGTTATGTCCAAAATGTTTCAAATTTTACTTTTGCACCGTGTTGTTCTATTACACATGCCACAAATTGTTTAGTGTTGCAATATTTTCGTTAATATACCCCATTCGTTTTTGAATGAATCTCGGAATGCAAAGAAGTGTAAACGAATCTGTGAGTAGGTGATGGCAATGCATCTAGCCAATATGTTCTTTTTCAAATTGCAGTCTTGACTGCTAGAGTCAATCTGGGGAAAAAGCCACCGCGAACCTACGGTTGTTCATTATTTGCATGAGTATCCCTTTTCTTTTCGACGCTCATTTGAAAAAAAATGAACTGCGGATACATAATGAAATCATTGGCATGATACATGCACAGGACAAAATTCTGGTGGGGAAAATATTCAGGAAATTTCCAAAACTTTCGTAGACAGAAGCAGTTGTGCCGCATCTCAGGGCAAATGCGCAGGATCAGTCAAAATCAGTTGAGGACCACCACCCCCAGCGAATCATTGCATATACGAGTTTATGTATGACAGGCATTTTTCAATCATGGCTTGAAAATCACACGTAATAAATTTAGTGGTTCCAAGACTCACTTCACAAAGTGGCCCCGAAAATCCAAGCCCACACAGACATCTGTAACTGTTGAATACGTCTAAGCACGTCGAATTATTTTGGCACAGAGATTCGCGACAAACTTCTCTGCCTGAACACCCATCGCTAATTTCGTACTTTTGAACCTTGACCGAAAATTTTCCTATTGCATATTCGTGTAAGTATTTCGACATTATAAATGGCATTTCAAATTTGACCCCCAATCCCCGATCAGTGTCTTCCTGTTCCTCGTCGTCTACGGGATAACCGTCATCCAATAATAAACTAACGTTCCTGATGCACCCGTCGAAGCCTAGCTCCCATTGACCACCGAAAATTAATTTCAACGATTTCAGCGATAAAACGTTGTGGACGTGAGCCAAGGAAATTTCAGTTTGTTCAAGTATTAAACGAGAATTTTGACCAAAATACATTCTGATTTGTTTCCAATCGCCGTTGTTGATCGACAAACCGGAATTTACTATATGATTTTGAGTCATATTATCGAACAAATGCAACACCAAAAGACCTTTGGATAATAAAATTTGCATCAATAACGATCCTGAATGACCGACGATCGACAGCAGGTGACCGTCGACGTTGCGAGTGCGTAATTCGAATTGCATAGTCATGTGATCTGGAGATTCACCACTATTTTGGTCCAACATTTGTACACTGAATGCCAATAAAGAATTTCGGGCGCTCAATGTTGAAGATCCAGAGCAAATTGCTCCCGTTTCGAGGTTAATACATTTGGAGTCTGTTGGACAAGTGGCATTGTAGCAATTATCCTGGAATTTGAATTTAGAATAATGAATACAATATCATTATGACTTTTATAAGTACAGCAGTCTTCAAAAGTTGGATTTCGAAACATTCCAATCAAAAAAACGATCCAACATTGCAGTAATCAGGAGGGATTTCCGATTTCGATCTTTTGTGTTATTTTTGAAGTGTGATCACTTTGCTTATGTGTATAGCTTGTTAAGCCTTCAAAATCGTTTACATAAAATTTTCCGAATAGCATCCTTTATTCACAATTTAAAGATTTGTGGAAAGATTTCTATCCCTATATAACAAATGGCTTAGCAGAAAACAATAAAAATATGATATAACGCTTTCCAGTTTCATCATTTAAAAGCATTAAAAGCAGACAATAGGTTTAATATTCAGTCTAATCGTAGGGGGCATTACTGCGTAGTCCTGACTCATTGTGTCTTCATAGTGTTGTGTTATCATCTGGTTTTGATTATCATTTTCAAGAATCTTTCCAAGCAAACATTATCTACCATGACTTGAGCATTGATGAGCAATTCTATTCCGACGAGTAAACAGGCTTTTTTAGTCATTTAAGACGCCTGGGCGCCTTAAAATTCGGAAATGGCCCCAAAATTTTGACTTATATATTTTAGTGAATTATAGTTATTTTCATTCAATTTTAGATTTACAGTAAGTATTCTACAGGCTCTAAAATCATAAAACACCGAAAATTTTGCGGCGCTTAATCTATTCACTAACTTTTTGGGGTAAAAACTTTTCAAAAAGGTTACAAATATGGGAGTTCGACAAGGTAAAAATGAACTTTGGGGCATTTTAGAGGTCAAAATCTCAAATTTTCCAGCTTTTTTGTAACTATAATTTTAGATATGAAGCCGAGTTTGAATATATAATCATAATGAAGGTGATTTCTATAAATTTTAAGTTTAATTTTAATTTTTTCGAGCTCATGAAAGTATGAACATATTTTTTAATTTGTAAAATAATATATAAATGTTTTCGAACCTTATGTTTATTAAATAAGTTATCCTTAAATTGATTTTCCAGCATTTTGGAGTGTCAGAATATAAAAAAATTCCATTGCGTACAGCTTGAAAGATATAAACAACAACGGAAAAATGATAACAGAAGTTGCATTTTCAAAACCCTATACTTTTAAGTCAAAAGGAAATGAACTCAAATTCTATCTTAGAAGAAGGTTTGTGCAAAAATAGACGAAATATCGTTTGGTTGCATTAAAAATTTTTAGTAATTTTTTGAACACGTATCAATTGATTGAATATCTATATAATTTAATTATATACGTTCCACAGTGTGTTACAGGCCTATTTTTCAATATTCTTCAATTGAAAATTTTTGGCTCCCATAATTTTAATTTGGCCCCTAAAAATTTAGGCCTAGGAGCCATTTAGCTCCTGGTTTTCAAACCAAAAAAAAATCTGCGAGTAAGTCATGATTAAAAATTTGACACTAAAACAATAATTTACTCTAAGCACATACTGAACAGTTGTTGTAACTATCAGTATGAAGGTACACAGCAAAAGCTACAACTGGCAGGGTATCTGAGCAATAAAACCCAAACGGTTTTTTGACTAGCCGAGTTCACTGCAAGCTTTTCAATTGACCATTGGACTACCTTGTTAATGATTCACAGCAATAATTTATCTCTCATCATAATATAGTATCATTCCCTATGGTCTGTTTTCTATAAAATGATTGCAAATCGAAAAAATGACAAAAACCTTCACTATGGCTGAAATCGTTGGTACAAAGCTTTTAAGGTAGATTTTCCTAAAAAAATGTTGAGAGCTAGTCCAGTAAGCTCAGAAATTTTTAGTACTGTATCACATGTGGTTCAGCAGAAAATTGTAAAAAGAAAAAATAGTACTTCCTTTCCACTATTATTATTTACGAGCATTTCAAGAAAAACAGACTATAGTTAGTTACGATCTGTCTCAAGACAACGCATATTCGATAGATTGTTCATCAAATTATTTATATTATTAAAAACAATGGTAAACTTTTGACCTAAAATCAGCCTTTGCCCTGTGGAAAATTAAATAAGCTTATCAAAATATGTCAGAACAGAAGGTCTTGATTTTTATGACACAAGAAAAAATCTGCGCATCAATGAACTCAAACCTAATTATGATCCTCAATTTGTGAATTGATACTTGATGCTTTTGTAGAAAGTTTTACAATTTTATCCATTTTTCAGCCAAAGGAAAGATTGCCATCAACTTTCATTGTTGATGTTTGGGCCACACTCATAATGCATAGAACGAAAAAATCAATTTCATTAGCCCAACGCGTGAAATCCTTATACACAAAGCTTATTAGCAAACATCATTTTTTGTAGACATTTCCTCACTTGGAACTGGCATCGTCTACCGAAATATCCCGGCATGCAATCGCATAGAAAATCATTGAATGTCACGTGACACGTCCCATTGTTCATGCACGGATCAGATTTGCAAGTATCGTCACTTACAGTACCCGACAAAACGTTTCGATGAAGCAATGTTGCCGCTAAAATATTCAAATTTTTGTCGATTATCTTGCCGGGCAGCAGTTCTATCAAGTGATTGTTTATTCTGACATCCCTCAAAGTTCCTTTGAAATAAGGCTGATATTGTATAAAAAATCGTTTTTCACGATTTTGGATCTTTTCGGCGTAACCTCCGATGTATAAGTTAGTCGTAGGCGGTTGATAACTATAGGCGTTGTCCAGATTTTCTTTCCAAATCAGCAAACTCGAATTTAACGTCGCCAAAACTCTGTTGTCTTTGTCTATCTGAATTTCGGCAAAATTTTCGAATCCATCATTCAATCTAGGTGAACTAGCGTTCGAAATTTGTTCCGAGTTTCGTCCCTTTGTTCGTTTCAGTTCAAAACATAAACGACCATTCACCAAACCGATCCATACGAAATGACCAGCATCGTTGAAGTTGATCGTTGAATCGATAGGATTTTTGGCGCCACCTGCTATGAAAAGTGTAGCATTCTTTTGACGAGTTCTGACGAAAAATGATAAATCGAATGGTGTTCGGGCAAATAAGCGGCGGCTATCGACATGATTTAGGATAATTTCCACGTAACTTTCGGTCGATTGATGTCCGAAAGTGGCTTCTTGGATGACCATTTCGCAGAATGAACCGTAGAAAGGCCGATCGCAGACGCACACGCTTTTAAGGAGTAGGTCTTGACATTTGCCGTGGTGAGTGCATGGATTGTTCAAGCACAAGTTTTCCTTGTCTGGAGCATAGAATATTTATAAGTTATCAAAATAATGCTGAAATTAATTCTGAAAATTTAATGTGTAACTCACAATTTTTCTATGATTCTCCTATGAGTAATTTTTAATTATTTTTGGATAATAATTTTCCGGGTTATATTACACTTATAATTTTTCTAGTGCTGATTAATTGAGGAGCAATCACAAGTTAACTGCACCATAGTTTATTTAGTTCGAAATGACAGATGCGAACCGGCGAAAGTAAGATAAATTCGGAGAAAATAGTAGACATATTACTGTAATTAATGAGGACAATTTTTCATTCATCAGCGACAAACAGAAGAACTGAAAATTTTCTCCAATAACTTTGTCAAGGGCACGTACGTGTTTATACAATTATATCAAAGTCAAAAATGGATAACCATGATGTTGTTTCTCTGATTTTGGAATCACAAGAAATTCATTTTATTTTACAGTGTAAAGTTTTCGTCTCTGTGAAAACTGCGCGTCAAATTGGATCTACCTTTCTTTGAACCTACAATGTCAAAGTGAATGGGCTATAGTAAATTGATTATAGTCTTTCTTTTAAATGAGCCTCAAAGTGCAAAACATGTAAAGAAATCCACAGACAGATGATGACCATGCATTGTAAACAAAAAATTTTCTATTTCCAAGTTGTAGTCAACTGCTACAGTCGATCCGAGAAAAAAGGTAGTCGCTTGCTCGTGAAAAATAGTATCTCTATGAAACTCTAACACCTCTATGATAGAATGCATTACGCGATTCATTAGCCTTACACAATGTAAGTCAACCGCACGGACAATACACTGTAGGAGTTGTATAATTTAGAATTTTTACACAAAAACTACAGTCTCTACAGCCAAAATACAAAAGGAAAAAAATTTCCACATTTGATGCGTAAACGTAACATTCCGTAATAAAAAATTGCCAAAGTAAAAGTCAATTTTGGACGAAAAAATTGGAGAAAATTTTGTTTAGATACAAATGATTTATATGCACTCACTTATCGGACACTCGTATCCCACGTTGACGACTGAACTGCCTTTGAAATGTCTAGGGTATACCAACAGTCCATTAACTACAATATCGTACAGGCATCCCACAAACGGCTCATAACGCGCTTCGTCTCCATCATTTTCGCCGTTCAAAAAAATTTCGCCCATACCACCGAATTTGATCACAAAAATAGGCGACATTCTAACCCGTTGTTCGATTGTCGTTTTTTCCAAATCTACGATTTCACCCTCTTCGTACAACGCCAGAAAGGCGTACGACGACGTAAAATTTATTTTCAACGTCGTTCTATACCAATTTCGACCATTTATATGAAAATTATGCAAATTAATTAGACGCTTTTTACCGACGAATAGAGAAAGCCGTCCATCTAAAATAGCCAAACAGAATTCTTTACCAAAAATCGATTCGCCCACAGCCAATATCGTATCGGTCAAAACGGTGCGGAATTCGAATTCTAGGCTGAATTCGAATTCCGGGTGTCGTAGATCGACGGGGATCAAATAAGCGAACAATGAATCGCCGTAGAAAGAAACGACAGTGCTTTCGACGCATTGGGCGCCCGTGAATCCCGCGGGACACGAATTCCTGGCGGTGGTGGAAATTTCACAATAACGGCCGAGAAAATTTTCCGGGCATAAACATTGGAATAACGAAGCGGTAATATTGGAACAAATGCCGCCATTTTGGCATTGGATCTTGTCGCATTGGGGCAAATTTTTGGCTTTGAATGTGGAAGTTGAGAGGATTTCGAGCTCGCAAAAATCACCAGCAAATGAAAAGACGCATTTGCATATCCCAGTAACGGGATCGCATGTTCCGTGGTTCAAACAAGCTTGCCTAAAAATGTAGAGGATACGAGGTATTCCAAAACATAATGGACACATCGAGGAGATACTTGCTAATACACAAACCAACAAATCAATACGAGTAAGTATGCTTCTGAGACTCCCGATCCCATTCCCATACTAAATATATAGTCCTGGATTTGAGACAAAAGCCGGGTAGCCAAGTTGAATTGGTTTACAAAATTACCAACTCCATATTAGGACGCGTTACTCAATAGAAGATCATAGAATTATGAAATAGTGCTCAAACTCGATTTTATTTTTTGACAAGCATTTCAAAAAAAGACTAGTTAAGTTCGGGTTGCTGGTCAACGGAATCTTTAAAAAAATGTTGCCGCAGCGACGGCGAAAACTGGAGCCTACAGAATAGATCTGGAGCCGGAACCGACCGACAGAACATGCAATTGAACCTGTCGAATGCAGAAATTTTCATTCGAAATCCAGCTTGTAAACAAAAGTCCGATAAGGAATCCCAATTAATCCGAATTCAAATTTTTGGAAGCACTGAAGTCTAAAGCAGAAAAATAAAAATGGGCTTTCTAGGCCTAGTTCCAGATGTCCTGGATCCAACAGTGAGAGCCATGGTAGTAGTGTTGTACTTGATCAAATGGCCTTTGTTGGAGATATTCAAACGATGCTGGAATCCTGTCTATGATTATTAGAGATAACCGAGTGACTCAAGTGATCACTGGTCACTCACTTAATAACCAATGTATTAAAAATATGTAGGACTGCAGATATCGTTCTCGAAGGCATTATTAGAATTATTAGAGTGTTCTGATGAATTTTTGGTATATCCTACATTCAAAAAGTCATGTAGAGAAAGAAAAAAATCGCTGGAAAAACCGGAAAACTAAAATTTTTATAAATTTTTGGCCAAATGGTCTTTAAGTGACCAGTAAAAAGGTCACCGAAATGACAAGTTGGCTCAGCTTGGAGATGTTAGAGTACCGCCGAATCTAGGGCTGTGATAGGTTTTGCAGGATCTTATCCATATTTTTGATTGTCCTCTGATCTTATTTTTCAATGGCAACAGTGTTTATCATTCTCAGCCAGAATATGATATTCATGAACTTGATGCGAAGGGTTTCTTCATTTTGCGTCCGCTTTTAGATCAATTATCATAAGAATTTGTGTTTCTTGGAACTGCATATTGCTTCACGCTTATTAAGGTCTTGTCAATTTCATGCACTCTGTCCAACAAAAAATGCTTTGCAATGCAGCTGAACTATTCCGCACAATCCTGAATCATACAGAAATTCGTGGAATTCAAATTCATCAATGTAGGCATAGCACAAGCATAACTTAAGTGCTTACTCTGACAAACAAACCTAAACGACGCCGAGGATGGGGCGAACGATGAAAAAATTATCTTCTGATCAGCGTTTTGACCACAAAACGAAAATGCATAATGGCTCATCAGAAATAACTGAACAGGGTTCGCCTTTCGTTGGCTACACGCCAGAAGATATAGCAAGATAATTTTACCTCATTTGAAATAAAATTCACATCCATTAGGAAAAGTTAAAAGCAACGAAAGTTTGGCTTCAACTTCGCTGCAACGATCGTTTCAAAATGGATGGAGTATATCTCATATTTTCAGGAATTGTAGGCTACAAAGCAAGTCTACAATTAAAAAAAAGTTTTTCATTTATAAAGAGCAGTGAAGCAACTTACGACCCATACAAGTGTTTTATGCAAAACCCCCAGGTGCAACTTGAATTCTATGGGCTTGTTGAAACAAGAAGAGAATTGGAATCATTTTTTTCAGCTGTCACATGAACTAGACATTACATTTCTTCAACAAATGATTCTATAACATTTTCCCTTCCTACTCCTAGTTAATATTGTCATGAACTGCAGTATGTTTTTCTCAGAAAACTTCCAAAAAATGAAATCAGATAGAAAATACGATTTTATATTTTTGTGATTTTCTGCTGAACCATAAGTATTAAGAAGTTAAAAATTTGTAGGATAAGTCAGCTAATATGTACTAATTTTTGGTAAAGAGTTTACAGTAAAAGCTCTGACAAAATGATTTCGAATCTGTTCTCTTATTCGTTGATTTTCAGTTAGTTTATAAAAAACAGCAATAGTGAATTTTATCGCGCGTTCGATTTTCTTGAAAATTAATTGTTAAGGATGCGAATCAGTGCAATAAATGGAATGCAGAACGTGTACTAAAAGCAAGAGAAAAGCCCTCACAGAGATGTGTTGGCCTGCATTTTAATAGATATTATGGAAATTGGCAACGACAATGTAGATGATAAATAGCCTGCAATGAACTTACGACAAACAAGTGTTATTGCCCAACCAAGTTTCCGCTTTCTGTTCGCAAAATTGACCATTAAAATCAACAGGACATTGGCACTCGTAGTCATTCGATTGCTCGTTAAAAACGCAATTTCCACCGTTCTGACATAGTTTTGGACAAGTTATGCCTGTAAAATAATCCTATAATCTGACGATTTCAATGACACAGTCTAAAAATGTGGCATAAAGCTATGCCTTTAGTTTTGACTATTGAATATGTGGTTCTTTTGAGGTCACTAAAGTGATTAATAAAATAAGAAAAAAGGTAGTTCGAATTCTCAATCACACATTTCCAAATGACTCAAAGTCTCTCACTTTCTCCTTCTGTATCTTGGCATAAAATTCTATAGAAATACCACGAAAATATAAGGAAATTTTTCATAAATGGAAATTTTCCAATAAAACCCCGGCAAAAAAAGAAAAAAGCATGAATAACAACCGTACAAGAAACAGTATTCATAAACAACTGAAACGTATATATTATATCTGCGTGCTACTCGGAATTTTACCCCATAGATGTATGGTGAACAGCACAGGAGGGATACGTTATAGTACATGGTTTACCTGTAATTCGATCAATACGAAAATAAGTAGGCAATCCATGTACTGTATAAAATACTGGAGGATGGTCATTCGAGGAATTCAGTGTGGCTGTTTAGCTGCCTCCAGGACAATGACCACCATTGTACTTAACGAAAATATAGATAAAAGTAAGACATTTTTGTAGAGTGGTCTTATAGGTAACCTGTTGTCGAAGTGAAAGATTTTCAACAGCTGCAGAATGTGACTTTCCGTTGGCACTATTTCGGGGTACCTAGTGTTGAAAGTATGCCTCTATTCTGGACATTATAGTGTGCTTGTTTTTGCGATGCCTATTACACAGTAACTTGAGGAGACAGCTACACCTCGATAGGTTAGAAATTGAATATTACAATCACCCGGCAAACGAAAAATAGAAATTTGTATACATTTACAATTTTGATGCTTTTTGTTAGCATCATTCAACAAAAATAAATTCAAGTGGATTTTCCATCCATGACTGGCAATGCATGCTTCTTGCATCATTATGATCCTTGTTTGGAATCGAAATGATGTAGGTGATGTTGTGGTATCCAAGCTTTTTTCAGTTGCATGATGCACGAAATATTTTAATATATTTTATATCCTTAATATTTCAACACGAGTTAAAATCACTTAACTCGTTTTAATTTCCCATTGAAAGATCGATAACAGGTATTTCATTCACTCATCCCAAGTTTCACGAAGCTAAATTTTGGTTAAAAATTGAATACGAGGTATTCCGATTTTTATGAAAGCTTTTGCATCTTCGTGCAGCAATAATTCTTGATTCCATAGCATAAATTTTGATGGATTATGTAAATTTTACGACAGCTCAATTTTTCAAATACATAGCATTTATTTTTTAAACGTCAAACTCAAATGAAATGATATTCTATTCATTTCACACTAGTATCGATATGGTCAAGGTCATGGACAGTATATGAAGATTTTTTTTGAAACGTTGGACACAATATTCAATTCAATGTTCCATCCAGTAATAAAAGTTGTATGATGCAATCCATCTAGTGTAGAAAAACAAGATTTTCCTTTCAAACCATAATTTCCTTAAAGAAAGAGTAGTGTACAACAGTTGGAATTTGTGCACTGCGCGTACCGCACGAGTCTCCTTTATCCTAGTCCAAGCGAGCTCAGCTTGCGATTGCAGACTTCCACAGTATAAAAAGCTTTCTTTTGCAAAGCCGACATATTATGATGAAGGTGAATGAAAATGCACAAGAATGTGCTTGCAAAACTCCTGAGCCTTCAATAGTCTTTGAAGGTTTACGATTTCAAACCAATTGATCTAGAGGATTGAAATTATTAAACAAATACGGGGAGGAATGGATCTTTTTTTCAATTTGTGTAAATCAGCGTTAATTCGACTTTCTGCTTTCTGCTTCTGCTTCTGCTCTGCTTTCTGTTCTGCTAGGATTCTGCTAGGAACAGATTTAATATCTCGATTAAGACGTTTAAGCGCTAACTCGCTTTTATGCATACTGAATAAATTTAGCTAACTAACACGTATTAAAACGGTCGACTGAGTTAACGCTAAGTCGCTTTTATGCATGCGGCCCTTAAGGGCCATTTATACTAGCCTTTTCCGACGGAACGGAATGCAATCCACGGAACGTAGTGCGGTTGGAGGTTACCGTCGGCCGTTTTCTGCAAAATTGCATTATACTTTCTAACCGAAAGTGGATTTCTAGGATAAACATTTCAAGCTGTTGACTATCCGTTTCGTTCAGTTTCTTCGGAAAAGATTTGAAACTAGAGTGATTTCCACATTGGCAAAAACAATCGAAAAATAGTAATCCTGCACTGAAAAAAGTAAGTTGTTATTGATAATTCCCATTTCAGTCACAACATAAAAAATACTGTGCCGAGGTAGTCTGACCAAGTAAAATGTCTTCAACGTTCGTCGGTGAAGTGGCGGTTGGGGGTTGAACAACCACGTTCGGAAAGCTTCTGACCTCACCCAGAATGAATATCTCTCCAGGATGAACTGATATTCTTTTAAGTCAAAGTAAAACGAATTTGGCATCAGCCGATCCTATATTGTGACTCGGAAAAAACCTTGACCCTCTGTTTTGGACATAAATCTTGGTTAAAACTCGCTTGACCTCCGACACCCTAATTTTATTTTTTCGTTTTGTGAGCACAGTTACGAAAATGTTAAAGCACATGTTTTCCGTCCTGGCAATTGTATTTTCTCAACAAACAGAATTCATTCACAAACGACAATTTTGCTCTTGGTAACCCGCATAGCCGAGGCACATTCCAAAGAAGCAAAAGCCGTCGGAATTGTGCGTATAATTTTCGAATGTTCGGCAAGGCGCTCCGTCCTCGAAGCGCAACGGAACGTCATTCGGTCGGGAGCAGGAACATTTTTCTCTATCGAGGAATTTCCCGCGTCTTCCGCATACGGCAGTAAGAACTGAAAAAAGGTGTCGTTAAAAAGTTTCCAGTCGAAAAGGCCAATCATTCAAAGATTCGGTCAAAAAGCAAGTTACGTGTTTTATCTGGACTAAATTGTGTTAACTTTCCACTACGAAGTACGGTAAGATTTGAGCACTGTTCCTTTATAATCTATATCAGTCTTTTGGTAGCACTAGTTCTTTAAAAGAATTCAACTGAAAAACCTGCGACATTTTCTTTACATTTTTGAAACAGTCAAATACCGATTGATAGTAGCTACATTCGCATCCAGTCTCACCACAAGACTGTAAAGATTCAACAAAGATGAAGCTACAGTAACTGAGATGGGGAATATTGAATGAGATTCGTTACGTATTTGTATGTGGGATCTTCAAGAGCGCCTCTGGAACCCTCAATTTTTAGATTCGAGGAAAACTGAAGAAACTGTGAATACAGATTAGATCAAAAGGAGGCGGATGTACAAAAAGACATAAAAAGTATTATTAGACACAAAATGTAAAAATTGTGTTCCGGGACAGAAGATTCAGTCTACAAAAATTCGATAAAATTAACGATCTCAACAAGGTATTTAAAAAATGACTTGAAAAATCAACAGAAGACTACTGTACACCGAAAAGTACAGAATCATACTGCTTCCGGAAGTCAATTTTCTGGCCTCTTCACCGGCGAACATGGGCGGGCATCCTTGACACACCGGACCCCAAGTGATCGGCGCCGTTTCGGCTGTATCGCAGGCCCTGCCGCCATTGCCCGGAAGCGGATTTGTGCAACTGCGGAATTGGAGGCGTCTCGTTTGGCCGGTATAAGCCGTGCACACTGCCCCCGGGCATTTCGACGCCATTAAAAATAGGTTCCAATGATCTGTAGGTAGAAAAGATTCTAATGGGAAATCTCGTCTGTATTAAGAAAGAATTTTTTCTGTAAATCTAACAGTGCACAATGTCATGTGAAGTGAAAATCTTTGTTCAATTTCATGTGCAGAGGCCTTCTGTGTCTGTCTGACGTAAGTTGAAGCGAACTTTCTTGTTAAAAATAAGTATTTCAGTCAAACGTGAATCGAAAACATTTTTCTGCTTGATCCATGATCTGCTCAAAGTTCTGAACTACCCCAATTGACACGGGACTGCCACTAAATGGAATGCTTCCAAAATAATTATCGATCTGTGAAGTTATGGTGATCAATCATCTAAGATACAACACTAGTTGAGAAAGTTGAGAAGCAGGGAAAATTCAACGTTTTAATGTCAGTATAAATCGCATTACTAGAGTCGTATAAAATTTTGTCGTGATTACAGAATTTCAAGATCTTATATACACCACTGAGTTTTTAGTGAAAGCTTTCCTCTTGTCCACTTGACCGATATCAGTTGCTCAAAATCATCTTTTTATTTTCCATTGAGCTTGGCCCAAATTTCGGCATCAATTACACGTAAAATTATGTGAAATGATTAAAAATTTGGGAGGAATCAGCACACATGCCGTGCTATAAATATTCCACAATAAAATTAATTTGTTTTGATATGCAAAATGAGAACAACTGTTAATTTCTGAAGCCAGATGGGACAAATTATTCAGGTATCGACAACATCACGACAAGGGAATCACAAGAAATGTCATAGTGTAAAATGACTAAGAAATTTTGATCTTCAACAAAATGTTGCAAAACCTATCCATCAGGTGAAGGGCTTTAGATGTGCGTCGAAAATTTCTCAGGAGGGAGGGAAAACTGGGTAAAACTAAGAGACGGAGGAAGGGGTTTTCGACGGCGGGGAATTCAAGGAACGCGATCACTTTATACAAAAAGTTCTCTGAGTGTAAACAAGCGTGGCGGAAAGGTTTTCGACCGCCAGGAATTCAACGGATGCGGTCACTTTACACAAAAAAAATTATTCTGAGTGTAAACAAACGTATTTCCGTGATTTTTGGGGGAAGGGATTTCTGACCACGGGGAATTCAATGGACGCAGTCACTTTACACAGAAAATTGTCCTTCGTGTACACAAAGGTATTTGAGGGTTATTAATCGTGGGGAATTCAGCAGATATGGTAACTTTACATTCTGTTTCGACGCTTTTTACTATGCAGTTTACACATCTTTTACTTTTTCCGAAAATGAGAGTTTGTAGTTTTAAGATTTTTTATTGTCTCTTTGATGTGAAGATGACCAAATTTAAAACTCCAATGTGCTTCTTTGAAGTTTTTCATGCATTGTTGAGGCTCACTAAAAATAGGCGGACTAGTTTATTAAAAATGCCCCGATGGAGCAGAAAACAGAAGAATATACTTGTTTTTGATTGAACCATGCACATACTACTTTGACACAATTGTCATTGTCAAACTTTCGTCTCTAAATGGATGCATGTTTGATTTTACATAAAACAAAATTGTATCAGACACCCACATATGAAACACTTTTCACTAATTACTCATCTCTATCTCTGTTGATGTGATGGGCAAACTTGCTGTGCCCTATGCCATGAAATCTTAATGTATTATATCAGGGCCGTGCGCAGGATTTTTTCATGGAGGGGACGGACTACATTTTTTTACTGAATAGCCCCAGAAAATATTGATTTTAGGCGCTACACTTTTTGCATGCTGCCTCAATGGGGGGGGGGGGGGGGGCGGTCGCCCCCGCCCCCTTGTGCACGGCCCTGTATTATAGTCCTTCTTGATCAATCTCTGCATTGAATTGTATGTCACATTGAACAAAAGCTTACATATAGCGCCTGTTGAATAACAATGCTCTATTCGTAAGGTATTTGTAAGGCAATGTTTCGAGTCAATCTAATTTTTGAATTTCAGATTTTTTCCTCATCTAAAAAAGCTCAGTGCAGTTGGAAGCATACATGTGCGAGGGTGATATGGGGGTATGTACCCTCAGTGTTTTGAAAGTGGAAGTCTTTCCCTGTATGGAAAAATTTTTTAGTAAACTATTTGAGATTTTTGTCTGAAAAAAACAAAATCCACCTCTTCTGTAACCATTCTTTCCCCAAATTTCAGAGCTGCACATGTATGGTTGGAAGTAAAGATGCATGGGAAGAATTTTTGAGAGGGAGAGTTGGAAAGCAAAAAACGAATTTTCCAAAAAATTTTCAATTTTTACTAATTCTTGTGAAAAAAACTGTTTTTTCATGTGTTTTTAGATTCTGAAAAAGTCCAGGGGTAATAGACTTTTTCCAGAGGGCCACTCAGGGGTATCCAGAACCTCAGCGAAAGGGTTTACTCCCCCATCCTATGGGCATCAATGGTTCAAGGGATATGAAAATTTTTTATTGCGAAAGAATAAAAATCCAATATTACAAGAGTGGATTTTTCAAACTCTAACCAAAGTTCTCAAAAATTTAGTCCACTCATTTTTTCTAGCTTGGCAACTGTCCAAGCAAGTATATTCTTCTTTTTTCTGTCCCATCGGGGCATTTTTCAATAAACTAATTTCAAAATAAATGGACTATCTAGACTTACGTTTCTGGTCAAACCTATTGATAAGGCATTTTGGAGTATCACAATTGTTGGACCAGCCGCCGTCCTCTGGATTTTTCGTCATTTCTAAAAAATTCTTCAGCCGCCCCAACTCCTCGATGGGCACGTTCGTGCATCGGCCTTTGATACACCAACCTTTCGGCGAACAGGGTGTCCCATCCGGTATATTGTTTACTTCGAAAACGCTAGTCACCGGCCTGAAGCGGATTTTAGCCACATTTTCGTCATACGACACGTCGTATTCCACCGATTCGCAAAACGTCCTTTTGCAGGAATGGGGAAATACTGTTGGATGGAACCAACACGGGTTTTTACGTTTCATGCAAATTTTGGTCAAATTTCGGATAAAAACGGAATTCGATTTCACATCTTGACCAGAATTATAAGCAAATTCTAAATCATTATCGTCCCGACCGATTTCGTCGTTCATTCGATCATCGATCGATCGATTTTTATTATTGGAATCTTGAATGATAGTCAAATTCCGGCGCAGTCTTTTGAAAGCCATCTCCCTGTACAACATCAAATTAGCGAAAATAAAACATATAAAAACTGTCAAAAATATAAACGCTAAAACAAAAAAACAAAATATTGTACGGCAATAAGATCTATCGTATGGAAATGACGATCGTCTATCATTATAATTACTGTCGATATTCTGATCTTGAAGTGTTTTTAATTGAACATTCGCCGATTGAATATTAATAAGGCTGTTGGCATTTGATTCTAGGTTTTCATTCTTCGATTCCAAAAGACTGCGATTATTTTTAGAATGATCGTCGATCGACCAGTGCGGTTGATATGTATTACGTTGACTTTTGACGGCCATACGAACGAAATATGTCCTTGAAGCATTTACATATGCAGCACCTAAATTTGGCGTAATTATTATAGTAAATACAAACAATAAAAAATTGTACGCGTAAAAATTCACGTTACAATTTTCCACTTATTTTGAAATCATAGGTGGCGCGACAGCGTCAACCTATAATATACTTGGCCCCCAAATTTCATGTCCCCCCTCTGGAGCCAAAACGGTAAGAGCTAGAACTTCGGATTTTTTGCATAATATCGGGCATAGGGGCAAACCATGGGGTGCCTTTTGTCATTTCGCCTCTATCTGCAAGTGGTGCTTGACGAGGCCCCAAAAACATGCAAAAAACGCACTTTTTAAGGCCCCCCCCCAGTTCCACCATGCCTAGCAATCGGTGTGCCATATCCAACCTCCATACTTCGGCCTATGCATCTTGGGGGTGTAATCTCAAATGCGAATTTTTTTTTGTTTGAAATATGGCCTCAATTCAATTATATGGTTGTCCAAAGTCCCGGAAAACGCCAAATTCCCCAATTTTGTTATATAATACTTATGGGTTCAAAAAAACTTTTTTTTTGCAGCGTAATGCACTACCAATTTTTTTGCAGTTTCAAATATACCTGTAGCCTTATTGGGATTTTTGGGCTGCAACGGTTTTCGACTGTTGGGAATTTGATGGACACGGTCACTTTACACGAAAAATTATCCCGGGTGTAAACAAGCGTATTTCCGTGATTTTTCAGTGGAGGGAGTTTTCGACCGCGGGAAATTCAATAGACGTCCTCACTTTACACAAAAAAATTATCCACAGTGTAAACAAGCGTACTGCCGTAATTTTCTTGTGGAGGGGATTTTCGACCACGAGGAACTCAATGAATGTGACCACTTTACACCAAAAATTATCCCGTGTGTAAACAAACGTATTTTCGTGATTTTTTGCTGGAAGGGGTTTTCGACCACGGGGAATTTGATGAATGCGATCACTTTACACAAAAACTTATCCCGGTTGTAAACAAACGGATTTTCGTGATTTCCCGGTGGGCGGGGTTTTTCGATCATGGAGAATTTGATAAATGCGATCATCTTACAAAAAAAAACTATCGCGGGTGTAAACAATCGTATTTTCTTGATTTTTATGGAAGGGGTTTTCGACTGCGGGGAATTCAATGGATGTGTCACTTTACACAAAAAAAATTATTCCGGATTTAACCAAGCCTGTTTTCGTGAGTTTTTTGTGAGAGGGGTTTTCGACCACTGGGAATTTAATGAAAGTGATCTTTTTACTCACTAATTCATATTGAGTGTAAACAAATGTATTTCTGCGATTTTTGAGGGAAGATGTTTCTGACAATGGGAAATTCAATGAACGGAGTCAGTTTACACGAAAAAAGTCATTTGTATAAACAAAATTATTTCTGCGATTTTTTGGGTTGAAGGATTCTAAACATGAGGAATTCAATAGATATGGTCACCTTTAAGTATCTTTACAACGTTTTTTAAGTACTATGTGGTTTGCACATCCTTTACCTTTGCCGGAGGTGAGAATTCGTTGCTTGAAGTTTTTTATTGTTTTTTTGAAGTGCAGATGACCAAATTTAAGACTTCAATGTGCTTCTATGAAAGTTTTCGTGCATGGTTGAGGCCCACTAAAAAGAGGTGAACTAGTTTATTAGAAAATGCCCCGATGGGGCAGAAAAAAGGAGAATATACTTGCTTCGACAGTTGCCATGGTAGAAAAAGAAGTGGACTAGATTTTTGAGAACTTAGGCCAAAGTTGGAAAAAATTCACTTTCTTTATATTGGATTTTCATTCTTTCTCAAAAAAATTGCCTATGTCTGTGAAAAAGTATATTCTGCAGCTGAGTGCATCAACACACTTTCCAACCGATGTGCATCTCTGAAATTTTTAGGAGGGTACAGGTGTGGACCTTGGTGTTTTAGCATTTTGTGAGACAAAAAATTCAAAAAAAGTTGACCAAAAAAATTTTTTGCGTAAAAAATTTTCCAGTTTCAAAACTCTTGTGGAAGTTTATACCCCCATGTCCCCTCTCACACATGTTTGCTTCAAACTGTGTTTAACATTTTTACTGAATTTGGTGTCAACAAAAGGAATCAACTGAGGCAAAGTGGCACATAAAATCCCATTCAGCTTTTTTAGAAAAAAGAGATACAGCACAAAGTCTTCTAGGAACTAAATCGATTGTGCAAGATACGTTACTCATTTTATATAACATATCATATAGAATTCACTCCGTAAGTTCTACTGATTACAAGCTACAAACAAATTTATTCTCTTCTATTTAACTATTGAACAAAATAGCATCATTCACAGTTTTTGGATTTAAACTGAAATTTGCAGAAAGAGCGCTTTTTGCAGGATTGCAAATGGGAAGCAATTTCACCCATCTTTGTCGCTCCGATTAGAGTCGGGGAGAACCGGATACGGGATTTGGCGCACACCCCTAATATATGCATGGCTGAATCACATTTACAGATCGGTGCCTGATGACTGTAACCAAATCCCAGTTGCACTAAAGGGGTCTGAGCTCAAGCTCAAGGTAATCTCGAACAAAAAGGCTACTCGGTTTGATCTCAAGTTCGGTATAATTTGAATGTCATCCGGATCATAACGAGCTCAACGTCGAGATTATGCCCAGCTCGAGCTGTCGGGTTGCACTAAAATTTTCACATAATTTTCTTATCTCTAAAGCAAATAAATATAAAAATTTCTGCAATTCCCAAACCCGAACTTAAACCTCAGTTTTAGTTAATCCTGAAGTGAGTGTTGTTTATGCACTGGAAGGTAATAATTTGGACCTTGTGAATAGCTTAAACTCAGGATCATCAATTTAATCCCGATGTTGAGATTATCCACATGTTGGGTTAGTGCAACGAACCTCAGGTTATTTTATAGTTCTGAAAATGACTATAATGTGCCTCCCTCGCTATTTTTCGGCTAGAGTCAGAGGCAGGAGCTTTGAATCGGTCGGGAGTTAGAATGCTATTGGTTTACCATTTCTTTACACTTGAAGTCAGGTGCATATAATTTTCATATAGAAAAAGTTTACTGTAGTTGATGCCAGCTGAAGGACAAAATGCACGATGCTGCAGAATATACTTTTTCACAGACATAGACAATTTTTTGGAGAAAGAATGAAAAATATAAGGGAAGTAAATTTTTTCGAACTGTGACCCAAGTTCTCGAAAATCTAGTCCACTTCTTTTTCTACCATGGCAACTGTCGAAGCAAGTATATTCTCCTTTTTTCTGCCCCATCGGGGCATTTTCTAATAAACTAGTAGTATATGCAGCGAAGCGATGAAACCATGTTCAATTCGGGAATATAGTGAGCTTATTACTGTAATCAAGAAAAAACTTCTTCGTCAATCAGCGACGAACAGACAGACTGACAATATTCAGCAACAATCTGATCAAATGCAGTTATAGTCTGTTCTTCATAAGAAGCAGTAAATATTAATAGTAGACGTCAAATACCATTTCATATTTTTATCTCTTCCTGCTAAACCATATGTTGCAAAAGAATGAAAATTTTTAGGCCTACTTGATAACACTTACTATTTTTTGAGTAAAAAGTCCTACAGTAAAAGTTTAGCGAAAACGACGGCGAGGATGGTACTTATTTCTATTGTCATTTTTTGATATACAAGAGACCATCGGTGTCGATACAATTCCATTCAAAACTAAAATAGATCAACTTGATGTTGTTTCTTTGATGTTGGCATCCACTTTGTCATGAAAAAATGCATATTTTTCAACAGTACAGTTTTCCACTCCATCAGAGGCTCATTCGAAAATGTTTTATTTCAAGAAATCCAATTTTTCATCCCATGCAAGGCAGACAAGCGGTGTACGTATAACATGTGATCCTCATTATACCTATATTTGTAAAGGCTCTTCCTGACTCTGACCATACATCGACAACAGGAAATTTTCGGAGGGAATCGAATAGGTTTCTGCAAAACTTTAATCGCCCTAATTCAGTCAAAAATAAAGAAACAGTATTTTGAGTTGTTATTTAATAGATCTCAAAGATATCTACGGCATTTGTAAACCCTACCTTTGAAGCATATGGAGATTTCGCAGTTTTTCCGTCGTTCTAAGAAGGCCTTGTGCCATGAAGCGCGCTCGCAAGAATTTGTGACTTTCCCAATTGGCCATAAAAATGTCACTTATAGGAGAGATAAACAGATTTTTAAAGATATCGGACCCAAATCGCTCGTCCAATGTGTGATCCTGCCCAGCCCAGGAGACCTACCGAAACAGTGAAAGAATTTTTGAAGTTTACAGAAAGTTCAACAAAATTTTTTATCTTGACGCCAGGCGAAGACTTTGTACAAAAGATAATAGGAAAACGTGTCTCAAATTCCCGATGACTCATAAAAAATCACACTCCACAAATCAAGTTGTTGACGAAAAAATTGAGTCAAAATCGTAAATGCGATTTAGAGATTTCACATGAGAGAAACCAAGTTATAAATTGTTTTAAAAAATTGAAATCAAGTGTATCTTGATCTCAAGAAAAGAAATCACCCTGATCAAAAAAAGAAATTAAGAAAAGCATAAAATCAACTTGATTAAAAATTTTTGAAACGTACTAATCGGAAGTTTTGCCCCGCTTCTTACATGTTATACGTAATTGACCTTTCAAAATAAATTTCGAGCAGGTACAGAAGGGTGCCACTTAATTTTACTGGAAGCGTTACTGAAGGGGGTTATTTTGCACGGGAAATCCAACAAACATAATTAATTTTTTTATAACAATATTTCCTGAGATTTCCCAGAAAAACGTCAAAAATGCGTGTTTTTCACCCAAAATGCAGAGATAGCGAAACAATAGAGCGCAGGACATTAGAGCGCAGGGACATTAGAGCGCAGGGACATTAGAGCGCAGGACAGTAGAGCGCAGGGACATCAGAGCGCAGGACAACAGAGCGCAGGGACAATAGAGCGCAAGGACATTAGTGTGCATGACAATAAAGCGCAGACATTAGAGCGCGGACGTTAGAGCGCAGGAAGGAATGGAGCGTAAGACAATAGAGGGCAGAAACATTAGAACAGCAAAATACACTTGTGCTCAAAAACGCTTTCTTCACAACGCTTTCTTTCATACAACGCTTTCTTTCATAACCCTGGAGAAATTCATGTCAAAGCATTTTTCCACCATTGAGTATTTTTTTACCATTTCTTGTTCTTTTCTTTCTTTTTGTTTTTTCCTTATTTCACTTTTCTTACTTTTTTCGTTTCCTATTGTTTATATAGTATTTTTTCTCTTTATTTTGATTTTATTCTTGTATATCTCATTGTTCGTTCACTCTGCCATTACTCATATTCTTTTTACATTTTTTCATTCAGTCACTCATATGGGATATACCGCTAATCCGTTCTGTAAAAACATTTTGTGATTAAGCAAGTGGCAATATCAATGGCTTGTTCGAATAATCAATAAAAAGATAGTGTATGCAAGTCTTTCATACAAAAGTTACGAAAGACACAAAAAATATTTGACCTTTGAAGTTTGAATCAAATTGTTTCATTTTTCGAATTCATCTTGAATTTCTAACTCGCATTCAGAATGACACACGCAGTTTTTTGCCAGCTTTGAAAACAAAGCTGCTTGCTTAGTATTCTTTTTTCATGTTCAAAAACAATTAGAAATTTGCGTTCATTGCAGACCAGGGAACGTTGGTTCGAAAAAAATACGTTTTTTAAATACATTCTAATCTCCTGCATCATCTACTGTTCTACGCTCTAAAGTCACTCCGCTCTAATGTAACTGCGCTCTTTTGTCCTGCGCTCTGTAGTCCCTCGCTCTAATGTCCGGTTGTTTTTGAAGGGATCCATCCGTTTTCTCTTTTTGGAATCAAGATGTACCTGATTTCTTTTTTCTAAATCAAGAAGCACTTTATGCATTTTTATGGAATCAAGTTTCAACTTGATTTGTCGTATCTGAAATCTTGGAATCGCGTGTGCGATTTCAACTTGATATTCGATATATTCATTTTGAATGATGTGAAACTTGATGTATGACGTGTGAGCCATCAGGAATTTGACACTCGTTTTTCAAGCTACGACGAAAAAACCTGTTCCTCCTCGGATTCCATGGTTAAGCTTCAAAATCACAAGCATCGGGGCATGCTTTTTTGTGCTTCGCGAAGGAAATGGCATCGAGTGCAAAAGAAAATTTTGGCAATGTTTGTAACTTGTACAAACAAACGTTTGAGATTCAAGTACAGAAAAAATACTTTTATGTGTAAGCGATTTCAATCCGGTCGTTTGTTTAGCACAAATAGGTGTAGTACAAACAGAACAGTGGACATAAAAGCTTTCTGTGGTATTTATACCATACGATTAAAAAATATAGCGGTACAAAATAGCCAATCAACAAAATTTGAGGAATAAAAAAATATTACTCGCACATTTCTGGTAATTTACATCAATTCTGAATAACTACAAAAATTATTTTCACATTCAACTTTCCCTTATGCTCGTAGATTCGACACAAAATAAAGTAACGCAGAGCACCGCCGCATTCTAAGGTAGAGAAAAAAATTAAATATTATTGCCTTTGGAGTATGCATACACCAAATTTTATAAAGCAGTTGTAGAACTGGAAGCAAAAACTGAATAGCTAATAAAAATAAAAGGATATTTTCTGAATAAGCACCTTTCTCCATCATTATTAGGTAAGCGACGTTTCTCACTTCATTCTTATATATGTGCTTACACACGTAGAATCATTGAAAATATCTGCCCACTCGAAAAAGTGCTGCACAAATCTGTAGTAAATTTTTAGCTTTCAGACAGTTGTTCGTGAAAGTGAAGCTTAAATTTCTCAACGATCGACCAGACGCTTTAGTCACACTCTATAAGACCTACGTTCTAAAAATGGCGCAAACAAACTTTTGAGGTGAAATGGTTAGGAACTTTTAAAACCAGGAAGGGCGTGCCACGTCATTTATGAGAAATCTTTATCCCTCTTTTTTTATTTGACAATTGAGAACATTCATCTGGAGCTGGTTTCACTAAGTGAAAATGGGGATCATCCCAACGTCGGTAAGTGCTTGAAACTGCGTCTCCGCTGAGGGCCAAGTCGGTTTCATCTTTTTTGGGTTCCACTAAAAAGATCGAGCTCGGGATTAGCTGAACCTGAGGTTTAAGCTTGAGCTCGAGATAATCTCCACCATAATCATAAAAACACGTAAAATGTGGCACGGCATTCATGTCAGATGTAATACATATGTTAGAAAAACTGTAAACAACAAGGGGTGTTTGGAAAATAACCTGGAAAAAATGTAAAACATGAGTGCACATACTCGTACTGCATGAAAAAGTAACGTCCGGGCGGGACAAAATTAAATGTTGTAAAAAGGTGGACATAAATTTGAAATATTTTTTGTTCTCTCCTTTTATTCTTATTGATTCTTTCATCATTTGTACATTGGAATCAAGTTGAAAAAAGTAACGATCTTATGGTTCATAGCGCAAAAAATCATATTTAACGACTGCGGGTAAAAAACAAAACAAAAAAGTTCGGACTCGAACTTGCTCGATAAGAACATTAACTTTTATGTGTGACTGAAACCGATGTCGGACTTACCCGAGCTCGAGGTGATCTCGACGTCGAGATAATCTCGAGCTCGGGATGATATCGACGTTAGTGACACGACTCAAACAAATTTTTTTTTGTGGTCGAGACAATCTCGAGCTCAATTTTAAACCTTTTTTGTGAAACCGGCCCCCGGAGAACATATACCATCAATGATCTATGATGCCTAACATAAAGTTGAGGTAAATTTCGATGACAGGTATCTTAAAATTTCTGGAATGTGCTCGTACCATCGACATGGGCAGCAATACGCCTAGAATACTTGCAGTTGAGTCTTTCCTTTAGTGTGAGATCTACCATCTTCCTTGAAGAAAATATGAAAATAAACTATGTTTCTGATAAATGCATGATTCTGAACTTTTCTAGCCATAGCGATGCTTCATTGCTTACGTGAGGTTGTTGAAATGAGACTTGTGTTGAGGTTGAGAAATATAATAAAGGAATTGGTATCAAAAATAGACCTAATCAGTCACTCGCTAACTCACCTAATCAGGCCGAAACCTTAGGTAGAATCAGTTTGCAACAGTTCGGTCAGTCTCAAAATCAACAAAGATCTCCTGCTTTCGTCCCGAAGAACTGCAGAAGATAAGATAACACCCTGAGCTCAAGTAACTTCAAACCAGGGGCAAATTCAGAAGTCAGGCCGAGAACTGAGTTGTAAATGTAGACTTGCACGCTGGGTGGCTCTCCAGAAATCCGGGGTTTAACCTGCGTTCCCTCCGCTGCGAGAAATCCAAAGGCTGTCCGGCTGCGGGTCGTTGTATTTCCGGTGGAAATTCTCCACAAAAAATAATATAACAATAATATAAAAATTGCCCTACTGGGCCGCCGATTTGTCTTTATTATAAAATAAACAAACAATCAATGAATGACCAAAAACATAGACGACCGGCATATTAATGCGTGGTGTCTATGCAAATCGGCGTTGACGCATTTTGCGTCGACTTTGGCTATTTCTTCGCAACCTGGAGATAGACTATGTCCATCCCCGACATCCCTCGAGCCTCGAAACTGACCAACGGGAGGTTAAAAAGATTCATATTACGCCGCAATGACAATTTTGGAACCTTTTCAGGCCCTAATACAGTCAAAGCAGTTTTCTGAACCTTTTTGGTCATTCATGCCCCCTTGCGGAAAGCTTTCTGAATGACCACCCTCTTACGTCAAGTCTTTTACCAGGCATACCGGAATGTCCACAAGGCTGTCCGGGTGCGCTACCTCTTGGTCTGGACGCCGACGGATCGACGACTCCGCATCGGCTTGACTTTGTTGGCCTACCGCCGAATCCAATTTGACCTGCACCAGGGCCGAGGGTCTTCGGTTGCCGTCCATCCCGTGACCTTTCGTTTCGTGCCATATGCTGGATGCCAGGGACAGAACATTTATCTGTCTATCTCTTTCCAGTTGCGTGTTTCGCCGTGAAGTCTCCGCCTTTTTTCCAACGTTGCCCTCGCCAAAAAAAAAATTTTTGAATATCTAAATAAACTACAAAATATGTACATTAGTACGAGTATCACAACAAAAAAAAATCAAATCTCTCGGACGCATCGATTGAGCAAAAAAAAAATAAGGCGAGATTATAACCGAGGTTAGGTGAAAAAATAAATTTTTTACATGCCCGTTTTGGCAATGCGAGGTACGAAAACAAATAAAAATTTTAAAGCAGGCGACAATTAAAAAAAAAATTTTTTTTGTATTTTGTATTTTGTATTTTTTTTGTATTTTTGTGGTTTTATATTTTTTTTGTATTTTGTTTTTTATCCAAAATAAATGCGAAAAACGATATTTTAAGGCCAAAAACCTTGCGGCTAAATTACTGTTGCGGCCCGCCACCTCCTTGCGCCCCTCTATGGGCTCCTCCACGACCTCCGTAAGGTCTCCATACCCATTGGCCCTGCTGGCCTCCTCTACCTTGCACCTGAGGCGCAGCACCTCTGCCACGCACTGCTCCACGACCACCCCTGTTGGGGTTATGGAACTGAAACTGGCCTCGGCTGCCGTTACCAGTCTTTTGCACCTTTCCTTGCGTACTTGGAGCTATTTCCTGGCTTCCTTGGCCTTGACCCTGGCCTTGAGGTCCGGGAACCTTCAAAGTAGCACCAGTTTTTCCGTCTTGAGCTTTACTGAATTTAACAGAGCTTTGCAAGTCTGAACTGGCGTTTCTTTTGGCTCCCATCACTCCGACCTGGTGATTGCTACTAAGCATCACGGATCGAAAGGCCGTTTTGTATTCCAAGGGGGTATCGTGGTTATTATACACCCTCAACAGTCGGTTATTTGCCGCCACCATCGCCCTGGCATAAATGTTTCCAATATGCATCGGGGATAGCGGGGCGCATTCCAACACGAGGAATAGCATCATAACCAAATACCTGACCGAGGAAAACGCATCAGGTGCTCTCTCCGTCTTGAGCCACCTGGGGAGAAAGTAATACATGACGCTTTCCCAGAGCTCTTCAGGTAAATTGGTCCGATCATGGAGAAAAGCTCCCTGGATCCTGAACTGTTGTTCGTAATCCCGGTAGATTTCCCTAATGGCATCATTTACCATGAAGAACACCCTTTCTGACTCAAATTGCTCGAAAGCAAAATACTTGGCCACTGCACTCGTGAAAAATGATATTGGGCCAGATTCTCTGGCTTTTGGTTGATAGACATCCCAGAAGTCCAAGAGACTGTCCTTGAATTTTTCCGCAGTCACTTCTGGCGTTTCAGTTGCCTGAGCAGCCTGTGCCTGCTTAATTTTACTGAGACCAGCCACTTGCACTTGACTAGCTGCCACTCCTGGTTTTTGGTCCTTGCTGGGTTTTGCCTGACCTTTCGGCATCGGTTTCCCCATCGCAAGGCCTATTGCGCCTGAAGTTCGACTAGTCTTGGATGTACTATCTTGAGTTGCAGTTGCCACTGAAGATGTAGCCAATGATGGTGTTCCAGTTGAAGTAGAAGTAATTTGAGAAGTGGGGGTAGTAGTGGAGGTAATCGTAGAAGTTGAGGTCGATATGACGGACGAAGTCGCCGTCTTTCTGTCTTCCTCTTTCGCTTCTGCTTTTGCTCCCTTAATACCCTTCTTCCTCCTTTCCTTCTCTTTCACTCTCATTTTCTTTTTCCTTTCAGCCATAAATAATATTTTTTCGTCGTTCCACCCTTTTTCTCTCATACTCTGAACGACTTTGGCTGAATACAAACCTGGAACACCCCCATCAGCTGAGAACGCTATTACCTCCTTGCTCTCCGTCATCTCCGAGTCGGGCGTTTCGTCAATAACGAGCTTATTGGAGGCCATATTGTCGTCTACCTTCATTGGCGATGGTGGCTCTAATACGACTACTTTCGTTTCCACTTCGGGCGCTGCGGTATCATCCTTTTGGAGTCCGAATTGAATTGACATTTGACGAAGTTTTTCGTTGTAAATCGCCGTGTTCTTCGCCAATTCTTCCTCCATTAATTCGCATTGGAGTCAAATTCTTTCCTTCACCTCCTCTTCCATCTTTAGAATAACTTCTAATCGATGCTGGTTGTCGAGTTCGGACTGCGTCTGAGCAGTTTGAGCTTGCATCAGTTCCGTTGCCGGAACCGATTGCTCTTGCTGCTGCTCTTCTTCCGACAGCTCAGTCACATCCTCATCCTCAAGTCCTTGGTCTGGCGATTCATCTTCAGTCGGCAGTCCCACTGCATCACTGAAGATCTCGCTTTCCGACGTTTGGACTTCCTGACCTGAAAATATCGGAAACTCAACAACACCTACATCAGCTTGCTGTTTGTCCTCACCTTTCAGACTATCAGTCTTGATGGGACTAATCTTGCCAGCTAATTTGGTGACAGTACCTTCACCCCTTTATAACTATATGTGTGCTGAATTCCCGGTAAATCTGAGGCCAGAGGTCTATAGTCGAAGATCTTTTTAGGGAAGGCTATAGTATACTCCCTATTTTCCACCAATGACCCATAGACGTCTCCAACCTTGTCGATTTTGGTTTGCCAGGTTACCCCATATCTTAATGAAGGCGTTCTTTGTGCTAGCTCGATATGGTAGAACCTAACATAATAATACGGATTTGAGCTATAGCTCTTACTACTGTCCATAGTTATTGTGTCAGGGCTGCCAGGGATCGGCGCGCACACATCTGTATTCTTCCATAACCTTAATCGAATGGGCATAAATCTGAATCAATTCATCCAAACATATATTCCAGCACCTTTGCGGGGTACCTCATACTCTATGTTTGGAAGAGTTTTCGCCAAAACAAAAGATAATGGGACAATCTTTCGTCTGACCGCCAAGCAATTTCCTTTATCTTGCCCTGTAGCTCTGGGCTGAACGATGTAATGAACCTGTAACTAAACATTTCGGCCATTACAAAGTCCAGTTCTTTTCTGCTATGGGGGCAGATCACGTGAAAGGCCAGCGGGACTAAGGCACAAGCAGCTTACAGTTCTGAGAACCGCTTTTCCTCAAATGCCTTAGCATACTCCACCAGCTGAGGCTTCCAGTGATCTTTGTCAAAATAACCCACTCCAGGATCAATATCAATAGGCACATGAACCAGATGGTTTTTTAGGGCATCTAGTAGTGCTTGCTTTTGACGATCCTGGGGCAGTTTGACAACTTTCCTTGCTGTGTCAATGAACTAAACTAAGGACGCTGGCTGCGTGAGCTCATGATACTGCTTCCCTTGCACCATTTCCTCTACTAACTGCATGCGCAACCTATCCTTGGCCGACAAGTGCTGTTCAGGCCTGATCATTTCGTCATCGTCGGGATCACTTGCTTCATCATAGGAATTGGGCTTTAATTTTTTACCCTGACGATAAGCACCTGGATAGATGCCTCGCCACGGCAAATTTTCTTTCCCTTTCCTAGGATTGCAGATGTCCCGATGGCAACGAAAATTAGGCCCTATTTCTTGCACTTGCGCGTCCCACCTTGCATACATTTCCTGGCGCATCATGCGGTAGGTAGCCTCGGGCTGCCTAACCACAATATCAGGTGTACCCACAAAGTTACGTAGTTTGTAATCCGTAACTATATATGAGTAGAACTGATAGAATTTATATGAAAGAATTTCAATCTGGGATGGATCGACTATATCGTGAGGAAAGTTGGCAACTCCCCCACATAGCTCAATCACATACCCATAGTGAAATGCCCCCATAAAAATTGCCAGTGAAAAGTATGCATTGTACCAGCGTACTGCAGTATCTCTTCTGGGACTCTTTCTTTGGCCACACTTTGTCTATTACGCAAAAGACTGAAATCAGTCTGGTGAGGACTGATGTCAGCCAAATACATTTCGGCAAAGAGGCCTTTCAATTTCAATGTCTCAGGGCAGATTCCTGCTTTCCTGGATTTGGTAATCTCGCTTCCCATGATCTGCTTTGCCATGACGCTTAGATCATAGTATCTTCCAAGATTTCCATCTTTGATACTACATCTAATCGCGTCAGACAAGTCGCGACCATCGGTGCTTTTTCCACATCCACGGACGTTGACAATTGACACTATGTCCTCCAAAACGGCGTAACCGACTAACAATGTCGCTGAGCATAAAAAGTGTAACAAGATGTTCCACTCTTGCTCTTGCAGCAACGTTAAATCGATTACGAATGTTTTGCCATTTAGGTGGGCGAACGAAACTAATCTGGCAAACTGGTTGCCTTTTTCGTTTTTGAACCCCCACCTAAATAGCTTTCTAGCGTCCTCGCGGTTCACCTTCTCTACATCGAAGCCGACAATGTTCATGCCTCGGAAAGTGCTGCTTTCTAGGTGTTTTACCACCCTTTCCACACTTCCCATGGGAACAATTATCGGCTCGATAGGGTTGGTTGGCCAGAACTCAAAAGTGGCAAAAAACCACCTTTCTAACTCTGCTATCCACATTGCCCGACGGATGTTGTGGTCTAAAAATCCAGGAGAGATTTAAATTTTTACACAGACATACTCTACTAACTCTTTATGTGCATTTTCGTGACCCTTTTTGAACTCTTTGGGTAACTTTACCCACTACTACTCCTTTAATCTTTGGGGAAAACTCTAGCACCTTGTGCAGAACACCGTTTTAACTTTTGAACTTTTGAAATTTTTGGAGTGGGAACTTGATATTTAGCCTTTCTGGCCGTTGGGTGTCCCTTTATAGAAACCAAAATTGATAGGCAAAAATATTTGAAATTAGGTGTTTTTCACTCTAACCCTACACACTCTTGCTATTCGATCAGCGCTTAATTGATCACAACTCTGATCTCCGCGACTAATTTCTGCTAATCCCCTTCTTCGCCGCTTTGCAGAAACCAGAGGGAGCGGGAATGACAAAAACCTCCCCTAATCGGATCACCTAATTCGACCGAAGTCTTTTTCAGATCACCTAGGTTCGGCCCTTGCCACCCCCTTCTACCTAATTTTTGTGTTTATTTCTCAACTCCCAGTTGGTAGCTCGTCCGACAAAGGGCACAGAGACAGTCTTACAAAACACCCCTGACGAGCGTAACCTCCGCTCATTTTCTTACCTAACTATTTACAAATATAAAATGGTTGCTTACCGTCGACCAAAAAATATCGATTATTTTGCCGCGGGTGCGGCTCCCCAAACTGGACTTCGTCGTCCGTCGCGTTGTATGTCCGAGTACACTCGTTCGGCGTACCCATTCGAAAAATTTTTTTTTGGGCCCGATTCTTCGCACCAAAATAATTTTAAAAATTTTTTTAAACCGGATTTGCAGCTGTGAAAAGTAGACAGATGTATAAAACATTTACAGTCTATTCCCTTGTGGCTGCAAATTACCTCACGGGAGGGCTCTTCCGTTCACAATGTTTTCGAAAAAGATTTGAAAATTTAAGAGCAGACGCGGGACACGACTTTTGAAAATTTGGAATGATTTTGAAGTGTTAACCAAGAAGTTGTAAATTGAAAAATTGTACGAAAACGGGTCTTTCGCTTTAAAAGCTTTTCCCCTGCTCCGTTAAAACACAATCCTACATATCAAAAAATATGAAAACGGATTTTAACTGTTACAAAACACAATTGGAATAAATATTTATTAAATATACAAAATAAACACACGCAAATCGGCAGATTTTGCCGCTACGAAACTACATCGGGCGTCGCACTACTCTCCACTAATTGCGAAGGTACAGTAAGATGATTCGATCGATTTTTTACGTAGTTCTGCCATCGTGTAGTCTCGTAGCGAAAAATTTTCAGCCTACTTGCTGAAACCTTTTGCCGTAGCAAAAGATTATCATAACGTGCGATTGTTATGACATTATCTTCTAACCTGGAAACATCAGTTATAATGAAGGGTCCTTCCAAAGTTAAGCCTAGTTTCTTTTGCTTATCAACTTTAAGAAGTACCCAATCATTTTCTTTAAAAACCGAGGTTTTAATTTTCTTGTCGAAATATCTTTTGCTAGCTTCCGCTGCTTTCTGGATATTTTCGGCAATAATACCATAAAGCCTGGTTAAGTGGTCTGTTAGGATGAATTGGTATGCCTCATAATTCATGGGCATTACTATTTTAAGGGCTTTTGACAAATTCATCCCGAACTTTGCCTCATGGCCCCGTAACAATGCAAATGGCGAGGCCTTCGTCACTGCATGTGGGGTAGCATTGTAGGCAAAGACCACTGATTTGAGATATCTTGGCCAGCTATCCGGTTCACCGATAGCTACTTTTCTCAGTTGTTTTATTAGAGTTTGGTTGAACCTCTCTACCATACCATTACCCTGAGGGTGGTAAGCAATAGTGAAGATCTTCTTACACTCTAATAAATCACAAACTGATTTCATTAAATCCGAAGTAAAACAAGATCCATTGTCACTTAAGAGTTTCGTTGGTGTTCCATGCCTAAATATTATAGCTTCTAAGAATGCATTCACAACTGAATTTGCTGATTGATCTGGGATCATTTCAGCTTCAACCCATTTTGTGAAATAGTCCTGAAAAACTATAACATAAGGCATTCTTTCTCCCAAAGGCGAAATTCCTACTAGGTCCACAGATACAATGTCGAATGGACCTATAGTCTGTTTTTTATAAAATGCTTCCGAATAGAAAAGTGACACAAATCCGTACTGCCGTCAAAATCGTTTACTTAAAGTTCTGACTGTAAAATTTTTCACTCGAAAAATTGGTAAAGGTTAGATCAGTATGTTCACAAATTTCCAGTCCTACATGAACTATTGTTCATCAGAAAATCGCAAAAATCTGAAATACTACTTGCTCTCCACCTTCATTATTTGGAAGCATTTCAAGAAAAACAGACTATAGTGGCACAATGGGTATCAATGGAGGAATGGATGGCTTTCCTGCAGTTGCCATTTGACAGACAACGCAGTATTTTATCCATTCCCTGACATCTTTTTCCATGCCAGGCCACCAATAGTGCAATTTCATGACACTCAGAGTTCTTTTGAAACCCTGGTGTGTCATTATTACAGCACCATGATGCTGATGCAGTACAGAGTCCCTGAGGTTTGCGGGTACGACCAATTGGTCTTCGCTTTCTGCCTCAGTTTCCCTATACAATACACCATTTTCTTCGTAGAACCCAGTGTGATACTTCGTGGTGCTATTTGCACCTAATCTATCCCAGATTGGCTTTAAGCTTTCGTCTACTTTTTGCAGTTTGCTCATCAAGTCATCTGGAATCAGGCCAATAGATATCTCTTTTTCTCCTGATGTTCCTGGTTTATCGAATTCCTCTTCCTTTCTAGGGTGTAACCACTGCACATTGTCTTGTTTCTTAGGTATCGCAGATTTATCAGTTTCCTGATTTTCTTTCTGCACCTTTTCCGAAACACGAGCTTTGCTTCGGGTTACTACCGCTTCTACTCCTTTAGAATGCTCTCTTTCGTCCTCAGGACTAATTTGAGCATCCTCTCCTTCCTTTTTATCCTTGTGGGATTTATTCTTTTCGGAGATGTTGTTCCTCTTGGCCACCAAGGAAATTTGTTGTTGTTCTTGTTGTTCTTTTATTATTCCTTTGACATCGGAGGAAACAACATCCGATTTGAACATGCTTTCCCACTTTGGTGGTGATTTCACCACATCCTCTGGCTCATCCTTTCTAGAGAGAAAGTCAGCCATAGCATTTTGTCTACCCGGCACGTATTCTAACTTGTGGTTGTATTGATTTATGATCGCATACCACCGTTTCAATTTGTCATTTGTTGTTGTGTAGACTTTCATTGATAACAGTGGTCTGTGATCTGTCTTAATCAATACTTTCTGCTTCAATAAATAGTGCCGGTAGATTTTGAGGCCGTACATAATCGGGAGGCACTCCCTTTCGGTTGCGCACCACTTTTTCTCGTCCTCTTTTAGCACACGGCTATTATATGCTATGACCCACTTGTCGTCTCCAGACTCTTGATACAGAACAGCCCCTAGTGCTGTTCCACTGGCATCGGTTTGTAGAATGAACTGGGCTGAGCCATCCATTACTGGGTACCTAAGAAATGGAACCGATACCAGTGCTTCTTTCAAAGCATTAAATGCTTTGTAATGATCCTCTGTGACGAGCCATTTATTCCTTTTCTTGGCCGTCAGCTTATACAAAGGTCCTGCGTGCTTTGCCAGATGTGGTATAAATTTTTTACACCACTGGAGCATTCCGAGAAACCTTTGCATATGCTTGACCGAGTCTGGGAATTCAAACTCCTTAATAGCTTGCACTTTTTTCGGATTGGGCGAAATTCCATTAGAATCCAAAATATGACCAAGAAAATGTACCTTCTTTGGTAGGAATTCACATTTTTCCGGTTTAAGTGTAAGCTGGGCTCGTCTCAGAGCATCCAGGACCAATTTCAAATTTTCTATGTGTTCCTCGAACGTATTCGAGAACACTATGATATCGTCTATGTAGACTAGACATATCTTCCAAACATCTGGAACTCGGCTGGTGCATTTTTCAGTCCAAAGGGCATTACTTTGAACTGAAACAACCCTTCTTGACACAGGAAAGCAGTCTTTTCTTTACTGCCTTCTTCCATTGGCACTTGCCAATAACCAGACTTAAGGTCAAGAGTCGTATAAAATTTTGCTCTCCCGAGGCAGTCCAGATAATCATCCATTCTTGGTATTGGATATCGATCATCCTTCGTAACCTCGTTCAAGCCTCTGAAATCAACAACCGGCCTGAGCGACCCATCTTTCTTCACTACTAGGAATAATGGCGCCGCCCAGGGCGATCTTGATGGCTCTATGACTCTTCTGTCCAGCATTTCTTGCACATGTTGTCTGATATATGGTCCGCATTCAATGGCCGCTCTGTAGTAATGTTTTGCCACAGGGCTAGCATCACCTGTATCAATTTTACAAGTAAGATGGGGCGTAGTTGTCAGAGGATCATAAGGTAGGCTAAATACATCCCGGTATTTCACGAGTTGCCGTATCACCATCTCTTTCTGTTCCTCTGAGACTGTAGCTTTAGAGGTCATTTTGTACAATGCTTCCAGAAACACAACTCCATGGAATTTTGATTCCTTGGCATCGAAAATGCCCTCTAGGCTACTTTCTCCACTATTTCCTGCTTGCAAAATTGATACACTTGATTCTCCCCGAAATACGGAGTTACAGTAGCCAAGAACTTGATTAGGTTCTATCAGGCAACCGGAACCCGTATTATTGGAGATCATCAATACAAAGTCCTCCTTTGAACAGTCAACTATAGTATCATCTATTCTGAATCTCGTTTCTGAATCATCTCCTTCTACGATGATTCCATTTATTCTATTTGCCGAGGATTTATTCCACACTTTAGCTTTCACTAGCTGATCTGTTCCGTGTGGAATGTAAATTCTATTACAAGCCACTACTGGAACTAGATCTTCCAGTTGCTCAATTGTCAAACATTGATCTTCTTCAATAGAATTTTCCTGTATTGATTCTGCTATCATCGGATTATGCATCCCAACTATTGGAATTGCTTTCTTATCAGATGTTAACAAATCAAAACTTTTCTTCACACCCATCATAGTCATTGAACCTTTTCCAAAAATCTATTACCGTATTGACTTCCGGATGCGCCAGGAAGTCTGTTCCCAATATTAAATCTTCTGCGGACCCTGGTATTATGATAGCTTTAACTGGAAAACGGCCATAATCACATTGCATTTGAAATTGAAAGTAACCATGTGCACTAACTACTTTACCATTGGCAACAGTGACTTTTAGGATCTTAGGGTACGCTGTATACTCCAGTCCAAGTGATTTTTTTCAAGAAATCACCCGACATCACCGAACACTGAGCTCCCGTGTCAATCAGTGCCTTTGCAGTAGTAGAACACACAGTTACTTTAATGTGAAATGGCTGTGTTCTAGGGTATCTTGCTAACATATCCAGTTCCTCTGCAGTTGCCTTTCTACCATACTCAGCACTGCATTCCATTTCTGGCACATTCTACTCTTTCTCCATGGCACAATTATGTAAACCACACAACTTCATCTCCATCATTGGCTCTTGCTGTACACTATTGACACCACTAGTCGGCGGTTGGTCTGTCTGCCCGGAGGCTTGCGACGGACTAACTACCTTCTGTGGAACCAACAGGGTATTTGAACTCTGATTTGCGATTACTGGTTGTTGGTCCATTAGATTTGGTCCTGGTAACATCAGCTGGGTGGTAGCCTGTAACAATCTCATCTGCTCCCTGAGCTTCTTCAACTTTACGTATTCCTGAAACTCGGCATATTCTTGCAAATTTTCCGCCTCGTCATCAGGAAACGAAACTTGATAAGCTCCCCTTTCGCCTTGGTACCAAAACCTCGTCTACTTCCTCCCTAATTTCCTCTGAAATTACCTCTGAAATTTCCTCTACCTCGGAAATTCCCAAAACGTCCTCTAGGACTTCCTCTTCCAAAGCCTCTTCCACTATTTCCACCCCTTCCACGATTTTGTAGACCTTTATAAAAATTCAAGGTTCTACAGTCAATCGTGTTGTGAGTGTTATTTTCGTGGTGAGTACACCATTTTCGCTGCTGAACCTCTTGTTGACTTTTCACTTTCGCTTTATCAACTTTCTGAGTTAAAGCAGTTATGGCTTCCTCTTGAGCTTTGGTCGAGTTCCTAATCTCTTCATAACATTGTGCCATTTTGATAAACTCCTTAGATAAAGCCACCATGAGGGAGTCCTTTTTTGGCTCCTCAACAGGCTGTTGCCGAGGCAATATGGCCTGTTGCGGAGGTACTTCAAGTACTTCATCATCTGCTATATCTATCAATTGATTTTGCGAAGATTGCATTGGAGTTTGCCTTTCTGTGTTTGGTCTTCTAAAGTCCCTATTGCGTTTTTGGGCGCTTTCATAAGGTCTTTGGATTACATTCACATCAGCTTGCTGCTCCTCAGCAATTTCCGCTTGTGCCGTATTTATCATCATGGGCTGCTCTCTTGGCCCAAATGTTCTAATCCCATTCCGGTACTTTAACTCTATCTCATAGACTGCCTGTGAAAGATCATACCAATTTTTGAATTTTGCTATGTCTTTCTGCAGTTCTAATTGATAAGTCAAAGAACTTCTATAGAAAAAGGTTTCAATGATTACTTTATTTTTAAACTCTTTTGTTTCACTCTGATAAACGAGATTCACATGTGCTCGAACCCTTTTTAGAAATTTGGTTGCTGCTTCATCGGGTTCCTGTTTAATATCCAATAAATCCCATTTGAGCATGTCCAGGTTACAATCTGGAGCACAATAGTTCAAAATCTTGTCTCGGGCCTCCCTATATGTCGTTGACTCTTCGGCCAATTCTTTCGGCAAGTCCCTTGACAAGCGGGTTAATGCTTCTAGTTTCACCTCATCGGGAGTATTCTTTGGAAACTCACCTTCTAGCTCCACTAGAAAAGCAAGAACCTGTTTACTTGGCATGTCAGATTGCAGTAATTTCGGTTTGATCGCCCTTTCAATGTCATAGACAGTTGGGCCTACTTGAGCCGGATTGACCCATAAAGCTGGATCAATCGGAATCATTGTAGGCATGACCTGCTGCCTGACACTTGGGGTCTCTCCCCTAATACAACTGCTCTGTTGTGAGATAGTTGGATTTATCAGACTCGGGTTTTTTACGCCTTCGTCAAAACCAGAACTACTTACTCTCTGCTCCACTTTTGAGGTAGTGGGCAAATGAGGCATATACTGCTCTTTAGGACCGAGACTTGACTTTTGGTCTTTCCGTCTACAGTCTTGCTGAAGAGTGATTCCATCATTTTGCCACACTAACTCTTCCTGGCCCTGCTCAAACTTCAAAGCACCACCTTGTTCCAAACAGCCAGCATTGCTTTGCCTCAGTTCATTTGCCTTACTGGCTTTCTGTGAGCCCGTATTAGCAATGTTGGCGAATATGCTATCATAAACATCTAACCTGTTCATGATCTGGTCCAATTTATCCTCCAATGAGCTCTTTCGAGGATTTTCATGGTGTTCTTCCCGCTCATTGTCCCAATATAATTGATGGTACGTATCGAATAATTGGGCGGGTTTATTTGTCGGCCGGTGCTGCTGTTGATCTAAAACCGGAATGTTCATCTTCGGTAATGGACGCGCCGGTCCCGTTATAGGCGGTTGTAAGTATTCGCCTCTCTTCGGGAGGTTCATCAACGACAGAATTTTAAAAATTTGATCTTCGTTGGCCGATAATATCGCGGCGTCGTCCTCCCTCTCGACAGCTGTCGAGGTCGTAGGTCGGTTGCCTTCATTTTCCACCGATAAAGGCCTGTGATCTGAGCAATTGTCCTCTTCAGCTGAAGTTTCAGCTGAAGTTAGGACAATTAACTTTTCTGTATCACGGGCCTTTTTTCCCGGTGGTGTTCTGGGCAAACCCGAACTCTTGAGGCCACCTAGGTTGCCTTTACTCATTTTGTAACCTCCCAGTTCTCTATAAAAACCAATAGGTTTTTTGACTCCTCGAGTTTGCCTCTGATTTTCTGTTACTTTGAGAGTCAGAAGCCACCACTTGTTGAAATGAGACTTGTGTTGAGGTTGAGAAATATAATAAAGGAATTGGCATCAAAAATAGACCTAATCAGTCACTCGCTAACTCACCTAATCAGGCCGAAACCTTAGGTAGAATCAGTTTGCAACAGTTTGGTCAGTCTCAAAATCAACAAAGATCTCCTGCTTTCGTCCCGAAGAACTGCAGAAGATAAGATAACACCCTGAGCTCAAGTAACTTCAAACCAGGGGCAAATTCAGAAGTCAGGCCGAGAACTGAGTTGTAAATGTAGACTTGCACGCTGGGTGGCTCTCCAGAAATCCGGGGTCTAACCTGTGTTCCCTCCGCTGCGAGAAATCCAAAGGCTGTCCGGCTGCGGGTCGTTGTATTTCCGGTGGAAATTCTCCACAAAAAATAATATAACAATAATATAAAAATTGCCCTACTGGGCCCCCGATTTGTCTTTATTATAAAATAAACAAACAATCAATGAATGACCAAAAACATAGACGACCGGCATATTTATGCGCGGTGTCTATGCAAATCGGCGTCGACGCGTTTTGCTTCGACTTTGGCTATTTCTTCGCAACCTGGAGATAGACTATGTCCATCCCCGACAAGGTGATGTTCTGCACGTTGTATGATATACTGCGCCGTATAAGATCTAATCAATAGCTTGCATGACAGTGTAAGAATTAAAACGAGACCTCCAAACTTCCATTGCACACAAAGAATTGATGTTTCATTCTTTGAGGATGACCAGTGCTTCACTAGCAATCTTTGACGCCAAAAGACTGTATTAATTTGATCGCGAATTATTTAGATGATTTTGAGACGATCTCAATTATTCTGTATTCGTTTTGAATGAGATCGGAAATCACATAGTCGGCATTCATTCAAATGATCCGGTGTTGATCACATTAAAAATGCAGCTCTGATCTGGTGGACATCCAATGACCCGATAGAGATACGAGAAATAGTCCGTTTTTCAACAAAGTGCTTATAAATAGAATGGCAATAAACAAACATAGCTCCAAAATTTTTACATGCATTTTTACTCTAAATATTTTTAAGACTATCTTGTGTTCACATATTTTTAGTTTGATAGAAAATAATTACACTTTGGAACAGTATTTGCCTCCCGGTTTCATAATTTGCAAGCATTCAAGGAAAACAGACCATAGTTACGGTATCGCGTGGATTTTGATCCGCTCACAACATTATAATTGTTTTCCTTTAGGTACAGTACGATGTCAGATCTGCGCACTCGGCAAGATCTGCAACACAATGTACATCGTCGAAAAGTGAGTAATGATCAAATTCCGTTTCGAGTTTTCGTTGCGATGTATCCAAAAACATGTTCAAAATGATGTGCCTTCATTTCTGGCTCAGTTATAGGTGATTGAACTTTGTTTAACCCGCCCCGGATTTTCTTTGCTGCTCAAGCATGATATCTCAATAATCGAAATTCCATGTAATCTTAGAATTACAAAACTTCCCTCCACGTTCGCTGTGAAAAGTATGTGATAGCTTACTGAATGGCATTTTTTATTCTCTATCACTTCATGATAGAACGATTAAAATAATGATCAAGTTTAACGCAAACTGTCGGAAAGCGAACTGCCCCTTCAATCGTTAAACAAACAAATACTGACTCAGTGTACCAGGGAAAAGAATCTTGTCATCCTTCATTTAAGTCATAAATCGTCAAAAATGTACAACTATAACATGAGTTTTGCGTTCCAGAAAAAATGTCGGGTTACTGTAGATTACAACTTTGGAAAGATTCGCGTTCTTGCGAGCGATCTTTTCGCCTATTTTATTTCAAATTAACAACGACATAACATAATGAAATTTAACTTTTCTGACGCGAAATTTTTTTCTGCGTTTGGATAAACTACTCATGGTTTTCCTCGAAATATTTGTCGACGACGTAAAAACGCAGACCGTCATCGAATTCACGTGGTAACCTTATGGGCGACACAGAACTTATACAAGACTATAGTCTGTTTTTCTTGAAATGCCTCTAAATAGTGAAAGTGGAAAGCAAGTAGTGTTTCATATTTTCACGATTTTCTGATAAACAGTATATCATATTAGAATGGAAATTGGTGAGCGTACTGACCTAATCTTTAAAAAATTTTCGAGTGAAAAATTTTACAATGAGAGCTCTATGTAAACGATTTTGACGACGAGACTAATTTGTGTCACTTTTCTATTTGGAAGCATTTTATAAAAAACAGACTATAGGTTAGATCCTACAATACACTTTACATTGCACATACATTTGGACGTCAACCTCCAAAAACACTAATCAGTACTTGCTGCACGAATTCTTCTTTACAACATACATTTACGTTTTGTACGTGTTAAAACATAAGCTACCGGTTATTTGAATTTAACCGTAATACTCATTCGAACATGACCTGTTTATTAATTATTGTCAAATGTTTATTTATCACAAACATTTTGATCGGTAGCTCCTTATCTGGAGAATGGAAATGCGATAATCGAATTGATAGACTTAAAATTATTGCCAAACGTGGAAATACGGACGATTGTTTGTTGATAAATCAAATTCCAGTAATCAAATACCTCACGTCATATCCAGTGGAAAAATTTGTGGACAGTATAAGCGGCGGCACATACACAGGCGAAATGCCGTGTGTCAAAAGTGAGCGAAAATTTAAGCATTTTTCAGGGCTCGATAGCAATATATAAACCAGAGATTCAACTCGAACTTGGTTTTAACTCCAAAACCGCGGAATTAGCTAAACTTGGCGTCGGTTTCAACTTTTACGGGTTACATAAAAATATTGAGCTCGGTTTCAGCGGTTTAACCTCAGGTTTTTGTTTATTGTCTATTGTCAACATTGTTTACTTGGACTTTTGGATGATCGAATGTACATGCTGATATATAGAGTTGAACCATGGAACCTCAAGCATCGACTGGTACAAATTCTTTAAGTATGTCGAGCTGTGAATTTTTTTTTCTGCCAATCGTAAGTGAAAATTAAATGTGTTTTGGTCAAATCATTCAGGCAAAGGATCAAAAATAGTTGTCGAACCAAACGCCAATTTTTACGAAGATCCTGACGGTGTCGCTTGTCGGAATCCGCTCGATCGTATGAAATGGTACAGGGGCCATAAAGCGTACACTGCGTCGCGCCGCAAGTGCCAGCGATGGGACGACGCGATTAACAAACGGAAAAATTTGGCTTGGCTGTTGGTACGAGAAAGATTTATGCCCGAATCGTTCCATGAAATGCAAAATTACTGTAGGAATCCAGACAACTCGCCGTGTGGTGCGTGGTGTTTTCTGGAAGGAAATTACAAATATCAGAGGTAAAATCACGATTGCACTTTAAATTTTTATATTCTACCACTGTCCATAAAACTTTAATTTTTTATTTAACCCTATTGACATCAGTTTTTTTGATAAACGCTTCTCAGTGTAATTGTGTGACCGGCGTTTTTTGAAAGTACCTTCATTTGAACCAGTACAAACGACCGACAAAAAGGCGTTTGTACTACAAATATTTTTTGGTGTATAGATGCTTCCAAAGAATTTCGGTATCACCATTCTGACAAACAGAGAATTGATTTTTAGATTTTTATTTGGTACTAAACTGAATATTGGATAAGAGTTTTCATCAATTTGTAGTCTTTTCCAATGCTTCTGAAAAATAAAATCCAAAAGTAAATACTATTTCATATTATTTTCACGACTAACTCTAACCAAAAAAGTCCAATAATAAAAGCATCGCGCTATGATTTTGAGGACAGAAGTGATTTTTGTCATTTTTTAAATTTACAAGCATTTTATCAAAAATGTAAAAAATTCACAGACAACTTTTTATATAGGATATTTAAAAGATTTATAAAGGGAGTCAAGTTGATTCCGTGATTGACTCATTTATTCCCTTCACGCTTCTCTTGACCTCTACTCTTTCTAAGTTTTACCTTTCCTTTCTTGACACTCATCAGTCTACATAACTACACCGTTAAGCGGTTTCTGCTATCTTGCAGTACCGCGCTGATGGCAGACGAACCTGATCCAAGTGAACCATGCCCATGTCGTACTTGCTGTAGACAGACATGCTTTTGGTTTATCTGAAATACAAGCTGTTCAACCTTCTCCGATAACGTTGATCTTCGAATACGCTTTTAGAAAATTTATTATTTCACTTCACTTATTGAAATTTCGTATTTTCTGTAGGAAATTGATGAGCATAATGATTGATATAGTATTCTCTTTTAGACATTTATTCCGCATCAAAAAGTTGATTATCCTTTAAATCATTTGAGTAGATAGATCAACAATGTTGATAAAACAACACGCTTTGCACCATAAATCAAATGTTTTTTATTTTTTCTTGAAATTCTTCTGAATAATAGAACCAACAAGCATGTTGTATTCTTTCTGCTAAATCATATGACACATAGGACTAAAAATCTGGGAGCATGGTCCACCAACCTGTATTAATTTATAACTGAAAACTTATATTTTGACTACAGTACTAATTTTTATCTGTTTTTATTATATGCTTGTAAATTGAAGAATGACCAAAATTGGTACCACTTTGTTTACACGAAGGTTTCACTATAGAACTTCTTGGTCCGAATGTTGTTAAAGCTTAGTCGAATAAGCTCACAATCGAACCCTACATGGGCTAACAGAAAATAGTAAAAATGTGCTTCCTCTCTAGTTTTATCACTTGGAATCCTTTCAATGAATTTCGTTTTTAGTTCATATGTTTATACATTCTACTATTGAAAGTTCAATCTTTGTTGGAACACTCAATGTAAAACTTTATCTCAAAAGTGTTTTTGACACCATATCATTGGTTTTTAACATGATATTGTTCGACAATTCTACATAAGGTATGGAAATTGAACGATTTTTTGGCACACTTTTTCAACAGGTGAAGGCTAAAAATTATTCATGAACCATTGTGTCATAATGCACTGAAAGGAAAAATCATGTTGTCATTAAAGTCAATATTTTGCTTATTACAAACGAACAGAAGTGAACTAAGATTTACATTTGCCTGGCTTATTATTGCAAGAATTGCCATAGAAAATAGAATATTACAGGTCATAGGTCGCCCATATTCAAAAAAATAAATCATCAGCCGATGCCGATACATCGATCACTCATGACTCTTGTTCACTACCTGCATGGGAAAACCGTCGGAAAAATTTTATTTTTAAAATATAATAATGAACGAATTTCAATCTCGAATATAGAATAATTTTTTTGCTTTTTTTCTAACGGTAAAAATGATCAACTTCAATGTTTGACCCGTGACTCGTAATGCACAGAGGCATACTGGATAACGGTTGAGTCGGTTCCAGTCGATGGAAAGTCTTTTCCCCCTTTTGAATTGGGTCGGGTTTGAGAATATAGGATGGTGGGGGGTAGCATATCGTGTCAAAAGATCCCAAAACATCCTTAATCAACATAATCGTAAGCAATAATTTATACAAACACAAATACTAATTTGACACACGGGGTTAACGATGATGGATGACATTTTCAATGGGAACTAAGTTGAATCTATAGTCTGCACGTCGTAAGATTAAAAGATTGGCTAATTAGTTTTTCGACACATAGTAAAACGCACTTTTAAGTGAATATAATGTACTTTTGTCAGATGGAACCTAAACTTAACAATTGAATCCCGGAAATGAAAATTTCAGGGAGCCCTGCTTCAAGATTTGTTATCCCGAAGAACAATCCGGTGCAACTATGAGTTGCTTGTCAGTAAAAAGCTTTCCGAGCAAAGAAGATGGATACCAGCTTCCTACTCATCTACGTTACAAAAATATATTTGGTAAGTTTTTGGTTTCCTATCCACTTGATAGCTCATTAAAATGAAACTCTGAACCTAGAAGAATGCTTTTTCAGATAAAAAACTTTGCGATGATAAAACTTTTTCAAGTTGTAGGCCAATTTGCTGCAGTCAGTTTGCGAAAAAGAGGTGTCCGTGAATGTATTTTGTTTTTTACGTTCTGTGTTCGGAGGTCTCATTTAGAAAAATCACTATAGTAATGTGTAAAATAGCGTATCTCAGACGGATTGACGGTATAATTGAATTCAGTGCATCGCAAGCTGTCATTTTATTTTTTCCCCCGGCAGATTTGACCCGACCAGGAGCGCGACAGATTTCTCATCTTGTACATGTATGATAAAATTACAGTAGGTCGACTATTCCGGTAAGTCGACCATCTCCATAAATGGACCATCGACTCTCACCGGCCCAGTATGTCAACAATCCTAGTAAGCCGACTGCTCTACGAAGTTCACTATACTGATGAAATCGATACGGGACTATTCCAAATTCCATGAAAGTTTAATGATCAAAATTTGTGGGAGCAGATTGCTTTCAGGGCTTAGTCTGAGACTTATGTTTAGGCTTATGTAAAATAGACATGCTGAATTGCAGTGCATCCGACCTTCTGGAACAGTCAGTCTATTGGGACGGTCGACTCATTAACTTACTGGGATGATCGACTTGCTGGGACAGTATTTTCATGGAAATCTTTTTCCTTCCCGACACTCATTTGGAAAATGCACTTTTGTGAGGTTGTGAATCCTTGAGCTCTATGTTTTTCAGGTGGAATAAGAGATATCATAAATCTACTGATTTATGATATGTCTATTAGGTGCATATTATAGTTATCACAACAGCGTATTTTATTTATAAAATTCAGCTGTTACTTGCCGTGAACTTTCACGCCTTTATCAATAGAACAATTTTTTGCAGGCGGACTTTGCAATGATCGTTCAATCGATGGAATCCCAATTGAGCACATATTCGTCAAACCTCCCGTGCAAAATCGAATTATTTCGGGTGCGTATGACAAATGCCCATTTGGCTGGATGTGTAAAACAAAAGACCCTGAACTGCAAACCTGGCCCACTCACGTTGCATGCGAAGCTTTGCGGGTACAATGCCTAGACATCGACGATCTGCAACAACTGTCTTGCTACAGATACATGGGTATACAATGAAAACGTTTGCACTTATCGGCATCTGGGAAAGAACTGACGCAATTTTCTTCATAAATTCAAGCAAATAAAAGCCCCGTAAAAAATCCTTCGTGCATCGTTATTACAGGTGGCATACATGGTAGTTTACTCACCGTTTGTAATAAGCATGTTTGATCATAATTCGAACTTTACCGACTAATTTTTATTGAGAAATGTCAAATTCCCTGTCAGACAATTAGGGTTGCTTATGACTATCTCATCAAGTTTTACATCTTGACTTCATTTGAAGAGCGAAGTTTCATTGAAAGTACGTGAACAAATGATAAAAAAGATCGCATTTAAACAGAAATGATAGGCGAGAGAATATAATCATATCAGAAGATCACTGTTTGGCCTGAATGCTCTAGCTCTTGTGAGTTTCATGCTCAGTGAGTGTTGAGAAATTGTCGCTTTTCGATGTCAGTTATTTATGTCATCTGTAGTCAGAAATTTGACAAGTTTTACACAGGTACATCATGGTTTTCAATGATGCGGGTTTGATTAAGCAAGTTGACTCTACTGGGACTAATTCGGGATAGACCACTCAGAGAACAAAATTATCATTTTTCTTCTAGTCTAAAGTTGACTTTGGCTGGACCTTATAGTGCAAGGTCCGTTTATATGAAAGTAGAGCCATTAAACACTACAATGAATCAGCACGCAACAATATTGCGGTTATAGTGATTGGCTTTTCTTGATAATATTGTACCTTGCTGACTTATTTGCACTCTAAAAGTATTAGCCTACTGTATTTTACTTTCCAGGGACGCGAAATCGAACCGTTTCCGGAAAACCCTGCCTGCCCTGGGCTTCCTTAATAGGTAAAACAGGCGGCTATAAATTGACCAGCATCCAGACGGAAGCTTTGATCGCGGCGTTCACCACGCCGCAGGGAACTTGTGACCTCAATGGTCCGATCAATTTCTGCCTTAATTTATATTCACTTTTGAACGATAAGGATCGTAAATTCGATTCGTTTCGACTTGGACCAATGTGCTTCGTGGATACGGGCGGTGGCGCGACCAAGGAGGAAAGATGTTTTTACTCCTGCAAGGAGTTATTCATCAAACGAAAAAACTGCATTCGCCCGGATATGAGACCGTAAGATTACTATTTTTTTGCTATAGAATTTTGCTATAGAATCTATAAGGGAATTTTTGTTTGTGGAAATAATTATTGTATCTCAAATAACAGAAATCTGTTTTCCGAAACAGATTCGACATAATCGACTTTTTAATTAAGTATCTGAAAATTTATCTCTGATTAGAGAAAACCCTTAATCGAGAAATAGTGTAAAATCTGCATCCGAGTAAACGATATAAGAATCAGAATTGGAATCTTTGCTTCAATAATCTGCAAGATTTAAGGCCCATCTATACTTCTTTGTCGAAAATCTGCTGCAAGTGATTGCAACAATCAACATCGAACGAGTCTCTTATTTTCGTTATGCGCAAAAAAAGTCTTGATGAGTTCTATCCAATATTTCACAAGAAAATTCGAATATCAGCTATTTTGTAAGCGTCTTGCGTTTCTTACGTTTCTTGCGTTAGTACGAGATTACTCCATTACTTCAAGAGCAAGCAAGATCATAGTATGATTGTAAGAGCGGAGTAGGAATTTTGTCGTACCCACCACGTTGTGTAAAGCCCGGATCATACTTCTGCTCGTTGCTCAGCTAAGCACAAAAAATTTGCTCGCCGAACATGCTGGGCGAGCAACACATATTACAAGTGAAGGTGTGTCCCAGATTGGGCTATTTTATTCCAAAATCGAACCATGCGCGCACGACCAATGCGAAATTTCGCGCTCTCAGGTCGATCGGTAGTAGGGATGTATCGGGCCAGAGAATATCGGGTCGGGTCAGGCAGTAAAAATATCAAGTCGCGTCACGGGCTGACCTTTGACCCCACCCAGCAAACCAGGTCAAGAGTAAAAAAATATGTTCAGTTCATAAAGTGTAACAAAAAACCATACTCGCCATGCTACATGATTGTTTATTATTTAGTGTAAATAAACGTTGAAAATGAGAAGTGACTCTTATCGCTTTTATACTAATTTCTGTTTTGAGAAACGAGAAATGAAACGATACATGGCAATGAGAAATAAACAAACTCGTCCTCTTATCCAAGGCAAAAAATGAAGATCAAACAATCTACGATTATTGAAAATAGATCAAAAAATCTGAAATGATCAATGACCACCATCGGTACCACATTGTTCACACAAAGGTATCACTATAGAAACTATAGAAAGCTTAATTTGAAACAGTATTTTTTCTCAAAGAGTTTTTGACACCATATCATTGCTTTTAACATGATATTGTTGAATAATTCTCCATGAATTAGGGAAACTGACCGATTTTTAAGACTTTTCAGCAGGTGAAGGCTAAAAATTATTCATCAACCAGCGTGTCATAATGCATTGAAGGAAAAAATCGTTTTCTTATCACAAATAACCAAAAGTGACATAAGATGTACACTTGCCCAGTAAATAATCCCATGCATGGCTGATTAATGCAAATAGTGCCATAAAAAACAGGGTATTATCGATCATAGCTCGCCCAAAAAGCGATCGGCAAAAAAGTCAAGTATCAGCCGATGCCAATACATCGATCATTCCCTACCTGCATGGGGAAACTACCGAGAAAATTTTATTTTTGAAATATATGTAATAAGGACTAAATTGATTTCATGTAGAGTAAAATTTTATTTGTCTTTTCTCCTAACAGTGAAAATGATCAACTGAATTTTTTGACCCGTGACCTTCAATGCATATTCTAGATAACAGGTAAGGTCAAGAGTCTTTTTTTTCTCTTTCGGGTCGGATCAGAAAATATCGGGAAGGATCGGGTAGCATACCGGTTCAAAAGGTCCGATGCATCCCTAATCGCTAGATTTATTTGTGCGATTTCGTTTTTTTGCTGTAAAGTCTTTGCCATGCCAATTCGAAAAAATTATCAGATGATGAAAAATTTCAAGTTATTGAACTTGTTCGTGAGAGAGTATTCCTGTATAACGTTTAATCACCTAATAAGAAGGTCGCTAGGAGAAAACACAGTGCCTTCAAAGATATTCAGGAAGAACTAAACATTAAATCGATTGATTTTATGGTTCATACATGGGAAAAAATATTCATAAGTATGCATTTTAGGGGAAAACTTTGCTCGTGAAGTATGAACCAACCCCGAGCTTGATTGGCGAGCATTTTCGGAGCTGTGCTCGGAGATGCTTACCGAGCATGCTCGGGGTAAATTTGTTCGTTGAGCAGAAGTATGAACCGGTTTTAACTGAAAATATTGTTCTACTTACAGCATGAATTTGTTCACGCTCTTTAAAAATACTACATTCGACAATAAGCCTTGCCAGAAGTGGTTTCCCCGAAAATTTAGAGGAGGCTACGATACGACTTCCGAATACAACTGCCGACTTTTAGCAGACGACGATGAAGAAGACGTACCGGTCTGTAAGACGGGCGGATCGAATTTGGACCCTAAACTGACCAAATGTTATCCAGAATGTGGGACTGGGTACGGAAATTTTTGCTAGTTCAAAAAAAGCCAAGGACGAGATTTCTGGACTTGGACAGTTATAGCGCACTAGATGTTGCATAAGAATTCGACAAAATATAGGCATTAAAGGCTTAATTTGTATAATATACTAAACAACAATGGAAATAACAATACTCACACCACTGTGGAAAAAGAACGAGAGCATATTAAAAAATTGGGTCTGATAGAACTCGTTGACGTCAAAGAAAATGATGATAAAAAATGATAAAAAATCAAAGAAAAAAAATTGGGATTTGAGAATTTTTGAACCGTTAGGCCAGAAAGCTACAATGTGTCGTAAAAATACCCTTTTCTGGCAGCTGTAATGTATAATGCGGTATTGAATCAATTATATGGTTTTCTATGATGTCAAACGAACCAATTCTCGGTAGATAATGAAATAAATATACTATATCATACTAACAAAATTATCTTGTAACATTTAAAAGTTCAATTTATTTTAGCCTAAAAAGACTGAAAAATAAGTACATGAGACATTGGGAAGAGTTTGTTTATGGTTTCGATCTCCCTATTTTGTTACCTGCTTATGTTGAAGTCGTGAGGCATTCCGTTGAACAAAAAGGCTTACTGCAAAAATTGAGATGGTGTGATGAGAAGCTATAATAACAAAAACAATCCCCCGCATAAAAGGTATTAGGAGTGATAATCTGGAAGTGAGTCTTATGGTCATGAGATTACTGTATTCCACGCTAACATTCCGGCAAGTACACGGATGTTCTCTACAGTAACGCCGTTTTCCAACGACAACTTATTACGCTAAGCCGACTGCACTGCATCTGTGATGACTTTTATGAAACGATTCATCATCTTTTTTTGCTACTAATACTGACGTAAGTATTAATTTGCTATAATCTGTTTTATGCTCGTAAAACAGAAGTTATATGTTCAGTAGAGTCCTAAAAATACAGAATTGTACTCGCTTTCCACTGTTATTATTTACAATTATTTTAAGAAAAACAACTATAATTACAGAAAAATATTTTCTGCAAGAGTATTTGATCTCCGAAAACTTCGGGATATGATCAAAAGTTAAAATGTATTTTTTGATTTTATTTTAATATCTCTAGTTTTCCAGTGTGGATTTTTACTCGGAGAAGAAAGCCTGGTCTTACAGTCCGTGTAGTTCCCCTATCACTAAATCGTGCTGTGAGTTGCCGACAAAATCTTTCGAAGAAACGACTACAACCGCCGCGACGACCCGAATGACGACGATAGCTACGACGCTTCCGAGCGAGAGAAAGAAGCTACGCTTCCCAATGCCCATCGAACTTGAGTAAGTAGTGTTTTTTAATATACAAAGGATACACTTATGCTCAAAACTTTCGTTTCTATATTTATTCCAATTTCGATAATTTTGCATATTTCATCGACAAATAATTTTATATATGTGAATTATGTAAATTTTGAGATGATTTTATGTTCTAGATTAGTTAAGAGTCTGTAGAAATCACTCGAGCTCAATCATCGAGGGTGAGCTAGAAAAATTTGTCATGAGTTTTATACAGATTGTTCAGTTTTTGACGCTGATTATCAGGGTAACGGTCATTTTGCTGAATATTCATTTTTCACAAAGTTGCCAAAATTTTTATTTTCATGCACCATTTTGTAGTTTGTATTTGATGTAGAAAAGTTCTTAGTTAATTTTTTTATAAACGAAACAACGCAGAAATCTCGAGATTTGCCCACTAAAATTTAGCACATGTCAGCCTACAGTAATTCACATATGTGCAAGCCAAACCTCAAATTTTGTCAGCTGCAATAGCACCCATATGGCAGTCAAATAGAAAAAAATTATGAAAATAAAACTAACGTTTATTCCTCAGTGCTTCAAAGTGCATCACCTCATGATGCATAACATTGTAATTTCGTTTAAAATGAATACTGGTACGAGTTTACAATTTTTCTAGTGTTAAAAACATATCATCACCTATTTATTTATCTTAAAAAATATTTGTTCCTCTCCGATAGAGAGGTATTCCCATGTGAGCGATTCCCAAGTGAGCGATTCCCAAGTGAGCGATTCACAAGTGAGCGATTCCCAAGTGAACGAATTCCTAAGTGAGCAAATTCCGAATTGAGCGATTCCCATGTGAGCGAATTCCCAATTGAGCGATTTTCATGTGAGTGAATTCCCAACTAAGCGATTCCTATGTGAGCGATTCCCAATTTAGCGAATTCCCAAGTGAGCGAATTCCCAATTGGGCGATTCCAAATGAGCGATCGAGAATGTAGTAACACTTTCGTCATATTTTCCCTCTTTATCTTCTTTCTTTGTATGTATTTTTTCTTTTTTTTGTGTGTATTGTTTTTGTTTATGTATGTTTTTACGTTTTTATCTTTTGTCTCTGCTTTCTTTTATTTTCGTTTTTCTTTTCATCTACTTTTATTTGCTCATGAAACAATAAATTACAAGTTCTTATTTTTAATAAGCATAGTCTCTCGTATAGTTTTTATACAATTTGGCATGCTCTATTTTCTACATAATTTTATCTTTTGTGATTTTTCTTCATTATTTTTCATCTTAGTTTTTGCTTTCAATCTTCCCTGATTTTTTCTTTTTTGTTTTTTGTTCACATTTTTTTCTTTCTTTCTTGCTGCTTTCTCTATGCTGCATCTTCTTTCTTGTCACTGTCTTCAAGTTTTCTTTCTTTTTTAAAATGCTTCTCCCCTTTCTCTTGATGTTTTGTTTGTTTCAGCATTCTTTTGTCTAAGGTTTTTACGAAGATTTTCACAGTTACAACGATGAAAGACTGAAGCATGTCGAACTGTACTAGAATTATACAGGAGACTACGATTATTTAAAATGACAACTTGTAATCTGCTGTTTCATGGGCAAAAAAGAAAAAAGTAGATGGCAAGAAAAACAAAAAGAAAAGAAAGCAGAGACAAAAGATGATAGCGTTAAAACATACATAGATGAAAACATTAACAATACACCAAAAAACGAAAGAAAAAAGAAATAAATACAGGGAAAATGTTAGGTAAAAAAGAAAATATGAAGAAAGTGTTATTAAATTCTCGACCACTCGTTTGGAATCTCCTAATTGGGAATTCTCTCACTTGAGAATTCGCTTACTTGGGAATCGCCCACATGGGAATCGCTCGATTGAGAATTCACTCACTTGGGAAATCGCTCACTTGGGAATCGCTCACACGGAAATCGCTCAATTGAGAATTCGCTCACTTGGGAATTCGCTCACTTAGGAATTGCTCACCTGGGAATCGCTCTTTCGAAAATCGCTCACTTGGTAGTCACTCACTTGGAAACAGACCCCGATAGACACAGAAAAAATGCTGAAATTGGAGTATGAAAGTTAGTAGTACAAGCCTACTAATAATTTTTTACATATTTTTCCCCTTCGCCCAATAAAATATAGCTAAAAAATCATAATGAAACTTCTCTTTGCCCCAAAAAAACAATCATCTTATAGCAGCTTTCGAAGTACGTGTCTTGGTCATTGATTGTTGCAGCACTGTTATCTTTTGTTTCATACAAAAAACGTCGTGTTTACAAAAAATGAAAAAATTAATTATGAAAAAATCTGCAGGTTACAAAATTAATTCAGCTTAATTGTCCATTCGAGAAGTCGTTAATGAATTTTCTAAGATTACTGTAGCAAAGTTTACTTTCTACATCGATACCACATGCTGTAATTTCTGAATTATTTTGAGCATGCTTGAAGAAGCTCTCTTATTCACCTTCAGGATCGAATGTTCGCAGGTTAGAAGCATGAATGATGTCATTGTCATTACTCGTGTCATTCTCCTCACTGGTGGCCGTAATTGTTGTATTGTCAGGGGTTCGGTGTAATTTAGAACGAGTTACAGTAAGACGTGCTATTCTCCGTAGGAAGACAATTGAGTTTTTTGTTAACTAATTTACAAAACGAACTCACGTACAAAAAATTCCGTTGCCGCCATACAAAACAGAATGAGCGTTACAAAACTCCGGCGAAACGATCAAAACGACAACTATACTGAGGGGGCCAGGCCACTCGTCGTCGAGCGAATGAACAATCCAAATGAGGGTCAAAGCCCACTAATGTAGATAACAACGAAAGGGCAAAAACCCACGAAATCCACCAGAATGGGGAAAAGTATGCCTTGGGCGCATCGAGGACCCAGCAAATGTTCAGATCTGTATATCTGAACCGAGAAAAAATACAAAATCTTGGGCGCACCGAGGGCCCAGCAAATGTTCAGATCTGACTATCTGAACCAGGGAAAAATGTGGAAAAACAACTCGTCGAAGGCAAAACGAAGTGTTCAGCAAATGAGCAAAATTCCAAGACTGACGTCTCTGATCAAAACAGGGTCTTGCATCAATTTTCAAGACCCACTTGACCCATATTTTGTAATGGTAGAGAACGCCCACAGTGGTCAGCTCGGACCAAAGAGCTGGCTTACTGTAGACGCGTCAGCCAAAACCCCTAATGGAAAACTGCAGTTGTGCTTGGCCCTCCATCCGTTATAAGTGTTTTTGCGATGTCTGGCCACCTTTTCCGTTGAAGTATGCATAATTACGATGCAAAATAAAGTGCTACTTAATCCGGCAAAAAGTGAAATGTGCATATAATTTCCAGCAAAAATGTCGAAAACATCTACTGTTATATAACCGGTTTTTACAGCAATTTTGGTCAAAATAAGAATAATAATAAATCTTACAGAAATTAAAAGAATGAAACCTACAGAGAATTTACATGAATTTGCATAATTTACATTTGGTCACTCCTTGTGACAGTATCACGGGGCGAGCGGGTTGTCTCAATGTTGAGTTTTTTATATCATACACTGATCAAATGCTGTATTTTTTGCGCAAACTACCATATCCGCAACATCAAGAACTAACGAACTAATTATAAACGATTTGACAGAGATTAGATGATACCTATTTTGTGAATAGTTTGATGGGTTACCTTCAGAAAAACATAGTTCCACAAATTCTTCTCCAATTTCATGGGCTGAATCTTTATTTATTTCATTAATCACAATGTGCTTTGCCCGGGCAGAATTGAAGATAAATATTAAAATAACAACAGTATCCTGTAAAAACATAAACAAAAACGGAGTTTGAAAATCGATTTAGCTGAACAAATAAAATTCACTAGAATATAGAACTGTTCTTTATAGAGGACTAAAGGCCCTGTCATACTTCACCGCGCGGTACCGCGCGGCGCCGCGCGGTGCCGGTTGTCCTATTCATACTAACAGGCGGCGCAGCGCGGTACCGCGTGGTGGCTTGTCATACTTCGCCGCGCGGTACCGCGCAGCGCCGTACGGCGCTGCTTTTTTACTTTTGGATTTTGCTCTTCTCAAAAAAGTGTATTGGTTTAGTTGAAACCTGATGGGGCGCTGCGCGGCGCCGCAAAAATTACAAAAACCTATTCATACTTCAAAGGCGGTACCGCGCGGCGCCGCTTTTTAGTATGAATAGAACAACCGGCGCCGCACGGCGCTGCGCGGTACCGCGCGGTGAAGTATGACAGGGCCTTAACATTGCAGTCATATTCCCTCTTGCAAACAAAGTGTCATTTTAAACAATATTATCCAGCTTTGTCAGGGTTTGGCAAAAACAAGTCTGCTCGACAAAGTTTGATAAAAATGGCTTTGTTATTAATAAGGATTTTGCCGATGATCTTGTTGTTAATAGAGCCTGATAAGAAATAATTGGGCCAAATCATTGTGTATTAACAAAGAGCTTTAAATACATTATCAATATCAAAGCATGCGAAGCTGCAAATTATTTTGAACGGCATGAGCATGCCTACATCACTTAGTTGTTAGATCCACAGTCATTTTTAGTCATTTTCTGAGGTCGAAATTTCAAGGCAAAGCAAAACTATCTGTTCATTTCTGAATCTGAAAAATTTGCTTTTGCAACACATAGTGTCTAATTTGACAAATTTCGGACAAGTAGCTTTTGATGTAAAAATGAGCTTTAAAATATAATTTGTGACCAATTGAACGCCATATGGCTACTTTTGCAGCTAACAAAATTTGGGGTTCTTAGGTTACTTAAACCGACATTTGCCTTATTTTAATAAATAAATCTTGAAATATCTGCGTTGTTTCAATTATAAAAGCAAACTAACAATTTTTTGCATCAAATGTAACATAGCGCAACATCTGCTTTATTATTTAATAAAAAACTCGAACAAAATACAATATAAGCATACAGAACGATGCATTAAGATGCAAAATCAACAATTTTTGCAGTTTTATGCGAACTTTTGTAACTTTACATGCCCATAACTTTGTGGGAAATGAGTATTGTGTAAAATGTTTGTCACCATGATAATCAGCGTCAAAAACTGAACAAAACATATGTAAAATTGATAATAAACGTTTTTTAGGTTATCGGATCTCAAGGTGGTGCTTACAGAAAGTGACTTAATTTTTTTACTTGATTGTTTTCATCATTTATTATTTTGAGTTCCCAGTTTGGGAAATACTTATTCAATTTACAAATTTCTGATAAATTGATGGCTACAGAAAAACAAACTCGTTGAAAAAACTCTCAGGGTTGTCAGGTCAAGTCGTTGTCTTTTCTGTGACAGCGTAATTCTTTTATTCCCAGAACAGAGCAACTTCCGTCTTCATAATGATTCATTTTTTACGGTCTTTCGCTCTTCTGGATTCTTCGTTACGGTCTTTCGCTATTCTATTTCTGTTTACAGGGAAGATGACGAGCTGGAAGCCAGTTGGAGCGGATTTCTCCAGATTAATTCGTTGCTCAAACTCATGATATTAACATTTTATATCGTTTCAGTTATTATTTTGGTCATTATGTGGAGAAAAGTTTCTCAGAGAGATTGGCAAGAAATGTACGGCGGAGATTTGTAAAAATTTTATTTGAAAATTCATTCTTGTTACATGCGATAATATTACTGTTGAACACTGACTTTTGCATGTCGTTCGTGCGTCTTGTTAGGTCTCGTGATGAAAAAATGCATGTTTGTGCTGGCTTTCATGTTTTCCCACATTTTTCAAAATTACTGTCAGGAGGATCGACTGGGAATTTACGATCGTCGCCAGCGTACAAAACATTAGGGAGCCGCATACCTGTACTTGGGGGGGGGGGACCCCCCCCCCCAACTTGGCCAACCCAGTACCCAAAATGATTTCCCCCCCCAACCCCCCCCCCCCAGTTGGGAAAAAATTAAAAAAATTTGCCAAAAAGTGTATGTTTTTTGGCCTTTTTTGGGAAAAATTTCGGATTTACCCCCCCCCCCCCCCCCCAACTGGTCGGAGGTCTTACATGTATGAGGGAGCGAGATCTATCATCAATTTGATTGGTAGAAAAATTTAATACCTTCAATTTGATTGGTCGAAAAGTTTTAGTCTACTCCTTCTTAACTGAGCGTGAGTCCAAGCTTAAGCCCAGGCCTAAGCCTAAGACTAAACCTAATCCTAAGCCTAAGCTAAGCCTAAGCGTAAACCTAAGCCTAAGCCTAAGCCTGAGTCGAAGCCTAAGCCAGAAAATTTGCCAGAAACAACTGTAAAAATCAATAAATTTTTTCGACCAATCAAAATGATGACAGATCTCGCTTCGCAATGCTTTCTCGCCAGCGTTCACTGTTTTTTCCACGAAGTTTTTTCCACAAATGTGAAGAGGAAGGACATACCTGTACTTGAGGGGGACCCCCCCCCCAACTTGGCCAACCCAGTACCCAAAATCATTTACCCCCCCCCCCAGTTGGGAAAAAATTAAAAAAATTTGCCAAAAAGTGTATGTTTTTTGGGAAAAATTTCGACTTTTTCCTACCCCCCCCTCCAAAATTTCGGATTTACCCCCCCCCCAGCTGGTCAGAGGTCTTACAGGTATGAGGAAGGGGTCAAATTTTTTTCCACACGTGGAAAATTTTTTTTGTCTTAAAATCGTCGTTTTTTCGCTTGAAAATGCTCATAAACGCTTTATTTAAGTGTTTTTGAGCTTGATAATCACTGTTTTTTCCACATTTGCGCCACCGTTTTTTTCCCGAAGATTTTTTTCACATGAGAACCGGACCCAAAAATTTGTTCCTCATTTTCCAAAAATTTTCCACATTTTTGAAAACGTTTATAATGTGGCTACGGATGCTTTTTTATGCATTTTAGGAGCATACCGAAGCATTTTGTTGTATTTGAAGACAGAAACCTGCAAAAATGAGGATAAAATCAAGAAAATTCTGGTTATGTTAGTCAAAACGAGCGCATGAAAAATATATTGATGTTCTACAAAGGCGGATAAAGCATGTTAACGATAGAGTTCTCATGAATTTATCCGCTATCAACATTTCTGTGGTTCGGATTAGGATCATCTAATTTTATTTAGTTTTGGTCCGGCGCGGAGCCCCGGAAAAATTTTTGGATTTTCACTTTCTGAACGCTGGAAAATGAACGGAATTTTTACGGATGGCGGTGGCCACGCCGAAATTTCTCTGACGCCGGTTTTTGGGGGTTTTTCACGATGAAGGGAAGAAAGAACAAGTGAAATTATGCATGGGAAAAGCAAAGCGCCAAAATTTGGAAGAGCCTCAACAGCGCTGCGCCCTTGGGGCGCAGCTGCTGTACCCTAAGCCTAAGCCTAAGGAAAATTTTAAAGGAAAAATAAACTAAAATTAGATTTCCAAATTCGTTGACTTTCGACAATAAAGCGCGTCTCTAATCAGTGTTTTTTTTGTGCCAAAACATGGTTTTTGGCACAAAAAAATTTGCGGCCGCCACAGCCATCTGTAATTTACCCAAAATAAACCTTCAAAACGTTGGGAAATAAATTAAAATCAGACTGATGAAGTGTAAATTGGGCGGAATATTTTTTAGGCGTGAAGTCCAAAAATGAGCAAAACACAAATTTCCGGCAGTTTATCACCTGAAATGATCAATGGACAGCAAATGGAGGCGCGTAAACCAAGTTGAAGCAAAATTATTCAAATTTTTAAGTAATGGAAAATATGAAAATTTTTTTCCAATTTTTGTTAAAAATTCCCAAGCCTGAGCCTAAGCCCAAGCCTAAGCTTACGCCTAAGTCTAAGTCTAAGCCTACGCCTAAACCTAAGCCTAAGCCTACGCCTAAACCTAAACCTAAGCCTAAGCCAATTTGCGGCAGTGTCTACTGCTATCAGGAGTTGTTTCCGCGGACTGGGCATAGCTGAAAAATGATCAGCAAAATTTTCTGAACAAGATGAAAGGCTAAATAATTTGTTCCCCATTCTGGTGCAGCGCCGGAAAAATTTTCGGGTTTTTATATTCTAAAACGCTCAAAAATAAATCTCTCCAACAGATATTCATGAACAGAAGTTCTAAAATCGCAGTCGAGAATGATGTCTTCAATTTCCATCTTCACTAAACGCAAAAGTTCGGGTTGCAAACGCTTAAAAAATTCGAAGCATCGAGAGAAAAAATTGAGAAAATTGATGAAAAATCTCAATTTTGGGCGACATAATGGACTGTTAACGATTAGAAAATGAAACGAGTCAACTTGATTGATAGAAACTGTTGAGCATTAATTATTTAGTCGAAGTAGATATGCTAACGGCCGCGCCTGATAGAAAATAGAAAAATATCAAGTCCACCAAAGCGCATCTTTTAGGTTTTCCATTCCCCAAATTTTTTTCCACAATGAGAACCAAACCCAAAATTTTTTTCCTCATTTCGAAATTTTTTTTCTCAAAAGACCCCATTTGAGGAAAAAACGGTGATTTGCACTATAATGTGGAAAAAAATCTGGAATGTGGAAAAAATTTTGAGGTCTTTCCACAAATGTGGGAGAAAAATTTGGCGTTTTCATATTGAAAAGATGCATTTTGATGCATTTAAGGAGGTCCAAATCTCAAAATTTTCCGGCGCATGGCGCCGGTTATAACTTTAATAATCATTATTATTTATTACCAAGTTCAGTCGCAGCTTTTAGCATGTCTACTTTTACTTAACTTTACCTTTACTTAACTTTACTTAACTAATTAGTGCTTATAGGTTCTAATTATCAACATATGATGGATTAATGTTTGATCCTGTATTGTTTGTTGACGAATTTGATGAAGACTAACATTTTTCGCGGTCATTTTCCCAAAATTTTTTTGCGACCTTCATAAATATCATGTGATTGAAGCATTTTTAGTGTAGAAATTACGTAGTCGCTTGCCTAATTTTTGAATTTTAGTTTGTCCGACTGATAATTTATTAAATTCAGTGAGAAATCAAACCTTCTGTCTGGGAAATAAAAGGTGAAAAGATTAATTTTCCAGCGTTCTAGAATATTGAAATCTAGAAAAAATTTTCGGCGCTGCGCGCCGAACACATTGCTCTAGTCTAGTCACATTAGTCTTTTGATTTACTCTCCAGAACTCAGAAAATTGGGGTTTATATGTCTAAAACTGACGCGGACCGAATGAAATACAAAAAAAACTAGCTTTCAATGATTTTTCCGATAAACTTAAGTAAATTTATCTATTTCAGGGTGAGCAAATAAAATTTTTTCCCAAGTTGCACATTGCAACCTGGCCTGTGCAAAAAAACCCTGCTTCTGGCTCATAGCTTTTCGGCCAAAGTTATGAAAGGTTACGAACAAATTGATGATTTTAAAATTTTTCGAATGATAGATTTCTAGAAATTACGATCCATGAACACAAAATTTAAATTTAATTTTTAACAAATTTAAATTTAATTTTTAAGATATATGATCAGAATGATTATCAGAATGCTTTAAAAAGCTCAAAAACACTTAAATGAAGTGTTTATCAGCATTTTCAAGCGAAGAAACGAAGATTTAACAGTGCTCATAATCTTTCTGATCCAGCGTTTTTTTTTGTGCACGAACATTTGTGCCAATTGACACAAGAGGCCAAAAAAATTTGTGTCGATGGCACAAAAAATTTTTTTTCTATAAGAAACATACTGAATACTGCGGAAAGGTTTTAGGTCAAAATTTTGATAAGAATTTAACGTTGAACGCATCAATTTTTTTGTAAAAATCGTGCCCAACCTATTTTTCAGCTAACCAAGTCAGTGAGGTAAGAAAAAACTAGTGCAAGTAGTTCACGACGACTCGAAAAGAAATGGAATGCTGAGAAAATTTAAATAACTCTAGAATTGTTCAGGAAGTTCAACTTGATTCAATTTTCGACCACGAATCTTATCCTATTTAAGAATAATGTATAGAGACTAGTGAAAATAAAGTCAAAAATTGTGTAAATTCTCGGTCGGAACAATGTACCGTTATCAACGATATCGAATTTTCTATTTAAAAGAATCAAGCACAAAAAGTAAGAATTTCGGTTTTCAATCCGAATATGACTGAATGAACAGAGAAGATTCAGAATTTATTTCCATTCATCATTCATTGACAGCCTATAAACTTTGCTACAACGATGCTAATACACTATTCGTTGAGAACTCGTTCGCGCTTGGGTCAAATACGAGTAGATAATATTATATCCATTGGCTCGGCGCGAAGCACCAAAATTTTTTTGCATTTTCGGCCTCTAAATCGTCTGAAAATCAAAGAAATTTAATGTTTGAACAGCCAAAAATTTTGTGCCCATTAGCACAAACGCTCAAATTTTTTTTTGTGCCAAAAACCGTGTTTTGGCATTTTTAGCTGGGGCCGGGGCAGCAATCAATTGAAGTTGAAGTGCAATTCCGGATATAATGAAAACTTTTAAACTTTTATCCAAATAGAACATGAATTTAGTGATTCCTAAAAGTATTACTGTCAAACTAACTACTGAATATTTACTTGTCACAGTCTAAACTTCAATTTTATTATAAATCGAGCTTGTTATACTATCAAAAATACTAATTTTTTGTAGTCTTGCCCCTAACCGGGGAAACCCTAGCCCCGGCCCGGGGCCCGGGCAGCTGCACCGGTGCCTGGCCGGGGCCTGGGACAACCCTATCCTGATCATATATCTAAAAAATTCGATTTAAGTTTTGTGTTCATAAATCGTAATTTCTAGAAATTTATCATTCGAAATATTTTTAAACCATTAATTTATTCGTAACCTTTCATAAATTTGGCCGGAAAGCTATGAGTCAGAAGCATAGAAATTCCAAGAATATTTCCATGAAGCTTTTGAATTGAATTTACGTTAAGAAAAGAACAAAGACTTCAAAAAGTTGAGAAATGTGACGTGTTGATCTTTCTCAAAAAATCTATGAAGGAAAAAGGCGGATCTTCATTAAATACAATGCAAGGTTGCCAATTAAACATGAAATAATACGTTTAAGATGATGAAAACTATTAAAGATTAAATGGTTAGTGAAGGTAGACATGCTAAAAGCCGCGCCTGAGCTTGTTAATAAATAATAATGATTATTAAAGTTGTAAGTGGCGCGAAGCGCCGGAAAATTTTGAGATTTGGACCTCCTAAAATGCACCAAAATGCATCTTGTAACCTACAAACTAAAGCTACGTTCAACGCATTAATTTTTTGTAAAAATCGTGCCCAACCTATTTTTCAGCCAACCAATTCAGTTAGATAAGAAAAAACTGTGCATGATAATATAATTCGCGACGACTTAAAAAGAAATGGAATGCTGAGCAAAATTAGAATTACAGGAGGTTCAAATTGATTCAATTTACGACTACGAATCATATATATTTAAAACACTTTAAAGACTAGGAGAAATATGGTCTAAAATTGTGTAAATTTACGGTTCAAACATTGTACGAATCATATTGATTTTTCTATTTGAATCAATCTAACATAAAAAGTAATTAATTCAAGTTTTAAATCTAACTATGACTGAATGAACAGAGAACATTCAGAATTTCTTTTTATTCAGCAGTCATTGACAGCCTATAAAGTTTGCTGCAACGATACTAATACACTCTTCGAAGAGAAATCGTTCGCGTTCTGGTCGAATATACGATTAGGTAATATTATAGTCATTGACTCGGCGCGAAGCGCCGAAATTTTTTTGCATTTTCAGCCCCTAGAATGTCTAAAAATCAAGGAAATTTAATGTTTGACCAGTCAAAAACAGTAAGGAAAAAGCACAATCGCTCAAAACTTTTTGTGTCATTCGAAATTTTTTTGTGCCAAAAACCATGATGTGCCACAAAAAAATTACTGGCGAGTATTTTTGAGCGAAAAATCAATTTGATGAAAATAGCGCGAAAAATTTTGTATCCATTCGCTAAATAGCGAAAAGGTCCGTGCTTACCGCCGGTATTTTGATCATTGTTTGCTACAACCCTGCAGAGGCACGAAGGTTAGCATGTCTTCTCTAGTAATAAATGACATTTAATAGTTGTCACCACCTAAAATGTTTTATCTTGTTGTTTAATCAGTGCACTTAGATATTGTGTTTCGTATGAATACTTGAAAATCTAGATTTTATTCGATATTTCTCAAATTTATTTTCACTCCGAAAATTCCATATAATTTTCATTTCGATATTTGTTCTCATAGTTGGTTTGTGTCTTCAAAAATTTTTGAATTTTGTGAGAAACTATTTGCATTTGACGAATTATCAATATCGTATGGGGCAATGACAGAAATTGCCCGTTGAAGAACCCAAATTGTTGGTTGCTTGTCTTATTTTTAAATTTTGATTGCATGCCCTTAATGTGATTTTTGCATTTTGTCCGAATGCTGTAAATGATTTAAATGACTAGAAAATTAAACTTTTCATTCAAGAAATTAATGTTGAATAGATTCATTCTGGGGGTTTTTAGCACAGTGGTAATAAAGTTGAGCCTGTGCTTATGAAAATTTTGGTCGTGCTAAGAAAAAGTAATACGAATTACGGAAACTTAGCGGCTGTGCTAATGGAACTCGTGCCAAAATACCGTGGATTCATTTTCTAGCCTTCTGAAATATCAAAATGTAAAAAATTTACGGTGCCTCACGTCGGTATCATTTTTAGTATTTTTCCTCGAATTTATGAAACGTCGTTGACTAATTTTCTCGTTGAAAAATCGTTGACTAATTTTCTGGCTGGTTATCTATTTGAAAGATCACTGCTCTAGACTGGAGAATTGAAACCTCAAATCATGTGGTAAGTGTCGAAAGGATTAATTTTCCAGCATTGCAGAGTATCGAAATTCTAAATATTCTCCGGCACTTCCCACCACTGACTGATCACAGGGGTGTCAGCAGTGAAATTTCTAGGCAATTCAGCTGTTTTTGCTTCAGTTTTTTGTTTATTTTTAATAATCACTAATTTTGATATATTCCTATTATAATCCGACCTAAAATCCAAAAATTTTGTTTTTTCTTCATTTTTTATGAATTACTGGCCGAAGAAGCATACAAATTTTCAAACAAGCTCGAAAACATAAATAAAGCATATGTGAGTATTTTTGAGCGAGAAAATGCCGTTGCGAAATGGCGGAACAAATTTTGACTCTTTTCGCCAAATGGCAAAAAAGTCCATGCGGAAAAAACAGTGCCCACCAACCACCCAGCTCAAAAAAATTGGAAGCATTTTTGACTGTTCTTGGAAGATTTTCGACATTATCGGCTTTTTCGAAGTTTCTGGGTCATTTTTGACTCTCAGGATTTTGGAAAAAGTGTATTCCCCAACCCACAAGCTTAAGGTTTATCCGCACAACCGGACTGAGGAGCTAATGAAACATTTAGAATAAAAATGATGGTTCGACATAGACAAGATGCACCCTATAGGTTCTAAATGTCAAAATTTTCGGACGCGGTTATGACTTTAATATACTTTGTTTAGTATCTATCTCAGGTGCGGTCTTTAGCATTTCCAGCTTCTACTTTCAACTAACGTTTGATGGTCTTCATCACCTGGAGCGTATATCTCATGGTTTAATTGATAATCTTCAATATTGTGTTTTGATATTTGTTTGAAATTCATATTTTTTCCTTAATACATTATTTCAGAAAGATGAATACGCCATTTTTGCGATTTCCAAAATTTTCTCTAACCTCGTGAAATTAATTTTCTGAAATTTCTACTCTTCTTTACTTGACTCACATCTCTTCGATCAGACTTACGAAGGTACCTATAAATATAATTTTTAAAATTTCAAAAATTATAATTGCAGGATTTTTGAAAAGAAAGGTCGAACATAATTGTTGAAATAATGTTTAAAAAATTGATTTTCCAGCGTTCTAGAATTTCAAAACCCAAAAAGCTTATTCCGCGCGATTAACCTATATTTTCAGCTCCTTACTTTTGATCACCGTAAAAGCATGTAAGGGGCGCCATCGTTTGAATAAAATTAATTGTGATCCTACAGCGATCTGCACTCTACCAAAGATGTTGGGTACCCTGAAAGGAGCAATATAAGTATTCAAACCCGGGCCTTAAAATCAGCATGGTTCCTGCAAACTTGAAAAAACATGTAAAAAACGCAACAATACTTCCCGGGGATCTCAAAAACTGTTGGACTCAAAATATAAAAATTTGGTGATAGTGCATGTTTCCGAATTCTGCCGGTAAATTTTTAGTGATATGAGGTGCCATGCAAAGCATTGTAGAGAACAATGCGTCAAACCTTTGCCTTAAGATTTTGCAAACCATGCTATTGCCTGCCATTCAGTCGGTATCAGAATGAGAATAGAGGGTGAGCAAAAAAAGGCGAACGGTGCGGGCTTTCATAGCTTTCAAACGGGTGAAGTTTTTTTAATGTGATTTCCTGTCGTCGATAGATGAAACTTCTGGCATACAAACTGCAAAGTTCAAGCCAGATTGCTCCAATATTGACTGGCTAGAATCAAAAATCCTAAACGTCGGTTTTTTTGCAAATATATTTTGAAAAATTGAAAAAATTGACAAAATCAGCATGTTTTACAACAGAAAAGTACAATAGATCCAATCATGAGAACCATATAACAGCTGTAAACTACAAGAGAGCCATTTTAGTGTGTCCTACTTTCTGTTTCACCAATAATTTTAATCACTTTTCGATCTGGTCAATGACAGAATTGATTTTGTTTTGATTTTGCTTTTTTCCAATTTCAAAACAAAAGCTCTTGATTTTAGTGAAATTTTGCCCCATATTAAAACGAGAGGTTAATGACTTTAAATTACGTGTAACTTACAAATTTGGGTGACTTTTAAAGTATTATTGTGTGTAAAAAGCTTACAAAACTTTTCTCACAATAGGACAACTTTTACTTTGATTTCACAATTTTTACTTATTGAAAAATGACCACTTTTACTAAATTTCTATTTGTACAGTGACCATAAATGCTAGGAGCATAAAATTTGGTCGTTATAGCAAAGATAAACAGGGCATTCTAATGCAGCAATCCGCATTAAAAGAGCTTCGTCCGTTCAAAAGTTATGGAAGCCAGCACCGGTCGCCTTTTTTTGGCTCACCCCGTATATATATTCTTACTGATATAATAAAGATGTTACTGTAAAAATTTGATAGCGTGAAGTTATTAGCTGCAGTAGTGTAGCGAAATTTCCACTAAACATTATTATTTTGTCTCAAAAATTAGCAACCAGTGATCAATTTTTAGGACTTTAGGTAGGGGTATAACCCCCTCATACCCCTCCTTATGGGGCAGTCTGGTTCGGAAGACCTGAGTGACAGGAATCGAGTGGTGGAGGAAATTTCGTCTGTTTGAGGATCCTGTACCTCAGGTTCGTGTATTCTGCTCTACATTTTTAACATACGGCTAGCTCTCAAGAAGAACAACATTTTGTGTATCTTTTTTAGAATTAAACTTATCACAACTGCGGTACAACTCAAAGGATGCAGCGTAACATGATTCAAATTTCCTCACCGATGCAAGTCAGCCCCATGCACACCTACAAAATGTCCAGATTTAGGCTCAACAATTTTTGAGATTCCATGATACTGTGTTTTTTCCTATATTTAGATGTTTTTTTTCCAAATTTTCCAAAAGCCTGTTGTTTTAGAGGCCCGAGTTTGCATACTTATATTGCTCTTTTCAGGGTAACCTACGTCTGTCGTGCAGTTTCGCTGTGGGATCAAAAAAAATTTTCCTCGTGTCGTGGCCGTACTTGTATGGGGGTCACAGAGACATCAACGGTCGATACTATTCAATGTCATCATACTCGTGAATTGATTACTTAGATTATTTCACTATGCTTGTTAAAATTAGACTTCTGACTCGAAACTTTTAATATTTTCCTTAATTAGATAAAAGACGAATCCCGATATTACTTTTTTCTTCCTGGATGCAAATTCCTGAGTTATATAAGAAGATCAGAGCTGCTTTAGAGTGATATATAAATTTCGGCTCTTGAATAATAATGTCATTGAAAAAAGGAGGGAGGAATCTTCATTTTGGTTATGTTTCTACAAAATTATGTTACCTTATAATTCTAAACAAAATTGTACATAAGTTTCAACCAAAAATGATAACATTGGGAACATAAACTTAGACTATGTAGAGAGACGGTTTTAGAGTTATTAACTTGAAGATCAGTAAACTTTCTGGATGGATATGAGAGAAGCATAAGATTTTCAATTATCCACAGCTTCCTGTGACCAGATAAAAAATTAATCACATGGATCCCACTTTTGATGCAAATTGTAAGTTCTGTTTAAGTGAAGGGAAATTTGAAAGAGAAGATGCGCATCATGTTTTTTCCTTATGTCCAAGAATAACAGATTTTTGGATCAAAATTGCTTTAGCCTTGAAGGGCATAGACAAGGATGTAAATCTTAATATTGAAAATGTCATTTTGGTGTGAAGCATAGATATGCTAGTCTCGATAAAATTGTTGTGTTAAACTTGATCATTGGTACTGCTCGAAAAAGTATTCAAAACCGTTGAATCCTTCTTTTCGAAAAATAAGATTTGGAAGAAAAGTAGGTATAAGGTAATACTAAATCTATAGGCAATTTAGTTTAAATATTAATGTTGTTTGTTGATTTTTCTTTTCGTTTATAATTTTGATGTTCAAAAACAATATATGTTGTTATTTATCCTCATCTGTGCATTTTCTTGTTCCAATTTTGGATTTTATTCATTTGGGAAAGAAGTTGAATTTCTTGGAGCATTCAAAATCCAAAGTCAATTCTTTGGGTGAAGACCATGTTAAATGAAACAATGGTTTTTATTTTTCTCTTGGTAAAATTTCAAAATGTCTGTCGTTCGTTGGCCATCATGTTCGAAAAAATCGATTAATTAATTGCTCTCAAGATACCAAATTATTTGTCTTCATATTTGAATATATTTGAATAATCTCAAAAACAATTGAATAAAGCATCTATGAGCATTTCTAAGCTAAAAAACGATTTGGAAACAATAAGATAAGTAGTAAAATAAACGGTCTTTTTCCTAAGTTGAGGGGAAAAAGAAAAAAGTGGATATGCGTACGCGTTTATAATGTGTTCGTCAGTCCTCCTAATACCGCTAATTTTGCATGAACCGTTACTAACTGAAAGAGCTCAGATCGTAGGGGGAATATCCAGCTTTTCCAAAATTTTGCGGCATACAACAGTTTTTGCGTTAAAAACACGTTTAAAAGTTAGAAAAATTGTCAAAATATTGAAATATTCCCAGATTGATTCATTGTTCGGCCCGTATATTAATTGATCATTTCTCGGTTCCTCTCCTTTTTAGTTTTCTCTCTTTCCGTTTAAGTTAAGTTTCTCAATAACGTAGTATCTCAATCTTGAAAAATTATTTTCACAAACTATTAGGCCGCCACCAGCAGACAGACACCAACTTTACTACACCTGAGCCCAAAACCTAAGTAGCTCGGTTAGTAAGTAAGAAAACACATTTTTCCACTTCCTGAAAATTTCATCTTGATGTCCTTGCTCGATGTCTTCCCTATTGAAGTACTTTGATCGAATACTATATATCATTTTCGAGTATAAAATATGCTGTCATGTCATTTTAGGGATTCAAATTTCCCGCAATTTCAGAATCTTCCTACCTCCGTAGCGTATGATAATGAATTCTACCGACAACTGCGACGATGGTCATGAAGGAAATTCGGCGGAAGATGATGAAAGTAAGGGAAAGTGGTATCAGTTCAAAATCATACATGTGGTCGGGGTAGCGATGCAGTAACCTCCCAAAGAAATTGTCGATTCTTATTTCCTACCTCTCTTTTCGTTCTTTTGGTTCTCAAATACAGTTTGTTTTTCATTCTTAATCAATTTACATTAAAATATTGATTGAAATGGGTAAAATTGAAATTGCTTGGCATTAACTTTTCAGATTTAATTTCTAATCTAATACAAACAGCCGTGTTTCGATTGTTATATAATGAACTCCGCTTATCTTTCATCACTTTTTCTCAATTTTCATCAAATTTCCGTAAAATTGCCTGACGACGGTCTTTTTTGCTCTCCTATTCCTGACTTGTTATGTTTTTCCCAGTATAGTATATATTGGAGACTTTAGATTAGGTTCTCGTTCCCAGAAACCCATATCACTAGATTTATTATTCTGGATGCTTAAGAATATCATAGGAATAGTGCGAACATAAGTTATATCCTCTCATGAAGACTATTGACCAACTGGTCGAAAATTTACGATTGATTAAGTTTAACATATCTTTAATAATAGTGTGATCGTCTCTCAGACTTTTCCAGGCAGAAGCACTGAATCACCATGTCGAATTTTCACGTATTTTATTTAACCCTGTATTTTGCTGTTATTGTTGAGTCGAAATTGACAATCACTTTCAATGTTCGAGCAAATCTTTTGGATCAAAACGAAGATCATATAGCCGTCGTGGGCGACATTCTCGAGCTGGGTTCGTGGAATGTCGATCATGCTGTTCGTATGCAACCCAAAAAAAGCATCATTTCGAAGCTCATGGACAACGTACGTAGGAATGACGATAAGTATGTAGAAAATTATGTTTGTGTTAGTGAAATTAGGCTCACTTTTATCCGTCAAGAATTATATTCTGTTTCCTTACTTATTTTTCAGAATTCCATAAGAAAAATTTCTCTTAGGGTCAGTAGACGAGTCATTTTATTACTAAAACTACTGTAGAAGTTCAGCCGTTCAGCAAAAAATTTCCCATATTACACCAGCATCACGTTCACTCCAAACTGCGCTAGTTGTTCCATAAGTTTCTAGAATATTCCAAAAACGACAACTAGAAAAGCTGTTCATTCACTCACTGTTCAGGAATCCTATATCACTTCACCACGTAAAATGATTAATATCTAGATATTGTCTTTTCGCTGTTATACTTTGAATGATATGATTATTCAACATTTAATTACAGAGAAAATACTACGTACACTGTAACGGTGAATTTGAGTCAAAATCCTAGCCCGAAAGTTATCATCTATCGATATATCACCTTTCGACAACTCCGTAACGCCAATTACGAGACAATGAGCGTTTTGAGTCGATGGGAAACGCAACAACCGGCCAGAAAAATAGTTGTTTCTCCTCGAATGAACTTAGACGATCGTTTTGGATATGTGAATCCAACGGGTATCTGCTGTATAGCTAGCTGTCAGCAATGCCAAGAAATTCATACAAATGAACTCAGTTATTCAATTGTCACGCTACATTTTTTAAATTCATAAACCTCAATTCTTTGCGTTAAATTCAATACTTGACAAAATTATAATCTTCTAGTACAATGTAACAAATGAAATTTTTGATTGTAAAACTTTTCACGAAAGCAATCTGAGAATAATAACCATACATGCACGTGGGGGGGGTTTACCCCCAGCAGATTTTTATTGACCCCCAGCAGATTCTTGCTGACCCCCAGCAGATTTGACTCCCCAAGCAATGATTGAGAAGTTGACGAAGGAAAATGATCAAGAGAGAAGAGAAAGTCGTCATGAAAATTGAAATGATGCTGTAGTTGAGCAATTTTTTTAAACAGAGCCTACTTGATTCCAAAAGAGTAACATTAAAACTGTAAAAAGTGCTTTCTAAGCAACTTACTTAATATATCTGACTAATATAGTTGTAAGAATATGCTGTTTGGATGTTAGGAAACCTTTCTGAGACCTTTCTTTTCATTATCAAGAATGAAAAAAAAATTTTGTATTCCATCCCCCGTCCTGGCTGACCCCCAGCAGAATTTCTATGCTGTGCATGTATGATAATAACCATGAAGATTTTTATTCAGGTCTTAGTTGCTGATCTTGCAGAACAGACGACACCACCATAGGGTATAAGGATTTTTTTACCTCCTACATGTAATCTTGAAAATGATCGACCTAGGAAACGATCGTGTGGGTGACTAACTTTGTAGTTAACTTTGAGACACATGATTTATTGGAAAAAGATAAGACCATCGAACAACCGCTACCTTTGAACTGTATCCCTACCTGAGAAACTTGCAGAATATCGAAAGCTGTACGGAGCGATTCACTTAATAGCAGTCATTGTGTATCACTTGCGTAACGTGAAAATTAAGAAAATGTCAAGTCAAGTGCCCGATTCTGCAAAATCCTTCTGGAGAAGGGTTTTGCGGATCTTTCTGATGAATTTAAATTTCAAGCTCGTTTCCATCCATTTTAACGACCTTCTAGATCATCAGCCAAGGTTGAGCGAGGGTTGGCTTACGAAACAGACAGAAATTAGATTGGTGATTCAAAATCGCGCCGCAATCGTTTCAAAATTACCATCATTGGATTCGGAAAATTTGAAAATTCGAGTCTTGCCAATCGACATACGTCGCTCGGTGAATTTATTTTTATTTTAGTGTCACATTATTCGATTCAACATTGATCGGAAATTAAACTTCTACCGTCATTCTCTATGACTTTTCATCTAATTTTCAGCTCAATCCTATTTACGCGTCGCCTCACTCAACCGGAAGTCTTGCTGCCGATCGATCTCACACGGATATGCTCTATGCTGTAAGTTGCTCTAAATTTTCTCGAGTAAACTGACTCACAATGTGAAAAATTATACATCTGGAAACTATAACTATTTATCGTGCACGAAAGAAGATATGAGAATTGTCCATTTTTTATTTTAAAAATTGTATAAATAATCATTTTTTGTTCAAATTGATATTCTAGTGACTCGGTTGGAGAGAAGATTTGAACATTCAACTTTCAAGTCAAAATTATTTTCCAACAAAACATGCTTACTGTTTTTTGGAATGCTAGTTTTTTATTTTTCTCCAAGGTTTTGACCCCTCAATGCCGAAGTTCTTTCAAACCTCAGCCTACAGAAGGCCACTTATTCAAGAAAGATGATTACTTAATTTTCAAATCGCAAACGTTGGTACCAGATTTTACAGTAAGACTTTTTCCTAGTTTGAACTCCTTATTGTACCCAATATTACTATTTTCAGGCTTTCTTGATCGAGTTTCACGAGTTGCCCACTGAAACGCCTATAGCTTACAGCATCTTTATGCCGCATGGTCGGGAGAATTCCAGCGCCTACATCAAGTTGGACATTTTAACATTAAATAATTCTATCGTTGGACATTTGACTGGTAGGTGGTGTTTCTTATTGAAAAATTTCACTGGTTTGACCGTATACCTTATACTATAGTTTGTTTTTCTTAGAATACTTCTGAATAATGAATCCGGAAAGCATTTTATATTTTTAGTAATTTCTGCCTAACCTGACTTCATATGGAACTGAAAATTTATGACACAACTCAACCAACTCTCAGAAATCTTATGAGTAAACAATCTACCGTAAAAGCTTTATGTAGACGATTTTCAATATTTATATATTTGTAATATTTTTTGTTTTAGAAGACGAGACTATAGGCAGTTGAGTATCATATCGCAAACACTATCTATAATCAAAGCCATAATCCAAAAAAGTCGAAAAGTTTTTTTAGAAATCTAGAACTTTGAAAATGTGAAAGGCTGGAATCTTCGTATCGTTGGGGATTACACGAAACCAGTGACCGTTTATTTTGCTTTATCCGATCATCGGTTTAGAGTTTAGATTTGTCAACTTTCAGGTTCTTAATTCAAAATAATTATTTATCCGGGATAATTTTGATTATCCTTTTTATTATGATCAGAATTTTCTTTGCGTTAGTAGTTATTGCCGCAGATATATTAACGCTAGTATGATTCAAATATGGTGATATAATTAGCCAATCTTTTTAAGTTCGATACTAGTAGTTTTGGCAAGTTTTGCATATGCTGTGATTTTTCATATCCTTTTTTTTATTTTTCTTAATATTTACGTTTATCTCACAATTTTAGCCAATTATTTGGTCATCCGACCGATTCAATACGAACACATAAGTTTGAACGCTTCTGAAACGTTCATTAAATATTGGTCCGCGACCCACACGCTGGACGTTGGTCATAGGGGTTTAGGAAGATCTTTTGCCAGGTAAAGCTCTGTCTTTCTCTAGAAAACAATATTTAGCAATGTTTTTTTGTAGAAAAGCTTTAGCTCGTGAAAATACCATAAAGTCGTTGAACATGGCTGCGAATTTCGTAAGTACTTCAAACAAATTTTGATGAGTTACTTCGCATATCTTAAAAGTAAATCTTTAAGAACATGTTTGTTATCGTAACTTTCAGAAACTCGATTACGTAGAATTTGACGTTCATTTATCAAAAGATCTGACCCCTGTAATTTATCACGATTTTTCATTTTACGCGAACTTGGAGCCAATTTCGAAACCTGAACCTTCTGACCGGTCGACTTACTTCGACATGCCTATCAAAGACTTAACTGTAAAACAACTTCACAGTCTGCAGGTGTATTTCAATTGTTTATCTGTTTAAAGATTATTTTTTAGTTTTTAACCTTTAGTATTATCACCTCGATGGTTATAAGCCATTGAGCTTTGCAAATGATACGATCGACGAAATGCCATTTCCTCTATTGAAGGATGTTTTTCAGAAAGTAGACATCAGCGTGGGATTTAATATAGAGATTAAATACCCCATGCTGCTATTTGTAAGTTTGTTTACGTGCTTTAAATAATAACTTTAGTTCAAAAATCCAGGATGATAAATTTCGCATATTGAGCTGACCTTGCTGACTATTTTGGAATTTTTTCTTTCGATCGTCCAGGAAGCTTGCTTTTATTGTTTTAATAACGCTAATGTAAATTTTTCGTTAATTGCATCCACCGTTGGTGTTTTTATTGCGATTTCGATATTACTACATTCATTTTCTAGTTACTTTTCTCTTGGCACTATTCCTATAATTCTTAGATTTTAGCTTTCCGTTTTCTACATTTATTGTTTTAAATTTGAAGGAGTTCTATGTTTATCGCTTAAATGCATCGATTTCCTGTTTTCTCACCTTTTGGTATTTTTCGTAAATTTCTATTTTACGAAATTTTTCCATTCTCACCTGAATTTTTCAAATCTAGAATCAAAAGTGGGAATGTGAAACGTATTACGATCCGAACTTGTACATCGATAAAATTTTAGCCACAGTTTATAAATATGCCGGAAATCGTAGGATCGTTTTTTCGTCTTTCGTTCCCGATATTTGCATTTTGTAAGTCCTCTTTTGATATTGTTCATTTTACATCTTAACATATTTTGTCTTTTTCTATGATTATCGTTTTACTTCAGAGGGAAAGCTATTAGTAACGAATGAAGATTAATTTCTGACTCAGAAACATAGTGAAAAAAATACACCATGGCTTTCTAATCAAAATTTGGTTCAATTTTTCAAATGATTTTTCAGATTAAAAATGAAACAGAACCGATATCCAGTGGCGCTCCTTAGTCAAGGAAAGACAGCTCGTTACGACGCATACCTTGATCGGGTGTGCAACTCCGGTCTTTTAGGCGTTGACTTTGCCATATGCAACGATTTACTAGTGAGTTATGTGTTTATAATTTGAATTCAGATGCACAGCAAATCAAAAGAGCTTTGTAAATTGCCAGTTTTGTTCATTTCTAAGCGTTTTTTCGTGGAAATTTTTGGCTCTATTTGTTTTGCAAAGTACAGTGCACAAAATTTTAGTGGGTTTATTATCTTGCATCTCGTGACTTGTCTGACGCTAAATTTTCATTATATACTTTGATTTTTTTAAGATAATCAAGGCTGAGTTTCTACTGTTTTCCGAAAACTAAGTGCGCCATGATTTTGCTATTCAAAAAACATTTCTGCAAGTATTTTCCCTAGATTTCTTCCGCTATTCTGATTTTTTTGAATTTCTTGCGTTATAATATTGACTGACATAGTTGGAGTTTGAAGTATGAAAATTTCCTCAAGATCTTTTTCACAAGCTGTTTGAATTGATAACTTGGCAATTGTTGCGTATTGAAAAAAGAATTTGTACCATACATGCACATAAGGGGTGCACGAAAAAAATCGTCAAACACCGCCCACTGAATTTTTTCGAAGAGTTTTTCTTATGATTTTTATGCAAATTTTCTGCGAAAAACATGCTTGTAGAGCATTTGTTTTTTGCTCACCTACCCCCATCCTCTCGATTAGAAGCTTGTAGACCCTTTCTCCTGGAAATTTCTTGCCGTGCACGTCTGATTCTAACGATTTTTAGATTTCTGTTTTGAGTATTTCGTTTTTTTGGTTGACTCCAATACCCAAATAAGGACTACAAAATTAATAAATTTGCAGGGTGTATCGATGCATAGCGAAGATTTATTGAACGATCCGGCCCCCGGTAATGTGTGCAACGAACGTAAATTGGTTTGGTTCATTTGGGGCAACGATCTGGTTGAGGAAGCCGTCCGTCAAAAATTTCGAACGATGAAATGTAGCGGCCTCATTCGGGACGAGTAAATATATTGCTTATTTTTGTAAATTAGCGCTGGCCTCGTAAAGGTTTGGAGTTCATATCCATCACTCTCATTTTCAGAATCCGATTTCATTTCAATTGTGGTACATACTCATTCAAACTAAGTTTAGGAGATATTCTGAAGAAATTAAGAAAAAAACTGAATAGTTTGTGTTGTTTGTTTTGGGTGCCCGGTTGTATTAATGTCCGTATTAATAAACGTGAGTAGGGGTCTTCAATTTTCAAGACGAATTTCTGTTGCTCCTGAAAGTAATTTCTCAGTTCCACAAATTCATTTTTCAGCGTGATCTCCAAGGAGACGTAAGACTGGAAAATGCGACATCATCGATATTGGTTCCATTTTCCTATACATCTGCCATATACAGGGACTTCAAATAGCTTTTACTTTAGTCTTTGCTTTATTTTATCGATTATATTTATTTATTATGTGATATTATTACTAGTTATGACGGAAGTCTGTGATTTATAGCTTTCCAGTAAATTTCATTGTTTCTGCACACATTGAGTTTATACACACGCTTAGTTATAAAACCGGAAGTACTTGATATTTTTATGATTTTATTTGATAATTATTTTTTGATTTTCCAGGAATAACGTCGGACTTTTCACGGCTCATTTGTACTTGCTTTTTCCGACGGAACGGATGAAACATTCAGTCTGAATATCCACTCTGGGTCGGAAAAGATAACTGCAATTCTGCGGAAAACAACCGACGGTAACCTCCAATCCAACCGAACCGAATGGAACAAAAATTTCCCTTTCGTTCGGTTACGTTCTGTCGATTGGATTCCGTCCCGTCGGAAAAGACAAGTATAAATGAGTCTTAAGAAACGTCGTATTCTATGCAGATAAGAACTACGCTGATTATTTCCAAGAAAATCACGTCCATCACCAATAATGCCAGATAAGAATGAATTGAGAAAAGACAATAGTCCATTTTTTCCTAGGAGCCTCTGAAAGGAAAATGACAAATAATAAACAATCCACATAGGCGGACGGTCGCCTTTTTTCTCAGTTTGAGTGTGTCTGACAGGATTACAACTTTAAAAAAAGAAAACGTTGACTTGCGATGCATGGTCATACTATATTACGGATTTCGTCTCATTTGAAAACGAGCATAGTCAAAAATTAAAAACCATCTCCAAAGGTTCAATAGAAAATGTTTATCTTGAATTATTGTATCACGAAGTAATGATCTAGCCTTGAGTATGAGAAAACCATGTGTTTTCTTGTCAGCTAGCACGATGCACACGGTTTCATGGCGTATAAATTTGTACGTCATATCAGACCATACGGTATTATCGCCTACTATCTTTTTCTTTCCCCGCTCGCATATCACACAATTTATTCGACTGTACGGTCAACAGACGAGTATTCAATTGCATTTTTCGAATGAATTTCGGAGCAAAAAAACGTTTTCATGCAAATAATAGACACCTGCGAACGCGACCGTCTTTTTCTTTGAAATTGACTGCATGTAGTTAAGTCCACAACATGAAAACTGAAAATGCTGGTTTGCAATGCGTGGTCATCTCCAGGTTACGAACTTGTGTGAATTCTTTTGTATTTGTATAGTTTGTTCTTCATAAAATGCTTCCAATTAGAAAAGTGACGCAAATCAGTACCGTCGTCGTCATTAACATAGAGCTTTTACTGTAAAATTTTTCACTCGAAGAATTTTTGAAGGTTAGGTCATTATGCCCACAAATTTCCTGTCCTCTTATGTTGTTTATCAGAAAATATTGAACATCTGAAATTATATTTGCTTTCTACTGCATTTCACGAAAAACACTATAGAATAGGATAGTGAACTGTAAGATCCATTTATGCTCAGTATGTAATGCAAACAAGACAAGATCGTTTTATAAACAATATGCATGATCCTTGTTCTATTCGACCTTACCAATTACCCTATGAGAGACTTTGGGAAACTTCATCATGGGGGTCCCACCCTTAAAGAACGAAACTCAGAAGAGCGAAGCTAAAAAGGGCAAAACCCAGAAAGGTGATTCCCAATAGAACGAATCCCTAGAATAAACGCGAACCTTCGAAAGAACGATTCTCAAAAAACGTGGACCTGGAGTGTGTCGCTACAAAAATTTTGTGCAAATGAGTGGAATGAAGTAAATAGAGAATGAAATACTATAAAAACGGCAAAGGAACACAGAAGCAAATATAAATTGAAATCACGTATGAAAATGAAACAGAACAAAAACAAACAACACAGCAGTTTCGAAAAACAAAAACTAGTGATACACACCTAGCTCAGCCAAGAATTTTTGAGACATGTTCACAAATTAACTAAAAGAACCTAAAGAAAATATAGTGTTTCTATGGTAATATTGTAACGTTAGGGCGGGTGTGTTGAGGATGCCTCAAGAGTGAGGGCTAGAAGGTGCAACGGGAGTTGCAGGCAACGAGGTGCTGTAGGTGGAAAACGCCACTCTTTACCTCCACCTTGTACGTCACAGCCTATCACATAGAGTGACTGCCCGTAGGTGAAAAGAGAGACGTCAGCAATCCTAGTCCTGGAAAGGGCCTTGTGGAGAGCCGGGACCTTAGTCCTAATGGGAAGTCCCTGGAAAGAGAAACCCGATAGGAGACTGAAGGAGTAAACCGACAATGGAGTAGGAGAGAGAAGGAGTTGGGGACCAACCCAATATTGTAGCTCATGAAGAAGACTTCTGAAAAAATTCAAATTAATTATTTATCAAAATATATAATATAACGACAATGGGGTAAGGCGCTTCAACTCGATCTGATCCCAGAGTGAGTTTGGTGGAACAAACTCGGTATTTATTGACACGTAAATGGGTAAACGCGTTGTCATCGTAACCATCGCCAAACACCGTTTTCGAAAAATAATGCTCGTCCGGGATTCGAACCCGGGTCTCTGCGACTATAGTCCAGCGTTCTTCCATTTGAACTACCGAGCCGGTGTTGCGACTGGTACGAAGGGGTGATGTACGGACGTGCGACACGTGACATTATGCTACCGGAAGTAGAAGTGTCAGTAGCTCCTGAGTACAGTAGGAGGCGGTGACTACAGTAATCGCTGACGCTTCTTGCAAGAGAAGAGGGTCGGGATGAAGGCCAAAAATAACTGACACTGGCCTTTCTTAGGCAAGAGGAAGCCGCATCGGGAAAGGATCTGGAGACGCCGACTTCGTTTGCTAAAGCCGTTTGTCATGTACAGAAATAGTTACAGAAAGACGCGAACATGAAAGCGTGCAAATACAATGATAGACGACCATACTGTACGAGATTAAAGATACTGTAGTTTCACTTGAGCGGCTGTCCGTGACAATATTATTTGCAAGCATAATGGAGACATGAAAAATGAATATACATCATACTGAACTCGAATGACAAACCAAAATTAGTATTGTATGTATCAAAGTATGAAAAACAAAATATTAGAAGGACTGTTTGAAAAAAATCGTTATCTCTCCGAAAAATTTGCTACCGCAGTTGGAAAAATCGTTACTTCCAACATTATGCACAACATTTTCAAGATGCATCGCAAAAAATCAAGATCTAAGCAAGCGCTTTTCGATGTTCGACTTTCTTTTCCTGCATCAAAATTTTTTCAAGCGTGCTCGCATTTTTTCAAAATAATATTGAAAAAAATCAATATGGCTCTTGATAAAAAAATTTAGGTGTCATCTTAAAAAGAATGAAAATGGTATCTTGGAAAAATTGAGGCCACATCTTAAGAAAAATCGAGATACCATCTTGAATAATCAAAATTTTTGATTCTGCTGTTCTAATGGCCATTCTTTTCCTATATGCTTTTCGAAAAATTTAATTCTTTCCCAAATTACAACATTAAGGCCCTGTCATACATCGCCGCGCGGTACCGCGCGGTGGCTTGTCATACTTCGCCGCCGCTTTTTTACTTTTGGATTTTGCTTTTCTCAAAAAATGTGTATTGGTTTAGTTGAAACCATGACGGGGCGCCGCAAAAATTACAAAAACCTATTCATACTTCAAAGGCGGTACCGCGCGGCGCCGGCCGGTGCCACGCGGCGCCGCGCGGTGAAGTATGACAGGGCCTCTACCCGTAAAAAACAATAATTTTTGGCGTTTTTCTGAAAAATCTCTGAAAATATTTTTATGAAAAATTAATTGTCTACGGATTTCCGTGGCGTGTATCCTATACAGTGAAACGCACAACAGTGAAACTCAAAATAGCGAGACTCAAAACAGCGAAGTCTCAGAACAGCGATTCTCGAAAGAGTATCTCAATACAGCGAATAGTAAAAAGTTATATGCATTAGAGTTAACGCACACATCATTTTTATAATTATTAACATGCAAATAGATATAACTAAATCGTTTTTGCTAGTTGAGATTGTCTACTTTTAGTTGCACTTGGTCATCTACGTTTCACAAGCTTTTGCACGGCGTTGCGGTGCCCGAACAGACCGTTCCAAAATCACTAAAAATTGAACAAAAGTACACAACCTAAAAAAACAAAAAGAACAAAAATAGCTCAAAGAACAATTTAGAAGGGAATAAGTCTATAAAGGAAAAAAGGAACAAAAAACATGCACGTTATGTTAATGATAAAGAAACTAGGATAAAAAACTGAACGTTGTGAAAACATATGCCAATAAAGCCATAATGGTAGAAATCCGGCGATTCGTGCCAAAATGTGTGACAACCAGCATCCTCCAGATCGAAACGGAGGACCAAATCGGCCCTGCGCTAAAACGTCTACCCCGTTCAATCTCCATTTTTCCATTCTAAAGATAACTTTTTTGAAAATTCGCTATTTTGAGAATCTGTTCTGGAGACTTCGCTGTTTGGGTGAAACCTTTCCTCTAACAATAACCCACAGACACCAAGGGCGCCCACCGCCAGCAAGCTCCGACCTCAGAAATTCACCCCGAAAAGTTATATACATATACGCAATAAGCTTTCAGATGGCTAGTTTCAGAAATTTTCTTCCTTAGATGTGTCGGCCACGCGGGACGGGATCACGAGTTTTCCTCAGATACCATTCTGATTTTTTTTCAAGATGACAATAGAGAGACATGCATCTTGATTTTTTTGCGATAAAAAAATTTTTAGATTTTTTGTTGCATCTTGAAAAATGTTGTACGTCATATTATTCGGAGGTTTTTTTTCCAAGTTTTAACGAATTTTTCCGAACGCCCGTTCTCATGCATAACCGATGTTCAGGCAGTTTGATATAAATATTTTTGATGACATTTGATTTCATACTGATTTTTAGGCGTGCAGGAAGCACGACGTCTATATTCATGTAATTTCAAACAACAAAAAAGAACAATAACAAAAAATGGCTATCTTATGTGATCATATAAATTCAGAATCATCTTCCTCCAATGGCTTTCTGTCAGAAACGCGACGCGCCGACGTCTGTCGCTGTCGACGACTTTTCGGAGCTAGTGCACCAAAATCGTCGTCGCCTTCAAAATCGTCCATCGGATCGGATCGAATGCGCTCGCCTAAAAGAAGATTCCTTGTATCGATCGTAATATTGGCGAGCCACCAACATTATGGGTAGCCCATGAATGCACAGTCAAGACCGATTACACTACAACTGTAGTTGAATTTGTCATCACGAGAAACAAATTTAAGTTTGACATGAGCGTATGACTTGCAAATTTTCTGATCGGCAATATGCACCGAACGCAAAAAATTTTATGCTCGAAAGACATTCCTGTAGAAGTTTAAAGATTTCAAATGCCCGTCTCAGACAAAAATTTTTCAAGCAACAAAACTAAAATCAGACATCCATCGATACGTCCCGTTAGAAGCTATAGAGAAACTCCAATCGGATGTTTTTTCATAATTTTTGACAGAGACAACTACCGAGAGACATTGTCTGGTTTTGCGGGTATACCAACTTTCATACTGTCGAGATTTATTAATGAAATCAAAATTCATAGTCGAGAACAGGTGATCGTTTTAATTTAAATTTATTTTTCTAGACCATTTTCTAAGAGTTCTATTCTTAGAAAATAGTGTTTCTACACTATTTTCTAAGAATTCCACATGTTATATATTATCGAAGGTCGATCGTCATACAAATCAGAGTTGGGGTATAATAAGTTCCGCTGGACAATACGGCTTAAAATTTAACGCGGTTTCGTGTTTCCACAATTTCACCAAAAAGTAATTATAACCTAGAAAAGTGAACGTTGCGTTCAAAAGGTACATTACTTGGTTTTTCTCTGCTAGAATGAATTTTTTCTTGCGTCATTCGCATCTTCCTTCGAAAAGAAGGCGGTTTCGACGAAAAATCTAGAAAATAATAAAAATAATGTACATATAAAATATCCGAGCTTTCCCCGTTACATGATTTTCGAAAATATCATATTATAGAGATTAGAGATCGTCGGGAGGTTCAACATCTAATATTAAGCCTGCCATGCAGATTGAAAAAAATTTGGTTACTTTTGACATTGTTGTAATTGAAAATATATGTGATTCAGAGGTCATTAATATTCCAATTCAATGCATAGAATGGTCAGATCAACACGGTTTAAGAATATTTTCGAGTATTTGCGAGCTTTTCTTATTGCTGCTGAATTTAAAACATGCTATAATAATGTACACACCAATATCTTGACTAGCATCAGATTCATCGACAGAATCTTTTGAGCGCCATGAATTAGAGCGCCTACGATTTTGATCCAGCGCATAGTCGCCCTCGCTTTCAAGTGTATTGTAACGTGCCGTTTCCCCTGAAATATAAGAAAACTTGATGTCTTTCGGAAATTTGTCAAACTATCTGTTTTTTAAATCAACAACATTATTTTGGAATTTTTCAGCAGAAGAATTATTTCTCACTACACTTAAGCACTCAAAACAATCGCTCCAGCCCAGAGATCGAGAAATAGCCTGATTTGCCGGAGGCCCGAGTTCCGTCCCATCACTAGTGAAGATGCGAGCTTTCCCTATTGCTGCTAAATTTAACTAAATTTAAAAATGCTGAATGTACATACCAATATTTTGACTAACATCAAATTCGTCGACAAATTTTTTTGAGCGCAATGAATTTGAGCGCTTAGGATTTTGATCTAGCGCATAATCGCCCTCGCTTTCAAATGAATTGTAACGTGCCGTTTGCCCTGAAATATAAAAAACTTGATGTTTTTCGAAAATTTGTCGAACTATCCGTTTTTTAACTTAACATTTTTTTGAAATTATTCAGCAGAATTTTTTTCACTACACTTATGCACTCAAAACAACCGCTTCAGCCCAGAGATCGAGAAACAGCTGATTTGCCGGAGGCCCGAGCTCTGTCCTATCACTAGTGAAGATGCGAGCTTTCCCTATTGCTGCTAAATTTAAACATGCTACTATATTAATAATGTACATACCAATATGTTGACTAACATCAGATTCGTCGACAAATTTTTTTGAGCGCAATGAATTTGAGGGCCTAGGATTTTGATCTAGCGCATAATCGCCCTCGCTCTCAAATGAATTGTAACGTGCTGTTTTCCCTGAAACATCTGAAAAATTGACATCATTCGAAATTTTTTGAACGTATCCGTTTTTCCAACTATACATGCACACAGAATACGGACAGGGTATGGATTTACCCTACCCTAAAGAATTTGGCAAAGTAAAATGCAACAAACATTAAGAATATTTTTGCAAGAAAATTGTTCTGGCCAATGAGACTCTGTGTCAGCTGAATAGTCCTCGTGATGCAAGCTTTTAGGGCAAAAAATCAAATTCGGTCAAAACATTGCTAACTTTACATGAATTTTGTGCACAAAGTAAAAATTTTTACATAGCAACTTAGGATACCGTTTATGATTAACGGAGTAATTATTGATACAAAAAGCAATAAAATTTCATTTTAAAGTAAAAAATGCCTGATTTCTGGAAAAATTACTGTAGAGCCAGTTTTGGTTATTTTCCATACCATGGAACCCCTGACCGTGTGCATGTATGTGTCTAGCTGAACAACATTATTTTAGAATTATCCAACAAAAGATTCATTTTTAATTAAATAATTGACATTTATGCACTCGAAATTTTTAATCGTTCTTCTCTCGGACATTCTTTCTACACCAGAACTATGTCTAATTTCATTTTCCAAAAATTTTCCCACTTTTCAAGAATGTGAAATTCACACACACAGATGCTTTAGTTATGAATTTATGAGGTCAAACATCTTGATATTTCAAGGGTCAGTAATTCCCTGAAATTAGGGAAAAATAAAATTGTCAGTCGGGTCAACTAATGTGCCGAATACGACACTGTCAATATCATACAAACGGTTGCAAGCATTACAATGATAAATTTCGCATTAATTCGGCTGCTAGTAAAATTCCGTGATTTCAGTTGAAGATTTATTAATTTAAATTTATTGTTCATTCCGGCGTGCAGCACCAAATTTTTTTTGGATTTTGATATTCTAAAACGTTTAAAAATGGATCCTTTCTGTTTTACTGCTTTTCATTTTTGTCTTTTCTGTGTTTTCACCGTTTTCCAATACAAAATTAATGCTCACAAAGTTCGAAAAACTGCAAGTGAATAAAATTTCAGATAACTGAACCTATCAAGGGTTGGCTGATATCTAACTGATAGAGGACTTGTTAACGGCCGCGAACGATTATTTAGCTATTTTATAATTAGTTCATAGCGGAAAAATCTGAGATTTTGACTTACCGACTGAAACGAATAAAAATGCACCTTTTCATACATTCCGATAGTAAAAACGCTCAAAATGCTGATAACTCCTCCATCCAACAATAATTTAAATTTTGTAAGGAAAATGCCCAAAAAATTTTCAACCCGACCAAAAAGGTCAGAACTGTGCAAAATAGTCTGATTAAAAATAACGTTCGAAGGAAAATAGAAATACGTTAAAATCAACGGAAGCTCTAATGACTAATAATTGGATCAAAATTCGAAAAGAACCAGGTTAGAAACTTACGTCCTTGTTGCACCTTATTGGAACTATCGCGATCAAAACGTTGCGAGCTCTCCCGTCTTGGAGAATTGAAGTTGCTCTGTTCACGATAATGTTCGACTGTGAGGATTAAAAACAGTTTTAACTAGAAATTCTGACAACTAATCAAAATTTTTTTCAATACAAATGAAAGTCCGAAACTTTAGCACAGGTAGGTGAGAATGTTTTTTATCGAGCTACACGACCAAAGTAATTTTAGATCATTACAATTTTTTGTCGAGGCGCATATTTTGGATGCTTGGCGCCAAAAAATAGTTCATATAAAAATGCCGATTTTTGAGCTTCTGATCAGCACAGATATCAAACTATACTACTCAAATTTTTTCGCTATATTCATCGACTGAATATTTGTGCCAGTTTTTGATTGAATTTTTAAATGGGAGCTGAACACCGTTTTTCGTCCTATACAAAGCAATGTACGGTCAGACATGTTGAAAAAATATTCAAGATAATATTCGTGTATTTTTAAAATCTCCAATTCATCTAACCTCCACTCCCAAGGAGTTTGATTCGCTCCCCACATATGCTAGCAGGGATACTAAATATATGACAGTGACGCTCTTATCTCATTTTCTATGCAGAAATACTTTTACAAATTAATTCCTTTTGGATAATGGATAATGAGCGAGTATGAATATTAGAAAATTATATTTGTATTCTCGCAAAAAAATTATCCCAAGCATTTGGCTTTAAATGTCAAGATTTTACCTTCATCATTTGCGTCGAAAGTTGGTCGCCCAAAATGTCGTGAGTCACCTTGCTTCCGGTCGAAGCGTTCGTATCTTTCGTTTCCGAAATGAGTATCGGAATCATACCCACCCGTCGCGCCACCGGATTCGTTTCTTCTGTTGTAACGATTCCTACTCGGAGCGCGTTCGGTCTTCATACCTGCCCTACCGGCGTCAACTTTTCGACCCGATAAACGATTTGTAATATTATTCTCATAATCGTATTCTTCTGTGTCGTGCCCCATTATACTTTTCAAATAAGGCGATAAACGTTGCTCCTTGCTTTCTAGTGCTACCTTTAATAATTTGGCGCGAATATCGCTGTTGAGTAACTTCGTATCGACTAAAAAAATAAAAAATTGGCCATCTTAACTGAAAATTATTTGTTGAATAACGTTCAAGGCTAGCTACAAAATTTCTGGACACTGGACAGTGGTTTGAGAATTATGGGCTAGCATATATACGCGGTAGAGGTGCAACGGTTCTTGATCTTAAAGAATATCGGTTCCGGTTCTTCGATTTTTAGAATAATGGTTACGGTTCTAAGATTTAGGAACCCTACGGTTACGGCTCCGGTTTCTATACAAAGTACAGATATCGACATCTAGTGACGTTCAAATAATATATTATCGCGAAACTATATGAGTGCTCGGGCAGCAAGTGTTGCTTCAGAGCAACTTTTTAATTCGGCCGGCCTAATTTACCAGCCTCGCCGAAAAAAGTTATATGGCGAAATAGCCGAAAAACTTTTGTTTATGAAATATAATTTGGTCGTTTTAAATTTTGTTTATTGAAATTTTATGACAAAAAATAAAGTTTTGAGTTGAAAATAGTCATTTTACTATCATAAGAACTGTTTAGGAACCGATATGTTGAAAAATTATATACCGGTTCCGATTATGAAATTTAGTATTATTTGTTTCCGGTTAACGGTTTCACCTCTTATACGCGGGCATGGTTCCAATTTTAAGTGGAGGATGAATCCTAAAAATAAATGATAACAAGCATATATTCCTAAAATTTCGATCAACAATCTTTTTCCAGAAATCACTTTTTAAAAAGATTTTTACCAAAATATGGACCAAGGTCAAATTTTTTCCTCAAATTCCCCATGCTAATTTTTTATTCAAACATGCCAACAGACGCTTCATTAATGCGTTTTTGCACACATTAGAATATTTCAAATCTGCAGTGACTAGTCTTCGAAAATGGAAAGTTTTCTAATTGTATACAAAATCAAATGAAGTCAATGCTAAGCAAACGGTCTTGTGTAGTTTACAACATCAGATTTGTGAACACTGAGGTAATAGCATTGGTGCGCACTCATTTAAAGATGTTTAAACTCGGATATTTGTCATTCTGGCGCCATGTGCCGTTAAATCTTAGAGAACGCATTCTAACGATAATTTTTAGTACTCTTTCGTTTGGATTTTCAGCTGAAGGATAATTATATCAAGTGTATAAGAGAATAAAAAAAATTAAAAATCTATAAAACTGAAAAAATTCATTATATCTACAAATGAAGTGTCAAGTTTTACTCACTCAAATATGACATGAGATATAGTAGATGCATGACAGTAATACCATCCAGAATAAGTGAGAAATGAAAAAGGGCTGTGTTTCAGTTTGATTATGGTGATATTACAGATCATCATGGCTATTGATGTTGCGGCGAAGCACTGGAAATTTTTTTAGAATTTCGACCAGGCTTTTTTCCGCACGGTGCGGACTTATTGTCGGTTGTGCGAAAAAATGTTTGGGCATTTTCTGCACAGAACTAAAAAATTCCGGGAAGCACAGCCAAAAAGAAGTTTAGTTTCATTTCTCAGTTATCCTTACTTGCTTCCATGAATCTGTTACGTTTCATCTCATATTATAGTGAGTAAAACTCGGTATTTTTCTTTAACAATATAGTGAGAATTGGAATTTTTGCGATGATTATGAATTTGTTGATTTTTCCCACATTTCTTCATTTACATTTATTTAATATCATCATTTCTTGAATGAATGTATAAACCGAGAATATTACAAATTATTCCTATAATAAATTTCCCAACATTCCATTGGCTTCTATGTTTAAAAATTCTTGAGTGCTGTGCACCGGAAAAGTTGAACGTTCATGGTTTTCGTGTTGATCATCTCATCTATTAATCGGTAGTCTTCAGCATTCGGTTTGGAATTTGTTGGAAATTAAATTTTTTATAGATCTTCAGAAATTATTTCTCTCGCTTGAAGTTTTTTGAACGTTGTGAACACAAACTTCTTCATCGCGATACGACGAATACGCTGTTTTGATTGAAAGTGTAAAGCCATTATTTTAGAGGAAAAGACTCATTTTCCTGCGTTCTAGAATATTAAAATCTAAAAATTGAACCAATTGAAATCTACAAATTTTCAACTCTAAGCACAGAAATGCCAGCAACAACTATTTTTTTACTCAATCATTCTAAAATTCTGTTGCTGAATTACAAAAATAAGTACCTACGTTTGAAGGTTTCCATGGTAATCTGCAATTTCAGCTCATTACGCGTATTTTTCGAATGATTTAAACATGGAAGGGAAAAAATTTTCGTGTCGGGAAAAATTTAGGGTCATTTACGCACGGTGCGGATAAAGGCATTCAAAAAAATTTGCATTTCAGAGAGTAAAAAAAATTTTTGACTCTCTAAAATTACGGCCTGACCCCAAAACTTTAGTCAAAAAGAGGCTGATTTTGAAAAAATAAACAGCGCCAATAATATTATGTTTTGTCATTCATTTTGTCTCACTAAAATTCTAGACAACAATTAAATTCTTTGATTTTTACTTTACTATAATCATCACGAGTCAGAACTTTATAGCCAGATTTTAAATCTTTATGTTTTACTTTATATCATTCACTGCGCTTTAAATGCAAAGCAGTAATACGGCGCCCTAAAATTTTGGCTGTCCATATTTACACCGCTATCACAGTTTTGGTCTAAATGGTGACTGACTTCTCACTACTGGTAACTTCAGTTGTGACTATCCATACGTCGCAAACATACATATAAAGGAGCCCCAAGGTCTAGGCAGGTGAGTCAAGCGGCTTTTTTGGGGCGGTAGGTCATCCATTGCACAAAATTTTAGGGGGTTCCGGAAGGCAAAAAAATCGATATTTCATACCAAAAAGTCATAAAAATAATTCAAAAAATAATAATTTTTAACCGAAAAACATTAAGAATAGTATTTATTGTTTATTGAGAAAATTGACATTTTAGTCTATTTTTTGTTCAAAAATGACTATTTTTTTGTGAAAAATTGAACATTTTTCATTTTTTCTGACCAAAAGTATGTGTATCTCAGCAGCTACCAAATGGCTAGCCATATGATTGGGAAATCTTGTGCGGGAACGCCATATAGGCGGAGTGTCACTTCACGCAGTGGGCAACACCACGCGTGATGATTGCTAGTCCGCTAGTTCAGGACCAAGTGGTTGCCGCTAGCAATTTTCAATCTTTACTGTAGAAGTTTCAATCAGAATTTTGGCGGTGTTGCTCGCTGCATGAAGTTTAATTTTCTGGTGGTTGCAAATTCATACATGCGCATAGGGGAATGTTGGGCATCCTGTTGGTGGCAAAGTTGCGATGGGAAGTCGACATGCAAATCGACAAAGTGGACGACCAGCGGCGCAGACATTTGCATAGGAGTGGAGCGCCACAGAAAGACGGAAGTGAATGTGAAAATCATTCCTAGTTTTTATTAAATTTTTGGTAATAGTGCTGGCGTCCCCGAATAAACCTTTCACCAGCATTTCCGATTTAGTTTACATAAACTATCTAGTGGTGTACCCACATTCTTTTTAATATTTGTTATTCTATATTGATATATTTGTAATTTAGATTCGATATTACGGAAAAGCGAAGGGCCAAAGGCCCATGCGCCAACGCTTGCTGACGTCAAGCGAAAGGAAGACCTATAAAGGGATCCTGAAAGTAAGTCTATTCCGGAGGAGGAAGCTTCCTCTTCTGGGAGACTGCGAGGAGCCGTTGTGAGGCCCCTTGATTAAAGGATTTACTGTCAGTCAATTTTGGCCGACCAGTCTTCAGCTGTACAATCATACATGCACACGGTCAGGGGTCCCAGGGTATAGAAAATGACCAAAATTAGTCCTTTGGTAATTTTTTTCCAGAAATCAGGTATATAGTAATTTTTTTACTTTAAAATGAAATTTTATTGCCTTGTGTATCAATAATTACTCAACAAAGTTGTTTGTTGACATCAATCATGAACTGTTTTTAAACTTTTTTGTAATCTAATCCTTTCAAAATGTTTGTTGCATTTTACTTTGCCAAATTTTTGGCTTATAGTAAACTTTTTCCAAATTTTTGGCCATAATAAACTTCGGCCAAATTTTTTAGGGTAGGGTAAATCCATACTATGTCCATACCCTGTGTGCATGTATGAGTGGTTGCAAGTTTTTTTGTGGTTGTCTAATAAACAGGTTGTTATTGAAAAATAACAACCTTTAGACAACTCCATTATTGACAAATCGATATTCACACTGAACATTAAAAGTGCCGGTCAGTAGAAATAATTGAACATCCTGTTGGTATCCTAAATAAACTGTACTCTCATAAAATTAGGACAAAAAATTTGCTACCGAACGATTTTGGGCTTTATTCCCGGCCTGAAACTGGTACCATGCACATGTATGGTTGCAATAGATAATTTAAACCCGAAAACTTGTTTAATTTATTCTTTCGGTAAATAATGATAGTTATAGGTTGCTATTTTAAGAAATGTTCGATTCTTGTCCGAAAATTAAATACATTTTTGATTTTTAGCTTGATTTTTGTGGAGATAATATGGAACCTAAAAGGTCGATCCTGCTTTATTTCACCGGAGAAATGCAAATCAATCATGCCTGTCATTGGTGGGACCCCCAACTAGGTGGAACCTTATAACCATATGTCGAGACCCCCCAACCATACATGCACATAGTAAACCCACCTATTTGAGACAGTGGACGCCCCCCTGGCCTGAAAAACATCGTTAAACAACCCCTGAACTTTTTAAAGACAGTATTCCTGATGATTTTTATGCATATTTTGTAGGAAGAACATGCATGTGGAGTTTTTTGTTTTTTCGCTCGCCTACCTCCCCCACCCTCCAGATAAAAAGTCCAAGGATCCTCCCCTGTGGGATGCCGTGCATGTCTGCATCCAATTCGAAAAAATTCGAAGAAATTTATAGAAAAGTGTTTTTTGGCAAAATTTTCACAATTTTCGGTTTTTCTACTTTTTTGGGATTTTTGGGGACAAAATTTTGGGAATTTCAGAACCCCACCCCAAAATTTTGGTTTTACCCCCTCCTCCAACTGGTCGGACCTCTTCCGGCAGAGCACCCCATGGGGGTATGGGGGGGGGGGGGGTATTACCCCCGTCTTAGATTTGAAAATTTATTTACTACCCCCATAAAAACAGCTCACTATACCAAAAAATTTTGATAGACTTCATCCTCTCCCCAGTAGGTTATACTAATTCGAGAAAAATTGCAGAATGTGTGATTCTGAGGAATTACTCACTGCTCGTTTTGACACATTTACTGAGCAAATGATAATGGGAAAGTATGCAACTTCTGTGCCATATAGCGATTTTTAGGAAAGGATATCAGCACATTAATATATACTACTTGCAGGAAATCATTATAAATATAATTGGGAGATGAAATAATGACTTATGTATATGTGATTAATCAAAAAATCGCCCCTTGGGAAGAAAAACATTATGTTCTTAAAATTCTGCCTCTTCATGCTCTCCTTTCCTTTTCCCAGCTTCTGCGTTGAGTCTTCTGTGCACATATGGTTACCCAAGCTGTGGCATACTTTCCTGCTATGAGTTGAGACATGTGAGGTCTGTTGACGTGGATCAGGAGTGGTACTTGGTTCCAAACTCGTAGTTCATAGTCTAATGGGATTAATAATACTAAAGTGACATTCAGCATCAGGACTTTCAATTGGAAGCACTGCTCCAAGCCTAATCAGCGATGGGATAAGCCCATACTGCTGAAGATGCTGGTTGAAACAATGTTCCCAAACGTATGTTGTGCCCGATTCTTGAAATGTGCAGGAATCAGTTGGCACAACAGTCTTCAAAGTGTGACTATTCTGTACGTATAATTAGTGCATTAAAGTTGCATGATTGGGAGCTGGAAAATGGAGTTGAACTAGTAAATGTTTTTTGACTGTAAAAAGCCATAAAGTAGGGGGCATTATTCATTTATGTAAGTTCTATGAGGTTAGAGTACTACAACTCCACCCTCCTTGGCAAAAAGTTGGGAGTAAAAAAAAAGGTCACGGCATATTTCAAGTACTACCCTTAAAATTTACGATTTTACCCCTACCTAAATTTTCGACCTTGGGGACCTCTGTCTTATGGGTATGAAAGAAATAATATCTTTAACTTATATCGCCGCCAAGCACAAAGATTGCACGAAAAATTGGTCGAAAATTACGAAAAAATTCGAAATTTTCAAATTCCGGCAGTTTTTTACGAATTTTTAATTTAATCATCGGAAAGATACATTTTAGCAATAAATTCAATTAAAATCGCTGAATAAACAATAATTTTGCCAAAAACCGCGATGAAAATGGTTTTAAGTTAATATTTTGGTGCGAGCGGTGCCCGCGAGAATAGAAAAATTTCTAAACTAGCGGGCGCATGAAAAACTACAGCAGGATTGCTAGCGGGATTTCGGTCGTCGAGCCTAAAATGTTTTTCCGGGGCGGCTGAAATGTCTGCCCCGGGAAAACCCTAATTTTTGATATTCATAAAAAATACATTTATTAATCAAATATTGATCTTGATATAAATATTGACATGCCAATCACAGCACTAATATGCTTACATAAGCATGGATAACTGTGGTTTTAATGCAATTATACTATTGAATGGCTATTTGACACATGTATATTTTTATTTGTATATTTGACACACAAGTAGATGTTTGTTGAAACGATTTATCGTAGATATATTTTCATCGAGTATTACCTGTTTTCAAGTTAACATCTTTTAAAAGGTCGAATTCAGCGACAACGGTCTCATTGTGAACATTTCTGATTCGTGCATACGACAATGAAGGTAAGGAACGATCGATGCACGTCAACCAGACTTGTCGCATTTCATCGAATTTATCCATATTTTTTGTCCTAATGGATGTAAATACGATGCTCGAACATAAACGTGAGATAACGGTCCAAAAAGCGTGGAACTCGTTTTTCCTTATATGGCTTGATTCCTGTAAGGAAAAGATAATAAACTCTGGATAACATACAAGTAGGCTTGTAGACAGGGGGTTGGGGGCTGTGGCCCCCGAAATGTTTCAGATGTTGAAAAAGCAAAGGTTTTTGTTTTTGTTTGGTTTTTTCAGGAAAAATTCAAGTCAGAAATGCCAATTTTACACTGAATTGAGTGAAAATTGGCTTTCAAAAAATATGTGCCCCCTCCGAAAAAATTCCTGGCTACAGGCCTGCATACAAGGATGAATTCAAGATGAAGTGAGATATGAAAACGCTTATCTTCCTTCGTCAATGATTTTCGAACAAAATGTCAATTTCGATTTGACGCAGTGCTTCCATTTCTGATATTATGCGTCTGTACATTACTCTTAACGACTGATGCTTAGGACATCAAGCCCGTAGACATTTGCTGTGGAACTTGATAATCTAAAACAAAATTACCATCAACGAAGGGAGCTTTTCCGCCTTCCCTATCAAGAACGCAGAGCTTGTTAACCAATTTTGCCAAAAGTTTTCTTCCTTTAATTGATCCTCATCACCCCATATTGATATCACATGAGCAGCCGACATTTGCCCCGTGCAAGCGGTACGGAAATGTTTGATGAAAGTCGTTAGGTCATGTTGGTCGAAATTTAGCAATTCCGGGCATTTTTGGATGATAATATCGGAGATTTTCGAACAATTTTCAACCAGAAATTTCTTTTGATCATTCTCTATGCGACAGTTGAGCAGGATTAATGTTTTGGCGACGCGGGCTATACAAGTATGTATATCGACAGCGAACAACTTTTGATCTGCGTCCGACATCAAGCCAATATCGAGCTGCAGCTGTTTCAGGCGATCGATCAGCTTCGACGTGAAATTCTCCGGCAAAAACCCCCACGAGCTTTTGGCGTCTTCCAACATGTATAAATTTTGTAAACTTTCGCATAGTTTTTGGATGAAACTGAAGAAAAAAGTTGAATATGAATTGTCAGTGTTAGATGGTAGTGATATCGGCAACAGTATTGAGGGCGCAGATAACAGCCTAAGACACGATGTCTGGCACCTCTTGTAGATATGTGGAGATTGATTTTCAGGCAACGTTATACAGATCACACTGGAATCAAGCTTCAAAGTACTTTTTGTAATATAACACCGTCTAATCACCATCTTATACCTTATCAAATATTCCATAACTATGGTGAGATTTTAAGATTGCTTGAAGCAAATATACGTTCAAACGATTAAATTTTTGACAAATTCTGACTTTCCGATTCAGATTTCCCTTCGATCAGAAAATTTTTCCGACTGATTTGAATTCAATGCACCACGCAATTAAGTATATTTCAACCCTAACGCAAGCGAAATTCTAGAGAATTGCATCATTTAATTATATCAAAAAATGGTCCATCAACAAGAATGAGGTGAAACTTTTTGTCAGAAAGCATGTGAAAGGTCTAACCATGTAGAAATCATGATGAAATTAGCATGAATTCGAATCAAAATTAAATGTCTTTGCGAAAAAATTGCTTCGCACCAAAATTTTTTGTGTTACTTATAACAGGCAAAAAGCATGATACTGGAATATTAATACTATAGAGATCTCATCTTGAGTTCGAATTTTTACGAGAAGCTAAATTTCATACAACAAATTTCGTAAAATTCTAAACTTCTGCTCAAAAATTAGTCTATTTCTCACCTTGTCGATGCAATGGGCAAGATCTTTGCGACCAAAATTTGTAAAAATCGAATGTGACTATGTTGCATTATACTCCTCAGAAGCCCATTCGAATGCGAATTCAAAACACCCAACTTGGCAACGATTTCTTCCAAAGCGTTCACGATTTCTTGGGAAGAATTTTCATTCGACGATAAGTCATCCAACTGTGGACTCAATTTTTCGATAGTGGCTTCGAAGATGCGCCACCAAGTTTCGTAATACATGACCAAAAATGACTTTTTATTCAGAATAAGCGCCAACTTCAAAGATTCGTATAGCATATTCAAGCCTAAGGGTTCAAAATCCATTTTGCCATCAGCAATATCCATAACTTTCCGCAGGCATTCCCTCTGAAATTTACGTTGTTTGGCAATCTCTTCTCGATTTAATCGTATACGTCTTTCCATCTGCAATGTTTGATCATCTAAGAAAACATTCGATTCTTCCAATAACGGGTTTTGAATATTGTTACGGATCGAATCGTCATTAGTTTTTTGATTAATAGCCGTGGAATATTCATGATCGACTATTTCGGCGGTGGATCGGCACTTTGAACTAGTGAAAATATTAGCACGGAAAAACAAATCCGGATGGCGTGCAAACTTGAAGTTTGTGGACTTTCTGAAAATGACCAAACTTCCATTCCGACAGAGTGTTGACTGCAATTTTCGAAGCATGGTCCTTAAAATATATTACAAAATGAAATATTATACTTTTATTCCAATTTGGTATGTTTGTGCAGCGCGTTTTGCATCATTTGTAAGTCGACGAAAAATAATTACAAAGATTAGAAACAGAGCGGGTTCGAGAACACAACCCTGTTTCACTTCACTTGTTAGAGCAATTGATTCAAATAGCATCGAAACCATTCCTGTCACAAGTACTATGTACATTAATCTTCTTACTGGCTAGCCACATGAGACTTTTCTGAGACTTTCCTAGTCTTCTTAGATGTATAATGGTTGAAAAAGCTAAAATATCTTCTGCTCTAAGCTGTATCAAAATTCTCGAAAATTTGGCTAGATGGCCAAATTTTTTCGGATTCCCATAATCTTTTTCACACAGAATACGGATTTGACGAAAAAACTGTTTTTGTATCGCATGGTCTGATGAAGGCATGCGCTTTTCCCCTTTTCCCCAAATCGGAAGTCTTGGAGGCTAAAGTTTTCTAGAAAATTTGGTCTTGGTTTTAAAAATGGGGTACGAAATTTTGGATTTACAAGTCAATAAAGATGCATTCTGGTGCGTTATAGGGGATAAAATTCTCCAAATTTTCCGAGGTTATAAAGGACTCTACTGCCTAATTTCATTTTTCACTTTATCATTAATTACTCTATACATTTGCTATGTCTCATTTTATATTAGTGAATCAACCGCGGCATTTTATTAGGAAACATAGTAATAATTGAAATTTTACGATTGTGATTTCTCCATTCAGGGTTGCCACTAGTTCGACAAAATCAAATTTCTTTTTCCCGACTATTTTCACAAAAATTCCCCGGTCTTCCAAACAGTCAGAACCATGTTCTGCATAGCAAATTTTGCTGAGAAAGGTCTAAAATGCATTGAAAAATTTATTTTGTCGATATTACAACTGTTTTTAGCGGAGAAACCAGGCTTTCTTTCTGCACATCTGTCTGCAGAAATGACTAAAAAAATTTCTCCACGGAACAACTTCTTGCACCAAATAATAATTTTAGGAAATATGTTTAGATGAAAATTCTAGATATAATTATTTAGAAAGGCACCTAATTCAGCCATTATCAAATATTGACGGCAAGAATTTTCCAGGGGGGAGGATCCTTGAACTTTTTATCCAGGGGGTAAGGGGTAGGCGAGCAAAAAACCAAAAAAGTTCTGCAAGCCTGTTTTTCATGCAAAATATGCACAAAAATCATAAAAAGCTGTATTCGAAAAAGTTCAGGGGGGTGTTTGACGATTATTTTGGGGCCAGGAGGGGGTGGCCAGGGTCTCAGGTAAGGGGGCTTACCCATACATGTAACGGAGCTCCGAGGTCTGGGGGGGGGGGGGGGGTTGGAGCACTTTTTTGGGGCCGGGGGTCAGTAATTCCCAAAATTTTGGGGGGAGGGGTCGCTGAAGGGAAAAAATTCGTTTTTTCATGAAAAATGTCCGAAAACCGGTTCAAAAAGTAGTCATTTTTGTCTAAAAAATGATAAAATATGTACTTACATATGGCGCGAAGCGCCGAGAAAATTGACGTTTTTGACCATTTTTTGTTCAAAAATTGACATTTTTCAGTATTTTTCCGACTAAAACTATGGAGGTCCCTAGGGCTACCATAGGATTGGAAAATCCTGGGGGGGTCGCCCAATGGCTAGCTATATGGTCGACGATTTCTGGGGGTAGGGTTCCCATAGCACTTCCCCCCAATTACATGTATGCTCATAAGGGTTGAAACAGTGCTTCCATTTTAAAGTGTAGAAGCGAGAAAAAGGAAAGGAGAACATGAGAAGAAGATTAAGAACATAATGTTTTTCTTCCCAAGGGGCGATTTTTTGATAAATCACATATACATAACTCATTATTTGATCTCCCAATTATATATATGATGATTTCCTACAAGTAGTTATATAAATGTGCTGATATCCTTTCTTAAAAATCGCTATATAGCACAGAAGTTGCATACCCATTTTCATCTGCTCAGTAAATGTGTCAAAAAGACCAGTGAGTAATTCCTCTCAAGCACACATTGTGCAATTTTTCTCGAATTACTATAACCTACTGAGGAGAGGATGAGGTCTACCAAAATTTTTTGCCATAGTGAGCTGTTTTTATGGGGGTGGTAAATGAATTTCCAAATCTAAACCGGGGTAATACCCCCATACCCCCCATGGCGTGCTCTGGGTAATAGCCCCCTCATACCCCTTCGCATGGGGCACTCTGATGTCTATGGTCTCAAAAAGCTTGCGCAAATTACTGCAATTGGCCTTGGCGACATACATTGATAAAAATAGATTGAAGTGAATAGATAACATTTCCTTCCAGTTTGTTGCTTGGATATAATCAATGCTTTTATGAATTCTTATCATCGATCATTACTGTTATACTCCATTCTTTATTTTCAAATGAGCTTCGGAACACAAAAAATCTAACGATCCCCGTACAGAGGAGACAGGGCCGTGCACAAGGGGGGGGGCGGGGGCGGCCGCCCCGCCCCATTGAGGCAGTAACTCTAGACCGAAAAGATGCGTTTTGGTGGACTTTAAAAGGTCAAAATCTCAAAATTTTCCGACGCTTCGCGCCGGTCATGGGTATAGTTATAACTATATTCGATCAGGCGCGGCCGTTAGCATATCTACTTCGACTTACTAATTAATGCTCAACAGTTTCTATCCATCAAGTTAGCTCGTTTCATTTTCTAACCGTTTACAGTCAATTATGTCGCCGAAAATAGAGATTTTTTATCAAGTCTCTCAATTTTTTCTCTCGATGATTGGAATTTTTTAAACGTTTGCAATCTGAACTTTTGCGTTTATTGAAGGTGGAAATTGAAGACATTACTCTAGAACGCGATTTCAAAACATTTGTTCGGGAATTATCTGTTGGAGAGATTTATTTTTCAGCGTTTTAGAATACAGAACTAGGCAAATTACGCTTCATCAGTCTGATTTTAATTTATTTCCCAACATTATGAAGGTTCATTTTCCAGCGTTTTAGAAAGTGAAAATCAAAAAATTTTTCCGGCGCTCCGCGCCGGACCATTCTATAGAACACCAATATATTCTTCATGAGCTCATTTTGACTAACATAACCAGAATTTTCTCAATTTTTTTCCTCATTTTTGTAGGTTTCTGACTACAAATACAACAGAATGCTTGGGTATGCTCTTAAAATGCATAAAAAAGCATCCGTAGCCACATTACAAGCGTTTTTAAAAATGTGGAAAATTTTTGGAAAATGAGGAAAAAAAATTTGGGTCCGGTTCTCACGTGGAAAAAATCTTGTAGGAAAAAAACGGTGATGCACACAGTATATCCGCGTAAGATCAACATTTTCTGGGGCTATTCAGTGAAGAATCTAGTCCGCCCCCCCCCATGAAAAAATCCTGCGCACGGCCCTGAGAGGAGATGATCATGCATTACAAGCCAATATTTTCGCTTTTTGATGTTATAGTACTAACTGCTACACTCAATCTGAAATACTGAGGCTCATTTGGAAAAACGGGACTATAGCCAATGGAGAGATAGTAATAAAGGTATAAACTGTTTTTTCACCCATTCAATAAGGGTATTTTTCCCAAAAAAGATTTTTTGGGAAAACTTTACTGTTGTGCCTACCATAGATGAACATATAATGTAGGGGTAGGGCCGCACCCTCGCCTGAAATTTTAGAAATGGAATAAGTGGTCATTCACCCATACCTGGACTTGCAAAAATTGTCATAAGTCAGGTTTTTTGCCAATTTTTTTTTGTTTGAAGGTTTACCTCCCACAATTTTTTTTGAATTTTCCTTTCTAGATCCCCACACTTCGAAAATTTTGACCCGTTGCTGACCCGGAAATATTTTTGAAAAAATATTTGGGTGATATCGCTGCAAGTGCCAAGTCGGGATAAGATCAAGAAAAATGTCCTCTTTCTATTCGGCTTAAGGAAGGCCAGACGATTGAGTTATGAGAGCTTGGTTTATGTTAGTTCGAGTTTAAAGTTCCTTTTCATCACCTTTTCCCGTGCGTAATTTTTGTAAATTGTGAAAAGTAGAATCATTTTTCTTTGGTAAGTCGCGTTCTGTTGCGAAGCATAAAATTTTTTCAAACGACATTAGTCGAAAATTCCTCACCGAATGTGTGTTCGAACTAGTGCTTCACACTTTCAAAATTTTAGGACCCGGGTACCCGGTCTTTAGGGTACCCGGGTTACCCGGGTACTATATGCAAGTACCAAGAAAGTCAGTGAATGAACAAACTCCATGAAAATTTTCAGAAAAGTCATAAATCGTGGGGCATGACCCATGCAAAGTGCTAAGAAACAAAAATTAGGAAAAACCAATAACACATTTTCTCCAAACAAAAGTTCTTTTTCAAAAAAATTTTTCTTTTCGTTTGGCGAAAATGAATATTTCAAAATTTTTTACGCTTTTAAGCAAACTGTGGTGAGCTGGTCACACATCACAACTATTTGATGAAGCCAGATATCCCACTAGGTCTGGGTTTAACCGTCGATATATTCTACTTGCCTGGGTTTAACCATCTCTACACCTGTTCATCATCATCGGTTTTTATGCCTCTTCAATCTTATACATAATGCATCTCTCCAACTTTTATTGTTTTCTTATACTGCATCGAGTACCAATATTTGACACAGGCATAATTTCTCGAAGACTTTGTTATATTTCTGTTTCGTGCCTCATTGTTAAAACACATAGATTTTTAGTTGCTAAAAATACGCCACAGTGACTTTTTGAGAGCCATAAGCGGCGTTGTTAACACGTTGAGTAGGTACATGTACTGAATTAATTAAGGAAAATACGTTCATTCACTGTAATGCACATAAATACAAGTGATAGTATATAAATATTCCGTTTATACAGTATCTTGTTGAGACCCGGGTACCCGGGTAGCATCCGGGTTTCATTCAGAAAATTTACCCGGGTACCCTGGTCTACCCGGGTACCCGGTGTGAAGCACTAGTTCGAACCAGACAAAATTAACGTCGAGAACAAAATCAGACAACCGAAAAAATCACAAATTTCTTAAATGGAGTAAAATAATAATGCCATTTTAAATAATAGAACTTTCCGTAACATGAAATTTGCATAATTAATCAAACTTTATGCCGGTGAATCAATAACTACTTCTGAACGAAGAGTTAGAGGCATTCATAAAAACTGGAATACCTCATATTGAAGTTTAAACCAAAATTTGGCTTCCCAAGACATGGGATGAAGAGTCAAATCATTTTAACTCGTGTTAAAATATTTAACTCGTGTTAAAATATTTAACTTGAGTTTAATACGCGTTAGCTAAGCGGCGCTTAAAACTCGCCTTTATGCATACGAGTTAAAGTTAAGCGGTGTTAACGATTTAACACCAGTTAGCCAACACATATTAACGACTTCACACGTGTTAAAGCTAGCGATCTTTATGCATAACGTACTAAATTTCTAAGATGAATAAATAAAACAGGTGTGATCACCATAGAGACGTTATTCAAGATGTTTATTAAAATGAAAATATGAAGAAAAAAATTTGGATATGGCTTTCAAGTGAATAAAATTTTCGAAGAAAACGGTAGAAAAAGACTTTTTTACATATCACAAAATAGAATGACATTTTCTAACGGCGCACCAGAGTAATATAAAAAACTTTTTTCTATTTTAGAACGCATAAAAATGCATCTCCGGATAGAGAAGTCTATAATTTAATCAAAGCAGTTTTTTTGTGCCAAAACAAGGTTTTTGGCACAAAAAAATTTGAGCGTCTCTCTGGTCCTCTTTTAAGCTGGATATCAAATTTTCTGAAGAATAGATTTCAAAAAGTTAAAATTGGAAACTCCCTATCATCTAAGCTCAAAGTGTCTGGTGGTGTGCCCCAAGGTAGTGTATTAGGTCCGACTTTGTTTCTTTTGTACATAAATGACATTATTGACAATATCAAAAGTGAAATTTTTCTTTTTGCAGATGATCTAAAAATTTTCAATGTATCTACAAATTGTATGATTCTTCAACAAGACCTCGATACTCTTTCGAATTGGTCCACCGTTTGGCAATTACCTATATCTACTACAAAAAGTTATGTCTTGTATTTGGGTGCAAAAAACCCATCGTGTCAATATACACTTTGTTATCAACATCTCCCATCAAACACAAGTTATGTTAAAGATTTGGGAATTCTTATATCTCCTAATATGAAGTTTTAAGAACACAATAGATACATGGTAAAAAATGCCTATAATAGGTCTACTTTAATTTTCAAATCTTTTGTCTCCCGTGAGAAAAATACTCTAGCAAAGGCTTTCGTTCAATATTAGGATACTGTAGTTCAGTATGGAATCCGCATTTTTTAGCCGACGTAACGTTACATTGAAAATGTTCAACATAGATTTACAACAAAGATTTTTGGTCATAAATCTGATTTATCCTATGAAGATAGACTTCAAAGGCTAGGTCTACACAAGTTTGATATTCGTAGATTAGAATCTGCCCTCTGTACTATGTACAACATAATCCACAAAAAAACAATTCTAAATCCTGATGACTTTTTTCGTATAAACAGCAATACGCGTTGTAATCATGATCTAAGATTGACGATAAAGTCAGTTCATACCACTGCTTGCCAGTTTGATTTTTTAACCGTTATATTAATGTCTGGAACTCTTTATCTCTCAATATTGTTAATTCTCCCAGTTCGCACATCTTCAAAGAAAAAATTAAACTTCTAAACTTTTCAAGTAACCTTTGCACCCTATTGCTGCATGATTTATCCATTTCTTAAAATATTTACATTTCCTGCGAGTCGATTCACTAATCTTATTCTTTATATGACATTATGTATTTCACTTTGCATTTCTCTTTCGTTTTGTTTTGTGTAACAGCAATAAATATTTTTCATTTCATTTTCATTTCAAAAATTATGGCTGGTCAACCATTAAATTTCCTTAATTTTTAGACGTTTTAGGAGCTGAAAATGCAAAAATTTCTCGGCGCTTTGCGCCGAGTCAATGAATCCTATTCGTATATATTTGACCCCAACGCGAACGATTTCTCTTTGAATAGTGAATTAGTATCGTTGCAACAAACCTTTTGGGCTGTCAATGACTGATGAATGAGAAGAAGTTCTGAATAAGGTAAAGTGGGATGACTTTGATCGGGGGCGACTTTGATCAGAGCATGGCATTTGATAACTTTTTGAGATCAGCAGGTCATTTTTTCTGTGTTTAGACAACCTCACAACTTGGCCAACCCTGTACCCAAAATCATTTACCCCCCCCCCCCCAGTTTAAAAAATTGAAAAAATTTGCAAAAAAGTGTATGTTTTTTGGCCTTTTTTGGGAAAAATTTCGACTTTTATCTACCCCCCCCCCCCCAACTGGTCGGAGGTCTTACAGGTATGGCGCGAAGCGCCCGAAAAATTTGAGATTTGGACCTCCTAAAATGCACTTTTTTAATATGAAAACCCAAAATATTTCTTCCACATTTGAGGAAAGACCTCAAAAACTTTTTCCACATTCCAGATTTTTTTCCACATTATAGTGCAAATCACCGTTTTTTTCCTCAAATGGGGTCTTTTGAGGAAAGAAAATTTCGAAATGAGGAAAAAAAATTTAGGATATGGTTCTCATTGTGGAAAAAATTTTGGGGAACTCTAAACCGAAAAGATGCGTTTTGGTGGACTTTAAATGGTCAAAATCTCAAAATTTTCCGGCGCTTCGCGCCGGTCATGGGTATAATCTTAACTATTTTGTATCAGGCGCGGCCGTTAGCATATCTACTTCGACTTACTAATTAATGCTCAACAGTTTCCATCAATCAAGTTAGCTCGTTTCATTTTCTAATCGTTTACAGTCAATTATATCGTCGAAAATAGATTTTTCATCAAGTCTCTCAATTGTTTTTCTCGATGATTGGAATTTTTTAAACGTTTGCAATCTGAACTTTTGCGTTTATTGAAGGTGGAAATTGAAGACTTACTCTAGACCGCGATTCTAAAATATTTGTTCACGAATTATCTGTTGGAGAGATTTATTTTTCAGCGTTTTAGAATACAAAAACCCGAAAATTTTCCCGGCGCTTCGCGCCGGAATGGGAAGCAAATTACACTTCATCAGTCTGATTTTAATTTATTTCCCAACGTTATGAAGGTTCATTTTCCAGCGTTTTAGAAAGTGGAAATCACCGTTTTTTCCCCTCGAAGATTTTTTCCACATGAGAACCGGACCCAAAATTTTTTTCCTCATTTTCCAAAAATTTTCCACATTTTTAAAAACGCTTATAATGTGGCTACGGATGGCTTTTTATGCATTTTAGGAGCATAGCCAAGCGTTTTTTTTGTATTTGGAGTCAGAAACCTGCAAAAAAGAGAAAAAAATTGAGAAAATTCTAGTTATATTAGCGAAAATGAGCTCATGAAGAATATATTGGTGTTCTACAGGAGCGGGTGAAGCATGTTAACGAATAACGATAAAGTTCTCAGGAATTTATCCGCTATTAAAATTTCTATGGCTCTCATTAGAACATACCTGTACTTGGGGGGTTGGGGGGGACCCCCCCCCCAACTTGGCCAACCCTGTACCCAAAATCATTTACCCCCCAACCCCCTCCCCCCCCCAGTTTGGGAAAAATTAAAAAGAATTTTCAAAAAAGTGTATGTTTTTTGGCCTTTTTTGGGAAAAATTTGGACTTTTTTCTACCCCCCCCAACCGGTCGGAGGTCTTACAGGTATGTATGTGAATCAGGTTACGTCTCACTGAACTATATCACACGAAACATAGATTTTCTGATAGGAAAAATAATGCTGATTCTGAATATAATTTTGTTTTTTTACGATGTGTAGTATATTTAGAGCTATCTGTTCCAGAATACGAACTATTCAATTATCACGTGAATCGACGTGATTCTGAAACGCTGGAAAATAAATCTCTCCAACAGATAATAATCATAAACAGAAGTTCTAAAATCGCAGTCTAGAATGATGACTTCAATTTCCATCTTCAATAAACGCAAAAGTTCAGGTTGCAGACGTTTAAAAAATTCCAAACATCGAGAGAAAAAATTGAGAAAATTGATGAAAAATATCAATATTGGGCGACATAATTGACTGTTAACGATTAGAAAATCAAACGAGCTAACTTGATTGATAGAAACTGTTGAGCATTAATTAGTAAGTCGAAGTAGATATGCTAATGACCGCGCCTGATAGAAAATAGTCAAGATCCTTTCAAGTCCACCCCAAGGCCCAAAATGCATCTTTTTGGTTTGGAATTCCCCAAAATTTTTTTCCTCATTTCCAAATTTTTTTCCTCAGAAGACCCCATTTGAGGAAAAAAAAACGGTGGTGACTGGTGCAAATGTGGAAAAAAACAGTGGTGGTACGCCATCGAGAAATTCGATTGTCACAGTAAAGACAATGCTCTTAGGTCTTATATGTGCAGAGTATTGGCCATGCCTTAATCGGCGAAATTAACAATTGAACCATTAGGCCCGGTTCATATTTCTGCTCGGCAAGCACAGCATGCTCCGAGCACAGCTCGGTCGAAGATGCTCGGCGAACAGCATGCTCGGTGTTGGTTCGTACTCCGCAAACAAATTTTTCACCTAAAATGCATACTAATTTCTTTCCATGTAGGAACCATAAAATCAGTACCTTGAATACTTATAGTCTGTTTTTCTTGAAATGCTTCTAATTGATGACAGTGGAAAGCAAGTAGTATTTCAGATTTTCTGATAAACCATATATCATATAGTAAAAGGAAATTTGTGAGCGTACTGACCTAACTTTTAACAATTTTTCGAGTGAAAAATTTTACAGTAAGCGCTCTATGTAAACGATTTTGACAACGATACTGATTTGTGTCTTTTTTCTGCTTTCGAAGCATTTTATAAAAAACAGACTATAGAATTCTCTTTGAAGACAGGGCCGGTTTCATCAAAGGTTTCATCAAAGAGACCTAAGCTCCAGCTGAGCTGCAGCTTAAGGTTCAGCTTAACTCTATATGTTATACCATGGTCGTTGCAGCAGCTCAGCCGTTGCTTAACTCGTACACAAAACATGTCGAGAAATTTAAGCTACGGCTGAGCTGCAGCTAAGGTGCACCTTAACGGCAATGCTACAACTATAGAGTTAAGCTAGAGCTTAAGCTGCAACTTCTTTCTCGATATGTTTTGTGTAGGCATTAAGCTGCAGCTGAGCTACATCTTAACCTTTCGTGTGCAGAAAATGTTTCCATGGCGCATTGCCCGGATTTTATCCCAAAACTTTTCGTTCGATCGATTTTTTCACAGTCATTAGTAGTGGTTTATCAACTAGAAAAAATTTCACTATTTGTTGGAACTTTGCCAAGTAGCTTGCATAAGCAGTTTTGGAAGTTTGTTAAACTACTATTTATGTTTTTATGTCAAAATGGTTGGCCGTCTCCATTTGCCTATTAGAGAGGAGCAACAGCAGTATCTTCAGAATAATCGTATTTTCATGATAGATGCAATCCTATCGATTTCTATGATGATATCGAGCTTTGTTCAAAGATATCGATTCGATCGCACTTCAATTTTCTATTTGACTGAATTGTTGTCAGATGATCTGTGCCATACTCATCGAATAGAAGTCCCATGCCTGTCCAGCAAGTTATGGTTGTGCTTCGATATTATGTAACTGGAACATTTCAGTCGTTTTGTGGTGACGATTTTGGAGTTACAAAAGCTACTGCAAATAGAGCTTTATGAACTGTGACCTCGGCTCTTGTTTGGCTATTTAATCAACTTATTATATTCCTTGATGACGAATCAACAGATCTGTTGAAAGGAAAATTTTTTGGCCTCACAGGCTTTTCCGGGGTTTTGGGTTGTATTTGATGGAACCCACATTCGTATCCAAAGGCCCTCCGCTAATGAAAACGAGTACATAAATCGCGAATTTTTTCCCTCAATCAGTGTTCAAGGCATTTGTAACAGTGATTGCAAATTTTTGAACATTGTCACAAATCGTCCAGGATCCACCCGTGACGCATTCATATGGTTGACAGGTGGGATATTCTCAGTTCCTCCATGGATGATGCGATGGTTATTCACTGGGAGAGAGTGGTTATCCCTGTAAACCATGATTATTTACACCATTTGGTGATTCGCAGAACTACAGGCAGAAAAGATACAATAAAGCACACAGGTATACTATTTAGTGAATGCATGAGTCATCAGCAAAAAAGAAAATCTATTTGAGTTAGCCAATGAAGAGAAAGTTAATCATCTAAAATTATCTTTTTAAACAGACTCCAACAAGACCCATTAATAGATTGATATCCGGTCAATTGGATGAATTCTAGAAGAAAAATCCTGCTCACTTTGAAAAGTCACTGATTAGTATTGTCACGCGCTGCTCAATTTTCCCCAACGTCACGTGATCCAAATCATGTTGATATTTTGTTTTCCTTCACGTTTCTGTTTTACAACTCATCCATTTTCTGTTTGTTTTGTTTATTATTTTCTGCACATGCATTTTGTGTTCGTTTTTATATTTTTTATGCATTTTATGTTTCGTTTTATTGTATTTTTTATTTTTCTATGCACGCGGGCTACAGTACGCCCTTTAGCTATAAACTTCCCCCAAAATGTACTTCACGGGCACATGGCTATTTTTGGTGCATTCCATACACCTCTTATCACAAAAATTAGCGTCGTTTTTGTTATGCAAAAACGACTAGCTAAGAAGTTTAGCTAAAGATGCTCATATGCTTAGCATAGGCACTGCAGTCGGCCCCAATGCTAAATGCATGTGAGCAAAAAATGTCTATGTGCTCATAGGCGTCTTCTGCATTGCATCTAGCTGCAGAAGTTAGCTTGGACGCCGATAAACTCCACCCAAGCTGGTGCTGTAGCCAAACATGTCCTTAAAAGGACGTGTTTCTTTAATTTTTCGCTCTCTTTTGGCTCATTCTGGGTTTACCCCTACGTGTGAATTGTTGTCAGCATCCACCGCCTTTCTCCTAATTTTAATAAATTTGAATATTCTTCTTCTTGTTGCGTTCATTGCCCTATTCTACCTACCATACCGGTCGCTCATTCATGCCAGGTTACCAACTGCACCCGAATGATAGAAAATAATCGAGAGTCGCCTCCCGATCGCCAACACCCATTGTTAGAGAACCGAGTGGATCACATCCCCGTTTGTTGCCCGAAAACTGAAAGTTCCCAGGGACCTGCCGCCCATTTCGTCGAACCCTTTGAGGAACACGACTAGGTGAGTCTTCTCAGGGCATTATTGTTATTGTGGGATATTTTTGGGGAACCCTTCTTGAGTCGGTTTCCCTGGTCTCCCCAGACAGGTAGAGCTCTCACCTCTCAGGTTTGGGCTAAAAAGGGACTGTCTGATTCATAATCGGGTTCCACAAATCAGGTCATTTTATGGGTGGCCTTGTCCCCACTCTCACTGAGCAGGACTCGGGGATTGTCACACCTAACCTGGCGGCGTTGTCCATTACCCTACAGCAAGACCCCAGGACAGCACCAGAGTACCCTATAGGTCTTCCTATAGCCAGTACTAGCCGGGTTAGGCCCCCAACTAGTGGAAAATAGCCAGTGTCCGTCAGGAGTCATAGCCTATTACTCACTGTGATAGGGTCAAACTGATATGGTTTACCATCAATGTGACTGGGAAACAACGTTTTCCACCTGATGCGACACCCAATGCTCCATTAATGTGACAGTATCAAGCACTTATCCGGGTGGGGTCAAACACTTTCTGGGTGAGGTTAAAGCTATGCAGGTAGAACGTTCAAAATCCATCAAAAATCGAGGTCCATGGGGGCGTTCATACTTTTTTAACCTTCGTTCATTTTTTCAAAAAATTTTCATACAAGTTCATTAGGCTGTGAATGATGGTTGAAATTTTCGTTGAAAGGGACACAATATTGTGCGACGATTTCCAAGTAAAAATGTACTAAAGGGTACCACAATCGATGGAACATAAGATTTTTTTTGCATTGTGAATCTTCAGTGTCTCAAAGATTAGCAAAAATAGGTGACGTTTTTTTTTTGTTGATTACGGAGTTTGTTTTGACTCATCTTTACAAACTTTTTTTACAATCTCAACTCGTGTGAAAGTTGAGCAGGCATTCGTCATCCTTTGAACGCCATTTTCATTTGATGCAGAGTGAAATTGAAAAAAAAAATCGTTACCACTTGAAAAAATTTGTTACCACTTGGAAAAAATCGTCACCTTTGAACATGATGCTCTACATTTTTTTAAGAAGCATCGCCAAGATTTCAAGTTGCTTCACAAAAATTTTAAGATGCATCTTGAAAAATCAAGGTGTAAGAGTTTTTCGATGTCCGATTTTTTTTCAAATTCATCACATTTTTTTCAAGTGCATCGCATTTATTTCAAGATAATCCTGGAAGAAAATCAAGATGCATCTTAAAAAAAATCAAGATGACTGGAACATCAACGGATGAAAATTTCTAAGACTAGCTAATCAAAAGTGTTGCTCCGCCTCCTATGCAGAAAGGTTTTTACGGAGGATGGCACAAGGCGGGTGGGGGTATTTTGGACGGGGAATCCAATGGACATATTGGTTTTCCATAAAAAATTTTTATTTCTCGAGATTTTTCACAAAAACGTCATAAATGCTTGTTTTTTACCCAAAAGACAGTAACTCTGGAAAATGATCAACATTTTGGACTTTGTCTGTTCTATGATCATTTCTTACCTGCTCAGGAACCTGACAGAAAAACGAAAATTTGTATCCTTTTTCGTAATTACTGAATTTTTGGTGAAAAACAAACATTTTTGACGTTTTTCGGGACAATGTCGGAAAATAAAAATTTTTATGGAAAACCAATATGTCCATCAGGTTTCCCGTACAAAATAACCTCCTCCCCCTTCTGCCATCCCCAAGCAAGGGCTCCTTTGACCAGCAAGCCGTGACATCCGAAATCCACTTTGAAGGGTTGCTGTTATAAACATAGAAGACGGAGCAAGGCTTTTGATTGGCTAGTTTCAGAAATTTTCATCCTCTGATGTATTGCCTATTTTGATTTTTTCAAGATGCCATCTTGATTATCTTGAAATTAATGCGATGCACTTGAAAAAAATGTGATGAACTTGAAAAAAAAGTTGGGCATCGAAAAACTCTTACATCTTGATTTTTCAAGATGCATCTTGAAATTTTCGTGAAGCATCTTGAGATTTTTTGGATGCATCTCGGAAAAATGTACTGCATCGTGCTCGAGGGTGATGATTTTTTTCACATGGTAAGTAGTAGGAGGAGTTCATAAGGATAACATTACACACAAAACATGCCCCACATTAAATTATAAAATTCTAGTTCCATTCTGTAGTCTACATCGGTTTACTGCAGCTTCTTTATCACAGAATTCTCGTTTTATTCTGCAGTCTACGTCAGTTTACTGTATCTTCTCTACTACGACTCATAATCAAAAACCATATAATTCTGATGAGTTATACCAAAAACATTTTCTTAATTGACCTTTCATATCTAGTGTTGGAACAGTTACTCTTACTTCCTAGGAATAAGTTTATATTGTTTGACCTAATAAAAATATGCATAACAATGGTTGTAAAATTTTTCGGTCCTTCAGATGTATCACTGAAGAAACAATTCAACTTTATAATAGTAAAAATGCATCTTCTACAATTATTTTTGATAAATTCCTTCAAACCTGTTGACACAACATTCTTAATCGAGCCATTCTTCTAAAACTGACAACAACGCCAAATTTCATGGTTATATATCTTCTATCTCCCATGACCTAATAAAAATTGTGTATACTGATTTTCCAGATCTGGTTTTCAGAATTTCTCTCGCTTCCTAGGAATAAGTTTCTATTATTTGACCAATAAAAAATGTGTATTCTTATGAATCATGCCAAAACTGTTTCTTAATTGACCTTTCATATCCGGTTTTGAGACAGTAACTCTTACTTCCTAGGAATAAGTTTATATTGTAATAATTATTTTTGATAAATTCCTTCGAACCTCTATTGAATCAACCTGTTGGCACAATATTCTTAATTGAAGCCCTTTTTTTAAAACTGACCTCAGCGCCAAATTGTGTGGTTATATATCTTTTGGCTTCTATGATCTGATAAAAACTGTGTATTCTGATGAATCATGCCAAAAGAACATTTCTTTTATTTTTTGGGTTTTCTATGATTTTCATTCTTCTTTCATTGCATTTTAGTTTCTTTCTTGTTGTTCTTTCTTTTTTTCTGGTTTTTATTTGGGTGGTACTTCTTTATTGGCTTTTTGCTTTTTGATTTTCTATGTCTTTTCTTCTTCTCTTGTTTCTATTCTTTTCTTTCGTCACTGATGGTTTTCTTGGATGTTTCAATTTATGTTTCTTTCTCCTTTTGTTTTCTTCATTATTTTGTTTTTGCTACAGTTCTTCTTTTCATCCTTTTCTTTGCAATTCTGTCTAGTCATTTTTTTGTTTCTATACTGTTTCTTTTCTTTTTTGTCTTCTTTCACACTTGAGGAAAATATCATCACTATTGCAAATCTGAATAATATTCCGACTTTTGATCCGTTTGTGGCAAAGCTGTTATAACTGGAGCTAAAAATTGCCTCAACATGTTGATTGAAAAATGTAAAGACATGATGCCCTATGTAGAATTTGTCTCGATATTTGTGACTCTTGTTCTACAAAGTTGAATTGTACTACTAGATCAAACAATTTTATTTATTTTTTCACTGATACATCTGGGGGACCAAAAAATATGATCAAAAAATTTTATAATCCTTGTGAAAGTTGTAACATGTTCATTAATAGAAATAGCGATATTTCTATTAATGTTATGAAAGGTCATGCTAATATTTATATGAATTTTGCGAAGCTTGCTCGAAAAAATTTGTAACTGCAGATTTATTGGAAAATTGTATCGTTTGGTATTGATTGAACAATAAAAGACTCAAAATACTAATTTTTTATCAGGTTAAACAACACAAACTTTCTCAAAACCGGATATGAAAGGTCAATTAGGAAAGAATTTTGGTGTGATTCATCAGAATACACATTTTTTATTAGGTCAAATAATATAAACTTATTCCTAGAAAGCAAGAGAAACTCTGAAAACTGAATATGAAAGATCAACTGAGAAATTTTTCGGCTTGATTCATCAGAATAGACATTTTTTATTAGGTCAAATAATATAAACTTATAGGAAGCAGAGAATTTCTGAAAACCAGATCTGGAAAATAAGTATACACAATTTTTATTAATTCATAGGAGACAGAAGATATATAACCAGAAAATTTGTGTTGTTGCCAGTTTTAGAAGAATGGCTTGATCAAGAATGTTGTATCAACAAGTTCAAAAGAATTTATCAAGAATAACTGTAGAAGATGCATTTTCACTATTATAAAGGTAAATTCTATTACTAGATCAAACAATTTTAATTGCTTCTTCACTGATAGATCTAGAGGACCGAAAAATTTTATAACCCTTGTGAAAGCACATTTTTCTATGAAAGGTCAAACAGTATCAACTTAAGCCTGGGAAGCAAGAGTTACTGTCTCAAAACTGGACATGAAAGGTCAATTAAGAAACAGTTTTGGCATGATTCATAAGAATACACATTTTTTATTAGGTCAAATAATATAAACTTATTCCTACGAAGCGACAGAAACTCCGAAAACCAGATCTGGAAAATCATTATATACAATTTTTATTAGGTCATGGGAGACAGAAGATATATAACCACAAAATTTGGCGTTGTGGTCAGTTTTAGAAGAATGGTTTGATCAAGAATGTTGTGTCAACAAGCTCGAAAGAATTTATCAAAAATAATTTTAGAAGATGCATTTTTACTATTATAAAATTGAATTGTTTCTTTAGTGATACATTTGGAGGACCGAAAAATTTTATAACCCTTGTGAATGCACAGTTTTTTAGTTCAAACAATATAAACTTATTCCTAGGAAGATAGAGTAGCTGTTCCAAAACTGGATATGATAGGTCAATTAAGAAAAAGTTTTTGGTATAATTCATCAGAATTATACAGTTTTTGATGATGAGTCATGTAGTAGAGAAGATACAGTAAACTGAATTAGACTACAGAATAAAACTAGAATTCTATTGTAGAGAAGCTACAGAATACCAACGTAGAATGAAACTAGAATTTTGTGGTAGAGAAGCTACAGTAAATTGACATAGACTACAGCATGAAACTAGAATCCTATACTATAGTGTGGAGTATGTGGTGTGTTAACTTATCCATACGAACTCCCCCTACTACTGTGGTGACAAAGTTTTTCAACTGGTCCTTCTCTCAGTGAATTTATCTCAAGAAATAGAGTATTCTATCTAACGATTTTGCTTTTGTGGAAGCAACTGTCACACTGTAAAAAAGTATAAATTCATTACAACTTTCAGGTGGTTTAGTAGAAGTGCTCAATAAACGAATTTGAAATACACTCACACAAATGCACAGCCTAATTCTTCACATTATTCGTCTTTGTAATCCAGACTCATTCCTTTAGTTGTGCTACTATTTGCAGAATAGACTAAAATCTTGCTCGCGCTGTGAGGGCATAGAGGATGTATTGATTCGTCTGCTAATACTAAACTATCAAATATCCACTTGTTAGGCTGCTGTTGTCTTAGATGATGATGTAACTGACCTTTGGGTTTAGACAAAGGAAGTTGCAACAGTTCTGACCGCAGGCTAACAAAACACAAGCACACCAAACTCTCTCACACAGACTCTCAGATACCTTCACCAGTACTTCGCTGAACCTCAGGCAGAACACCTTGGCACGTACCTTAGGAGCTCCTACCCAAGTCTCCAATCCTATCCTTTAAAAGCCTTCTCCTACGCTAACAAAACAATACAAGTTACTGTTCAAGTGTTGTATTGGAAAAATGAGATGATGCTGTCAATGAAAATATCAAAAATAAATATAACAAAGACGATAGGCAGCAATGCTAACATTTTCCAAACTAATCAACAGAATGGAAAATATGACAAAAATTCGCGAAACAGTGGCATCACAAATCCATGCAAATTTGTCTTTTCTTTCTTGCCACTTTTCGCCGCATCCACTGCCTGTGTGCTGACACCGGAAGTTGAACACATGCACCCAGAGTAACCCTGACACACTAGAGTTTTGGGTACGGCTGCTGCCCCTTGCTGATGCCCACTTATTTTGATCATGCTCCGCTTTTTTTAGTCGAACTTTTCAAATTAGACCATTTTTAGCTGAGTCTTTGATGTCATGCACTGCTTCAGGAAACCCCACATTTAATGAGGAAGTAATTTTTTCCCGAGCACGCTTTTTCTGCTTTTTAGTCATGATCGATGTGATAAGCATAATTTGCTCAATAATTTGGTTTGCCGATCAGTCCAGTTGCAAGCTCGCTTTTTTGTGGATCAAAAGACATCACATTAGGATAAAGAACATTGCAGACTGAATAAATCACCAGAACACATGTGACCAAAAGGCAACGAACTAATGAAGTGCCAAAAAGCTCATCCAAGAGTCGCCAGTACCAGTGAAGTTCTGACAAAAAGTGAAATTTTTTCTAGTTGATTGAAAAAGTCGATAATTGAACAGTAAGTTTTCAGGTAAAATCCCCTAAATACGCCATGGAAACATTTTTTTATAGGAACAGTTAACATGCAACTCAGCCGCCGCTTAAATCTTACACAAAATGTATCGAGAAAGTTAAGCTGCAGCTTTTCAATAATTAATTTTTTAAATATCGGTCGATGGTTTTGGATGAGTTACGATCGATAATACCCGGTGTTCTATAGGACTTCTTGCATTAATAAGTCTTGCATGTGATTATTTACTGGGCAAAAGTTAAGTCACTTTTAGTTATTTGTGATAAGAAAACCGTTGAATGTAATGTGATTTTTTCCTTCAATGCATTGTGACACAACGGTTGATGAATAATTTTTAGCCTTCACCTCCTGAAAAAGTATGATTGAAAAACGTTCAATTTCCATAATTCACGAAGAATTATTCAATAATATCATGTTATATGCAATTATGTGGCGTCCAAAACTTTTTGAGATAAAATACTGTTTCGAATTGAGTGTTCTATAATTTCTATTTTGTTCAAAAAGTTTAAAAAAATGTTCCAAACAAACATTTTTTTATATGTTTGTTTAGAACATTCTTTCGGCAGACAAGGAGGGCACGCCCTCTTTGGCTATCATTTCAGATTTTTTGATCTATATTTCCAATAATCGTGTAGTCTGTTCTTTATAAAATGCTTCCAAATAGATGAGTGACATAAATCACTGTTGTCGAAATCGTTTACATAGAGCTATTACTGTAAAATTTTTCGCCCGAAAAATTGTTGAAAGTTAGGTCAGTATGCTCATAAATTTACAGTCCTGTATGATATATTGTTTATCAGCAAATCGTCAAAATCTGAAATACTATATACTTGCTTTCCGCTCTCTCATTATTTAGAAGCATCTCAAGAAAAACAGACCATTGATCGGATTGATTTTCGTTTTTTGTCTTGAATAAGACAAAAATTTTGTTTCTTTTTCACTTCATTTGTTTCGTCTCATTTCTTGTTCCTCAAAACAGCAATTACTATTTGAAAGCAATAGTCATTTCTCATTTTCAATGTTTATTTTACGCTAAATGTGGATGGTGAACAAGCATGTGACACCGCGAGTGTGTGCTTGTGTTACATTTATGAACTGAATTTTATTTTTTTGACCCTTGACCTGGTTTGCTAGAGTTCCCGACTTAGTATATTTTTGCTCTGACCCGATCCGATGTTCTCTGGCCTGTTACATCCCTATTACCAGCCGATCAGAGCGCGCTAATCTCAATTTTAGATAAATTAGCCCCGTCTTTGACGTGCTAACGTGTTGTTCATCGAACATGCTCAGCGAGCAGCTTGCTCGGAGCTGCATCCGACGAGCAACAAACGGAAGTATGAATCGGACTTCACAAATGTACTCGATTCATTGTCTCAATTTTTAAATGTAGTCTTTTATGGCACAAAAAAATTTGGAATGGCACAAAAAATTTTGAGTGTTTGTGCCAATTGGCAAAAATTTTTTGGCTGGTCAAACATTAAATTTCCTTGATTTTTAGACGTTTTAGGGGCTGGAAAATGCAAAAAATTTTCGGCGCGAGGCGCTGAAAATTTTTTTCCATAGATAGATAATTTTTATTCATCATTAGAAAAAATAAATTCAGGAAAGAATAAAGAAAAAAATATTATCACGAGCTTAAGGGCGATTAGTATCGTGCGGATATAAGCTCAAAAACTCCATGCATCGTTTTTTGAATATATGAACATTAAGAGCGGATGTAACATGACTAGGTTAACATATTCCAGGTATCAATATATCTATTACAAAAATCTTTTTCGAGTAATCGCATACGAGATTTTGACTTATACAATTTATGTGGGTTGTTGATACGATAATTAAAATTACTGTATACAAAAAAATTATTTGAGTCCAAAACACCATTACAGATAATAGAATAAACATAGCATAAATCAGTTATAGTTTTCCTAAATTCAAGAGAATGCAGACTGGCGGACTCCAATCTTTCTTGATAATTCCTAGAGTTAAAACCATATAATCGCTTTGTGAACCATCTCTGAACTTTCTCTACCCTTTGTATTTCATCTATTAGATAATGATTCCAAATAGGACTACCATATTCACGGATTGGGCGAACATAAGTTTTGAATGCCCTGATTTTTATTTCATTTATATTTGAGTTGAACATTTAAAAATTAGATTTGATACCCCAGAAACCTTCTTGATCATGTAATCACAGTGCGGAACAAAACTGAGTTTTTCATCAACATAAACACCAAAATCTTTCATTTCAGTGACAGCATCAAGATTAAATTCACCAATTTCGTACTGATTGGATGAATTATTTTTCCCCAAATGTAAAACTGCACATTTAGGCAATGACATACTAAGTTGCCATTCCTCAGACCATTTATAGAAACCATTTAAATCTTCTTGGATTAATACTGTATTGCATGCATCATTAAAGCAAATATCAGTTTTAATTATATCACTCAGATCATTTATAAATGTCAGGAACAATGTTGGACCTAACACACTTCCTTGAGGAACACCACTAATTATTGGAGTTGGAGCTGAAATGGTATTACTTAGTTTTACACATTGAGTTCTATTTGTAAGGAAGTCACAAATCCAATTCATTGTGAATTTATCAATTTAATGTCCTTTTAGTTTTTGTAAGAGCTTTGAATGTGAGACAGTATCAAATGCTTTCTTAAAATCGATGTATACAACATCAACAGGAGCTTGATCATCCAACTTCTTAACCCACTTAGTTTTACATTCAAGAAGTTGTAAGACACATGATTTATTCTTTCTGAATCCAAACTGCCTACTACTGAATAAGTCATATCTGTCAAGATGATCTACAATATCCTTATTAATTATTCCTTCCATGATTTTGTATGGTACACAACAAAGTGATATGGGCCTGTAGTTTTCAACTTTGCCACGGTCCCCTTTTTTGAAGATTGGAACAATGTATGATGTTTTCCATAAATCAGGTAATGTGCCAGTCCTATAAGAAACCCCAAAGATAATACTAAGAGGTTCAGCAAGAACAAGGTGTAACTTTTTCAGAAAGTAGGCGCACAGACCATCAGGTCCAAAGGAAAATGTGGGTTTTAGATTTTTCAGTGTCAACAAAACTTTGATAAAATCAAATTTAACTGCCTTGAGATATTCAAATCCTTTACCAAGAAAAGGAGGACTTTTTCCATCATCAACAGTAAAGACAGTTGCAAAATATTTATTGAGAATATCACATTTGTCAAAGCCACTACTAACTTCAATATTATGATAATGCAATGTAGGGATCATTTCTCGCTTTACAGTTTTGCTGTTGACGAATTCATAAAACTTTTTTAAGGAGGGGGATTTCAATAGAGTTTCTTCTTTCTTAGCATAATGGATATTCATTTCGTTTTCAAGTTTCTTTGAAATTAACTTCAATCTGTTCTTGTTTTCAGTATTTCTGTTGTTGGCATATATAGTCCACAATTTACGTTTTCTCTTTTTTAGTCTTCTCAACAATAAAGGTAGTTTTTCCCGTTTCACCTGTTCTTTTCTTCTTGGTACAAATTCATGAATGAAACCTCCTAAAACTCTTAGAAAGACTTGATAAAAATGATTGGGGACAATGCAATTATTGAAAAGAGTATTCCAATCCACCTTTGCTAGTATGATCTCGAGAGATTGATAATCAGCATGGATAAAATCATAAGGTTGAACATTAGATATTTCCTTTAACCTTGACTCGTACTTTAGTCTCTGAAGAATATCAAATTTAACCATATTGTGATCACTGGTAGAAAAGTTTTCCACAACAGTAACATTGCCTAGCAAGTTTGGATGATTACAGAACACCAGATCAAGAAAATTTTCTCCTCGAGTAGGGTCTAACACTAATTGTTCAAATCCCTAAATTAAGAACCAATTATTGATGACTTTATAGAGTTGGTCCATTTTGTCTTGGGAGCCATAATTTTTCAGCAAGGGCAAATTGAAGTCACCCAAGATAATATATCTATTATTATCCAACACAAGGGTTTCTACTAATCTGGTTAAATTATTCAATATATTGATATCATTTCTAGGTGGCCTGTAGAACAAAATGAATCTTGTTTTATCCGAAAAAAAGGTTGTTTCAACAACTAGTACTTCAGGTAGAGAAAGTTTGAGTGGAATATTTACAAAATTCAAGTTTAACTTTTTGTGAGAAACAATAGCAACACCACCAGTCTGATTTATCCTATCACAGCGTAAGATGTGATTATGAGAACTTTGACAAATGAGAGAATCAATGAATATAATATTTCCTATTCATATATTTGACCCAAATGCGAACGATTTCTTTTTGAACAGTGTATTAGTATCGTTGCAGCAAACTTTATCGGCTGTCAAGACTGATGGATGAAAAAAAAATTCTGAATCTTCCTCTCTTCATTCAGTCGGATTCGGATTTAAAACTGAAATTCTTACTTTTTGTGTTTGATTGATTCAAATAGAAAAATCGATATCGTTGATAATGGTACAATGTTTTGATCGAAAATTAACACTATTTTCGACTTCATTTTCTCTATTCTTTACATGGTTGTTAAATATAAATAACATAAGATATTCATTCATAGTCAAAAATTGAAGCAATTTGAACTTCCTGAACAATTCTAGAGCTATTTAAATTGTCTCAGCATTCCATTTCTTTTTGGGATTTCGTGAACTATTTTGTTGCACAGTTTTTTCTTTTATCACTGACATGGTTAGCTGAAAAATAGGTTGGGCACGATTTTTACAAAAAATTAATGCATTAAACATTAACTTTTTATCAAACTTTGGGCCTAAAACTTTTCCGCAGTTTTCAGTATGTCTCTAGTAAAAAAAATTTTTTTTGAGCTATTGGCACAAATTTTTTTGGCCTCTTGTGCCAGTTGGCAAAAATGTCCGCGCACAAAAAAAAATGCTGGCTCGAGCTCAGTCGCTGCCAAATTTTTTCCAAAAAGCATACTTGCATTGTCACAGCAAATTTATATTTTGTAAAATACTGATAAATGAGTAGAAAATCTGAATATCCTCTGTTCATTCAGTGGGATTGGTATTGAAAAATCCTCATTTTTGGTGTTTCCTACAAATAGAAAAATTGATATTGATGTTGGCACAATGTTTCAACAAAAAATTTGCCCACTTTTCCACTTAGTTTTTGTTGACATTTTGTGGATTCAAGCATTCAGAGCTTCTGTTATGTGTATGAAATCTGCCATCAATTTGATTGGTCGAAAAATTTTATACCTTCAATTTGATTGGTCGAAAACTTGTGGGCAGTAGTAGCTAGATGTTCTCGAGTCCATCTAGCCAAAACCCACGTAATGGCTAGATGGACTCGAGCCCACCTAGTCAAAAACGGCAGTGTCTATTAGCCAGATACTGCGAATATAATTTTTTATATCTGCAGTATATGTTTAATAGTGCCTGCTATATAGGGCCTACTAATAGCCGTCAGTGTTACCAACTTCTGCCCTCAAAATCCCCCCAAAAAAACCCCAATTTTGGGAAAAAACCCAAAATTTTCAAAACGCATATGTATGGAACAATGCTCAATTTAGCATAATTGTATGATAAAACAACACATTCTTCAGAATTTTTATTCAAATTTCATCCAGAACTTCATCGACTTCATTAGCACACACAATATCATCATTATCATTTTCAAACTTTTTAAAATCATACATTTTTACAATGAAGTTTTTCAACATTGACTGAGTTACATTCATGGAAAAACAACTTTCACCACGCAGAGCTAAACAATAACGAACAGTCAAAATTTCATCGAGCATTTCAACACTCATACGATTGCTCAACTTATTTTTCACTACATTCATAATCGAAAAAACTCTTTCGACAGCAGTGTTCGAAAATGGAAGCTCCATACAATATAATGATTGTTTAAAGCTTTTAAAAATATTTAAATTGTGAATGTACATAGCCACACCGAATTACCTGCAGTGTGTAAATAGGTGCTTTTCGCACAAAAAGGTTTTGAAAATTTTCATCTGTTCATCTTAGTGACTTTTGATGAAGACATATTTTGATTTCAAGTAGGTAATATAATTTTCTTGACTCAGTTTTTAAAAGTGTACATATAATGATGTATAGGTACATTAGTTTGGCATGGACTAATGACATGTGCATTGTGCGTAAGTTTATGCAATATTGTATACATTCATATGTAATATACGTACTTGTGCGGCAGCTTCCAACAGACAAGTAAAACAACGTTCTTTTAGCTGATGGTGATCTGCGGGTGAAATAGATGAATCGATAAAAGAAATAAATTTGTAACCATAGTAGACCGATTTCGAACTCATCAAATATCTTTGATATTCAAATGAATACAATTGATCAGGGACAATAGTATTCAATTGTTGCGGTAGAACAATCTTCTCCAATATTCTGAAAGTAAAATTGAGTTACATAATATATAGTTATAGTGAGCGAGTATTCACTTTTGATAAAGCTAATTTTCAAAAAAAAAAATGCTGAAAAACGTCAGAATACTCGATAAACTCTCGATAATTAGGAAAGAGTCCAAAAAATCTTCATAGTTGCAAAAAAATATTAGACTACAAAAGAAGAAAAAGCACTAAAGAAAAATGGTGATGATGAATGATACTTTATAAAAAATACAGTATTCTACTTTAAAAAGTAATTACTACTTGCTGAACAGAATCCCCAGAAAACCCTGAATTTAAAAAAAAAACCCGAAGAAAACCCTACACTATGTAAAACCCAAAAAAAAACCTCAAATTGAAAAGAAAACCCCAAATTTTGCGGAAAAACCCCGCAGTAGCCGTACGGAAAGTACAGTAAATCTCAAAAGACTTATTTTTTTCATTAAAAATTACAACTTGCCGATCAGATCGCGCATTTGTCAATTGTCCCTCATTCCATCTAGCACATTTCAGACACTTTATTTTTTGATTATTATCACTATTTGTATACACATTCGTTAAAATTCATTCGAGTTACATGATAAAGTCGTTCATCTCAATATATGAGGAAACTGTAATGAAAAGGGTAGTCAACTTGAGGACGCCCATATTATTGAGATTTACACCACCCACAAGATCAAAATATTTTTCTCCTGGACGTCTTGGAGATGTAATTCCAAATAGTTTTTTAAATTTATGGCCTGGATCCAAATTTTACACTCCTGAAACAATACTTTTGGCTTCAAAAATATAATTTATTGCAGTATAATGCATTAACAAACCAAAATTTTTCCTAGTTTCAATTGAACCAATAGTGTAATTGGGATTTTCGGGGTGCAAAGGTTTTGGATCATGGGGAATTTCATAAACGTGGTCATTGCACAAAAAAGTCATCCTGAGTGTAAACAAATGTATTTCCGCGGATTTTTGGAGGAAGTCACTGTAAACAAAAAGATTATCCCCGGTGTAAACAAGCTCATTTTCATGATTCATTGGTGAAAGCGGTTTTTCACTTCACGCAAAAAATCATCCTTATTGTAAACAAATATGTTCGTGCGTTTTTTTTGCGGGGGGGGGGGGGGGGAGTTTTCAGCTATGGAGAATTCGATGGTTGGAAGCTGTCACATCACACAAATAAATATCCTGAGTTTAAAAGAATGTATTTCCGCGATTTTTGGTGGAACGTCGTTACAGAAGGAATGAATCCTGGTTTTTGAGACCAAAAGCCAAAAATGTGTACTAAAATTTTTTTTTCATACAATAAAAGACTCCCAATTTTGAAACTCTGGGGTGCATACCCCCCTATCACCCCTCACACTGATGTATGCTTCCAACCATACGGAACTTTTTTAGTTACCGTCAATTAAAGAGGTATCAACTTTGGTTGACCAATAAAATCCAACTCATCCAATTTTGAGGCGTATTCAGCGAAGAATTCGAACAAAACATTCCACACGGATGCCAATCATGTCCAATCATAGGAGTGGGATAGGTGCAGAACCCTGTTCCAAGATCCAGCTTCTTAGTTTCCTGCAAATGGTCTACTGACCTTGGTCTAGGTATTTTATGTATGATACAGATCACTGTTCGTGGAACAATGTTATTGATAATGCGTCTCGACACTACTATTACCTCCCAAAACTTATCATTATCAGCTTCAATGAGCAGGCAGTTCCCTATGGACAGGAGATATTCGTACACGTTGGTATTCTGAAATGACCTGTGATTTGAAATAACTCAAAGAGAAAAATGCTTGATATGTCATACTATGTTAATTTTGAAAGTTGCATATATTAGAATACAATCTAGAACAAACAATGTGGTTAGAAAAGATAATAAGTATGACAGAACATTATCACTAGTGAGTGAACAACCAAGAATATGTCATTTGATACATCCAAGATCATGCGCCAAAATATTCAGATTACTGATCTTCTAATTCGACTGGCCAAAAAGATCCTTGATATCTTCAAAATTAAAAATGTTACATCATCAACCTGCCACGTTTGAGAAAGGATCCAAAATGCAACAGGTTAGCATGAGACATAGATCAAGTTTAATATAGATCACAAACTCATATTAGACCCCTTCTCTCCTGCAGATTTATTGCAAACTTCTAAAACGAAATTTTTTTACATTCCAGAAAATTCTTGCGCTACAATTTGCTTCTTTCAGGAAACTTCAATCCCTCGCAGAACACTTTTTATCACTCAGGCAGCTGAAAGACGCGGAAATATAATAATCTTCAACCTGCACAGCGAATTTATGAGCTCTGAACATCGTCCACAAGATAAATATTTTGATCTTATGGGTGGTGTGAATCTCAATAATCTGGGCATTCTCAAGTTGACTAGTATTTTTGTTACAGTTTCCTCATATAATGAGATCGACAACTTTATCATGTAAATCGAACGGATTTTAATGAATGTGTATACAAATCACGTAGATTTTGGTGCGCATTTAAGAGTTATTAAGAGATACAGCATCAATCCGCGTGTCCCCTAGAACCTTGAACGCTAAGTACTTCCTTAGCTAAAGTAATATCCATCAAAACCTAATTCGAGTTTCTGTTGAAGAATATCAAAGGGAATGCTTCAAAATGATACATTTTCATTTCCGACACAGTTATATGATGTGACCGAAGCTTGTTTGACTTTTCTATCTGCTGCTTATGCATGATCTTGATAGCCGGAATCTAACGAAATCTTAGAATTTACAAAACTTCTTTCCATGTTCACTTTAAAAAGAATGTGCTAGCTTATTCGATAGCATTTTTAATTCTGTATCGTTGCATAGAATAAAAAGATTAAAAGAGTGATCGAGTTCAATGTAAACTGTCGAAAACAGAATAGCCTTAGTTCAACTCTTATCTACGGTGGGAATACTGACTCTATCCAAAAAAACTTCTTTGTGTTTGTCAACAATCTTTTTATCTTCAATTTGAGCCATAAATCATGAAAAATGGACAACTACAACAGAAGTTTTGTGCTTTAGAAAAAATTTAGGGTAACTGTAGATTTCAATTTCTGATAGATTCGCACCGTTTCGTACAATTTTTTGTCAGTTCTATTCATTTTATTACAAATTTACAGCAATATGGATTGGTCAAATTAGACTTCTCTGATGCGAAATTCTATTCTGCATTTGAGTAAACCTTTGTCGCGCTTTAGTTTTGAGTTGTTCTTGAGATATCCGTCGACGACTGACAATAACCCGGATTACGTTTGAACTTACGTGAAATGATAGCTATCAAAAAATAAAGTGTCTGAAATGTGCTACATGAAATGAGGGACGGTTGACAAATGCGCAATTTTCGATAAAAAAATGAGTGTTGTGAGATTTACTGTGATTTTCGTACGGCTAATAGTGGGCCCTGTATAGCAGGAACTATCAACAGTATACTGCAGATATAAAAAATTATATTCGCAATATCCGGCTAACAGACACTGCCGTCAAAAACACGCAAAACGGCTAAACGGGCTTGAGTTTTCCCTTAGTACAGTAAATGTGTGAATATTGAAAGCTGCGAGATAAATTTTAAAACGTACAGATCTGGAAGTTTAAGTTACAAATAACTATACAAATCAAACAAGTGAGTAAGTTTTCTTAACGTTTGCGGATGTCTAAACAGTGATGCATGCGTTGCATATAAGTTGTTCATTAATTTAGAAAAATTTGAAATTTAAAATCAGAAAATTGCAAATTGTGAAAATGGCGAGAAGGCGTCATTACGTGGGCATGACTGCCTTTATAAGGCAATATGTGATACGTTATGATCATTCTTATAATTTTATGTTTATTTTGTGCGAGCCGCCCGTCCGCCAGCCTTTGTTATTGTCCTTTTACGCCAATAAAGTGGGACGGACGATTGATGTTTATTTATCGATTGTTTGGTGGCAATCGAGATTTATATTGGGCCTATATACCTTTCTGCAGCAGCGTCTCACATCCCCGACTTTTACGAGAACTATTGGGTAAGGTTCTCTGGAGTATTCTGGTAGTTTTTCAGGTGCAAGCTGTTGGATTCCAGTTGCTGTATAGCAACTGAAGGTTGTGTTTATTTCTGCTTGAGAACTGTTGCACTGTGTTTAGTTGATTACTAATAGGAAGCTCCTTTGAGTGACCTACAGTAGTCGATTAGGTACAAGCCAATAGGACTTGAGTTATATTGCTGACGTCTTTTGACATAAGCAGAGAGATATAAACATAACAAGTGGTGGCTTCTAACACTTGCATCATTGAGAAGCACAGAGTCACCCAGAGTTCTGATATGCCTGAGGGTTTCTCAAAAAGAAGGGAAGTTGAGATGCCAAGTAAGAAAAGTGTGCCCAATTCTGGAATCAATTACGATATTGCCGATCCATTTATGGCAAAGATTCCAGTCGATTATTGTGATCAACTGCAATCAAATTACGATTATTATCACCATCGAAATTCGCCAAATTACCACAGATTTGATTGCGATTGGTGCCACAAAATCAATCAAAATATGGAGAAGATACAATTGATGATCAATTCATTATTTGCTATATTGTCCAAGATCAATGGCGACAAATGTCAGGAATCAATGGTGAGTGGTGAATATCTGAGATCAGTAGTTATGAGTCAAGGTGATCTGCAAGGCAGGAGTGTGGCAGAAAATTTGCCAATGACGTCTGCAAAGGCAATTGCTGATGACCAAAAGTTGCAGCAGTCCAGAGTAGATGAGTCAGTGCAAAAAGTTATGGCATTGTCTAATACTGCTTCATCCACTGTTATTGTGAAAAAACCTCAAGCTAAAAGGCAAATCAGCCCAAAAGCTGAATGTCATACAGTGAGATAAAACTTTCATGAAACAAGTGATGCAGCAACAGACAGTGATCAAGTCAGTAACAAAAAAGCTAGAAAGAGAAAGCATAGATCCAGGAAGATCAAAAGAGATATATCAGATTCTGATGGATCTGATTCCTCATTTGATGGATTTGAGCTTACTGTTTCAGATATAGCTAGAGCTGTTGAACCAAAGTTACTTCTTGATGACATGACAGAGCCACAAGTAGTCAGTTTTCTCAATGAGCTAGAAGGAGAATTTCTGTTGAATACCCCAGATAGGATCAAAATTGCAGCACTACGAAGACTTTCCAAAGGTGTACCAAAGAGTATAATCAAACACTGTACTTCTTACGGTATTGCCAGAAAGAAAATCATTCAAGTGTATGCACCAGGATACAATATCGGGATGCAGAAGAGAAAACTAGCTAATATTGAAATGAAACCTGATGAACATCCAGTTCAATTCCTCATGAGAATTAGTGAGTTGGTAGAAGCCATTTATGCTAATGAGTCAGAAGAGTTTAGAAATGGCTTGATTATAGAGACATTCATGTATAAGAGTTCAGAAGAGTTACAGATGGAGTTGCAAGATCAAAGTAATGAGTTTGAAAGCTGGCATGATCTTGCAGAAGAAGTTTATAAGATTGAGAAGCGGAAAAGTCTTGCTTCCAGAATTTATGAAGGAAAGAATGTTTCAAGTGTGGCAAAGGAGAAGAGGCAAGAAAGTGTAGCCAATGTGAACAGAAACATTTCGATTTACGCCCGAAAAAGGCAAAATTGAAGAAAAACTGATCTACAAAAAGCTACAACTGATACTTCAAATGAGAATACCGCTATACAGGGGATTCGAAAGCATATTCCTCAATCAGGAATAAACTTAGATGAACCTAATAGTGAATCCCTCATACTGAAGATATCTATATTGCTTGCCAAGATGATGCAAAGTTTCAAAAGTTTGTGTGAAAGGACTATAGCTAACAGCCAAGCTTTAAAAGACTTGACTGCAACTGTTGAGGAGGGAAAAATCCTGAATCATCAAGGTAGAAAAGTCAAGAAGCCATACTGTAATTACCATAGGAATTACTCCCATGATACATCAGACTGTCGAAGCCTGAATTTTATCAGGAACAGACAAAAGACAAAGTGGAAAAATGAATATGGTAGGGACAGTAGATTCGGTTGTGGTATACAGTCTAGACACACTGTAGGTAGTAATGCAGCAAATGTTGAGAGAGTTAATCAAGTCAGATACCTTAGAAATACTGCAAATCAAGATAAACATCAATGGTCTGCAAATTTTCAGGAATGTATCAGAGGAGAGAAGCTCAATATTCAGCATATGCAGCAATCACTACCTGTGAGTCAAAAGCTTAATTTCGTCAGTCCTATTTCAAAGCTGTCATCTGAGCCTCAGAAGCAATCAGTCACGTCTTTAGGGACAGATCTGAAAGCAAATTGTGGTGAAAATGTGATAGCTAAGAAAGAAGACAAAGGTGAAAAAAAGAAGCCAGAGGTGATAAATAGCATCATTGTACAGGATCAAATGCCACAGAGTGTTAAAGTGAAGGTGAGGAATGTGAATGGGGAATTGTTAGAGAAAGAAAAGTGTAAATTTGAAGTTCACTTCAAGTCAAACTGGACTCAAACAGAAGAAGTTGAACACCTGAATATGGTAAAACAACCTCAGAAGTTATGAGATCAGATGATTTTTGAAAGAACTGAGAATTGTGATTTGGAAATAAATCACCTCAAGGTAAATGAGGTATTCATGTTCAAAAGGAACTTTGATGGTGAAAGGTGATATGAATGCCAAAGGTGCCATAATCATCTGAAAGGAGGAACAGCACCTTACGGCAGTTCATGCAGTTGACACAGCTGCATAGTATTTTTGCATTTTATTTTTGTATTGTTACACTTCAAATTTTTAAATATTTCTGCACTCAAAATCAAATTTTTTTTTTCTTTTCAACTCTCAAATTTTTCAAGATTGTCTTACTGCCTTAATTTTGTCATTAGAAATTTTTAGAAATTTAGATTTTTTCCAAATTGAAAAACGAGTGAACAATTTGCTCGATCATGAAAAAAATCGTATTGGACGAGCACATCAGGCAAGTCAGCCAGGATATCGGCAATAAATTCAATTGTCTTTTCTATGCTGATGGTGAGTTTATTTTTTGAATTTTTTCAGCGGGAAGAGTCAGTCCATTTTAGGTGCTATGGGAATGATGACTTCATGCTCATACTGCTTAATGGGCGACCAAATGGCAAATGAGAAATGAAGTGTATCAGATGGAGTATGCTATGGAATAGTCAAGATGAAATTAAAGAGTCACGGCAGAAATGCCAGAACTTTAAATTTTGTCACTGACCAAACCATTTGCATTGTGTTATATGTTTAAAGCCCTTGGTTTCAAATTTTCTAATTTCAAAATTGAACCTGAAAGGGTTCTATCAAAATCAATTTTTGGAATTCGGAGGCATGGAGTTGTCAATAGAATGTTGGACAGAGACACTGCAGAGTCGAGTGGTAAGAGTTTGGATCGAGTGTGGGTATCCGTATAGGTGGCATTCTCCTTATTGTTTTACTAGCCAACCAAATTCTGTGACTATGGCACCTACCAATCACAATTTTCCCCCCGCATTGAAGTTGTTCATGGTGGAAAGTGATGTGTATATGTCCATACAGATTTGAGTCAAATCTAAATGATAGTTATTCATGTTTATGGTAAGTCAAGCTGTAACTGCAGGTATACCTGCAAAGCAGCAATGACCCCATCTGTGACCAGATGATCGCATCAAACCAATAGGACTCTGCATAGCAACTATGGTTGCTTAGGGAACTCGATGTTTGGAGTGAAGTCTGTATCACATAGAATTTTGAATTCATGGAAGAGAAAAAACTGCTCATGTTGAAAGGTTGAAGTGTACACCGGAAAATAGGCTATGGAGCTAGAAATGGCATAACCAAGCTGAAAATAAGGTCACAGATACCAGGATACAGTAGCAGTTTAAAGGCGGTGGACAACAGCAGTAATTTAACCGCAACAATTTTGGCCAAAAATTCAAATTCTCATTCAATTTCATTCAATTCTTATTCAAAATTCCTAAATTTTCAAATTCATAATTCAAAACAATTTTTGATTTGCTGTTGATCTTTTAAAATTCATTTATGTGTACATCACACATTTATTCTTGATTTCAAATTATTTTAATACTTTCATTGTTTTTCATGTGATTTGATGTCTATTTTATTTATATTTTTTAAATTCAAAAATGTCACCCACTACACTGGCGGGAAAGACGATAACAAAGCAATTATGCAGGATATATGGACCTGCTACCAAAGACACTCCACATCACTCAATGGGACGAAACGATCGACTGTGGAGGAAGGTACCTAAGAGCCTCAAGGCACGCTGGCGGAGCCAGGGAAAGTCAAGCCGGCGCAGAGTCGTCGATCCGTCAGATGCTGGATCAATGATCGATCGTGCCGCAGCATCTTAGTGGACAGACCTGGGTAACCTTGTAAAAAGACTTGACGTTGGAGGTTGTCTTGACCCGTACACCCTTCGGGGTCAGGTCAGGACGATTATGACCCGTACACCCTTCGGGGTCGGATCATAATCTTTTTATAAAGTTGGGATCCAGTAGTAGGTCACACCGTAAAAGGTAAAAGTCCTGCTCACGGTTTCCTTCTTCACCTCCCGTTGGTCAGTTTCAAGGCCCGAGGGATGTTGGGGATGCACTTATGGTAGCAGGCATCCCATCCATGCAAATTGTGAAAATGGCGAGAAGGCGTCATTACGTGGGCATGACTGCCTTTATAAGGCAATATGTGATACATTATGATCATTCTTATAATTTTATGTTTATTTTGTGCGAGCCGCCCGTCCGCCAGCCTTTGTTATTGTCCTTTTATGCCAATAAAGTGGGACGGACGATTGGTGTTTATTTATCGATTGTTTGGTGGCAATCGAGATTTATATTGGGCCTATATACCTTTCTGCAGCAGCATCTCACATCCCCGACTTTTACGAGAACTATTGGGTAAGGTTCTCTGGAGTATTCTGGTAGTTTTTCAGGTGCAAGCTGTTGGATTCCAGTTGCTGTATAGCAACTGAAGGTTGTGTTTATTTCTGCTTGAGAACTGTTGCACTGTGTTTAGTTGATTACTAATAGGAAGCTCCTTTGAGTGACCTACAGTAGTCGATTAGGTACAAGCCAATAGGACTTGAGTTATATTGCTGACGTCTTTTGACATAAGCAGAGAGATATAAACATAACACTTGAGATATCCGTCGAAGACTGACAATAACCCGGATTACATTTGAACTTACGTGAAATGATAGCTATCAAAAAATAAAGTGTCTGAAATGTGCTACATGAAATGAGGGACGGTTGACAAATGCGCAATTTTCGATAAAAAAATGAGTGTTGTGAGATTTACTGTGATTTTCGTACGGCTAATAGTGGGCCCTGTATAGCAGGAACTATCAACAGTATACTGCAGATATAAAAAATTATATTCGCAATATCCGGCTAACAGACACTGCCGTCAAAAATACGCAAAACGGCTAAACGGGCTTGAGTTTTCCCTTAGTACAGTAAATGTGTGAATATTGAAAGCTGCGAGATAAATTTTAAAACCTACAGATCTGGAAGTTTAAGTTACAAATAACTATACAAATCAAACAAGTGAGTAAGTTTTCTTAACGTTTGCGGATGTCTAAACAGTGATGCATGGGTTGCATATAAGTTGTTCATCAATTTAGAAAAATTTGAAATTTAAAATCAGAAAATTTTAAAATTAAAAAATTTTGAAATTTATAACTTGGAAATTTTCAAAATTTACAATGAACAAATTTTAAAAATTTTAAATTTAAAATTTATAATCAAAAAATTTTACAATTTATGAATCAAAAATTTTAAAAATTTAAAATTCAAAATTTTTAAAATTCAAAATGAACAAATTTAAAACTTAAAACGAACAAATTTAAAAAATTTTAAAAATTAAAATTGAAAAAACTTGAAATTAAAATTTAAAATTATAGAATTTGTCACGTGCCGACAAATTTCGTTGAACGTCACGTGATTCACGTCACATTTTATGTTATGTTTTTCGTCATGTTTTGTGTTACATTAATTTACCTTAATTTTACGTTTCATTTTTATAATTTTTACATGCAATTTCTGTGTGTACTTTTTATGTTTCATTTCTGTTTCATCAACGCACTTTTATTTCCATTTCGATTTATTATTTTCCATCACTCATGTAGACTACGGTATGTAACCCGCTAGTCAAGAATTTCTGTTAGAGATAAGCTCTCCGAGCTCATCGCTGTAATTGGAGCACAACGTGCACCTCTTATCAGTAAAAACTAGCGACGTTTCACAACGTGAAAGGACTAGTTTGAAATTCTCACTAGATGACGTTCCTATGATAAGCATGGAGAGTGAAAACTCGCCCCAATGCTTAACGTTGTGAACTGGAAAATGTCTATGTGACCATAGGCATCTTCTGCAACAATTTCCATTGCAGAAGTTAGCTTGGGGGAGTGTTAACTCCGCCCAAGGCATACTGTAGATTACCGGGCCCTTTAAAAGGGCATGTTTCGTTAGTTTTTCACTCATTTTTGGGCCTAATCGTTGTTGTGTCTTTTAGCCTGCATCTCGCGTTTGCCGTTCATCGCCTTTATTATATTAATTTACATATTTCAACTGCGTTCGCCGCCCATCAAATAAATTTGCATATTCTGGCCTCCGGCCTCTTTTACGTTGCCAGTTACAGTAACCCGACTGTAGGAGTTCACCCCCGTCGCCGTTGATTGAGAACCCCCATCACCCTCCCCGAGAAAACGTTTGATACCGCCGCCTGCCGACCCGCAGCCGCATTACCTTTCATGTCGAATCACTCCGGATTCCCGTACCCGCTCATCGCCGTCCGTAGGACCCACACTTTGACCCTTGAACCCATCACCCAGTGCCGAGTACTTTGAGAAGAGGATTTAGTGAGTCTTCTCAGGGGTTATTATTGTTGAGGGTATATTTGTGGGAATCCTCCTTAAGCTAGTTTTCCCTTGAGAGTACCCTCAGTTGAGAAAGCCCTCAGACCCTTAAGGTCAGGGTTAATAAGGGGATTTAGGTTAACAATCGGGTCCCCTACAGTATGCCATTCTGCGAATGGCACCACCCCTCATTCTCAGTGAATGAGGACTAGGGATTGGCACCCCTGACCCAGCCGCGTTATCCATTATTCTACAGCTGAACCCAAGGACAAGGCTGAGGTACATCATAGGTTCACCTGTGGTAGTACCAGCTGGGTTAGGTTCCCGAACTGAAACCAATAACAGAGCCACCCAACGGGGTCACAGCATGTCACCTACAGTGTCATGGCCATATTTCCTGTGGGATATGGTATGGGGTTTCCCATCAATGTGACTGATCACCATATCGTTTAATATGACATGGCTCCCAATTTCAGTTAATGTGACAAATTTAAACTTGAAAAATTTTAAAATTTAAAAAAATTAAAAGTTGGAAAATTTTAAAATTATGAGTTAAAAAATTTTGAAATTTAAAACTGAAAAAATTAGAATTCAAAATTAGAAAAGCTAAAATTTTAAAACTAGAAAATTTCAAAATTTAAAAATTCAAAATTAAAAAATTCAAAATTAAAAAATTAAAAATTAAAAAATTAAAAATTAAAAAATTAAAAATTAAAAAATTAAAAATTAAAAAATTAAAAATTAAAAAATTAAAAATTAAAAAATTAAAAATTAAAAAATTAAAAATTAAAAAATTAAAAATTAAAAAATTGAAAATTAAAAAATTGAAAATTTATAAGTACAAAATTTTAAAATTCATAGATAAAAAATTTCAAAATTTATAATTAAAAGATTTTAAGATTTCAAATAAACAGAGTAAAAAATTGAAATTTAGAATTTAAAAATTTTAAAATTTGAAATTAAAAAATTTTACAATTTGAAACATAACATTTAATTGGGGCGGAAGTGCTATGGGAACCCCCCCCCCCAGAAATCGTCGACCATATGGCTAGCTATTGGGCGACCGCCCCCCCCCCCCAGGATTTTCCAATCCTATGGCTAGCCATATGGTAGCCGCAGGAACCTGTTGTGGAGCAATATGGCATATTTGTAAAGCTCGTGTTGTTTTCGAAGAAAGATCGGCAAGTTTGAAAGAGAAAGATCGTGACGAGACCAGGGGAGAGGCGTGGCTACGACGTGAAGAAATTATGAAAATGTTTTTCATTAGATTCCATTGTACTGTAGCTGAACGGTTGTGTTTTTTGTGTTTGTCTGAAAAAGTGTGAGACGGCTGTTTTGTACATTAGTAAACCGTGCGAAAGGTGTGTTCTAGATTGAGACAAACTATTTGGAAAATAGTTTGAGTAAGCGAGTGAAACTCCTAAGCGGTTAGGATAGTACGGCGCGAGTTTCGGCATCCGAAAACCTTTGGCGACCTGAGCGAAGATCCCTGGATAAATTGACACAGCGCTCTCTACGAGCCCGTCAATCTCCTGCGTACGATTATTGTTGCGTTGATTCCATTAAACACTCTGAGTGTTTCGTCTAAAGCATTCCGCATGCTCTTCTACGTTCTGTACGTCTCTTCTAAAACGCGCGATAAATCGTCAAGCTACACAGCTTATTTCCATCATCTAATCTCTTATTTTCTCACGCAGGACATAATTTGGTGACCGTACCAGCTCGTCTAAAGGTTGAGGAAACGCCGAAATTTGCAAAAAATCGAAAATCCAAAAAATGGAGGAAAACCGCACACGTCGCTCTACAGCGCTCGGCTACAAAAAAGGTTTCTACAAGAAACTAGCGAATCCCGATAATCTAGAAATCGAAAATTTCGATTGCGAAAATGCAAATCTACCGCTTCTCTATGAAGCAGATAAGCGTAATTTCGATCTACTGGAAACGTCGGCTCCGCTAAAAACGCGAAAAACTTCACGATCTCTATCTCCGAAAATCGTCAAAAATCGAAAATTCAACTTTCTAAAACCGAAACCGAAAGAGACTGATACTCGAAAAATCTTCGATAATGACGCGTATATCGACGTAATGCAAAAATGCGATGCCGAAATGATAAATTTTCGTGGGGACGCTTCTAGCGTTAAGCGAAATAGTTACAATAGCGACTCAGCATCGAAAAATTCTCGAAGACTACAAAGCTGAAATCGAAGCAATGAGAGCTCAGAAAGAAGAGCTATTGAAACTGAATGTTCCCGAAATTGAAAATATATGGAGACCTACGAGCTCTTTCGCTCAGTCTCAGAAATCGAATAAATGGATAAACGTCACTAGCGATCGAAAAAGTCAACTTAGTTTTCGAAGTATAATCGACAAGGATGATGATCTAATCATCCCGAGGCAAACGTTTGATCGCTCTAACGCGCTAAATGCGCTAAACTCTCAGATAAATTTTCCGTCTATCCCACCTTCTCAGGTGCATAGATCTTTCGCCGATGACGAAACGAGAATTAAGACTATCTGTAAAAAGATAGCGCCGCAAAAACTAGATAATTCGACTCGAAATCAACAAGTTTTGAAATTCTTCATTGCTCTTGAAAACGAGTTCGGCCTCGATGCCTCTGAGTATGTAAAACTTCACACTTTGCGTCGCTTGACTTGCGATGGTGCCCTGAAAACCATAAGAGATGTCCGATCCTACCATGAAGCGAAACAGATTTTGATGTGTATGAATGCACGGAATTGCGACCAAGATACGCTCCAATGCGAGCTCCTGTCTATCGCTCCTTTTGAAACCGAAGATCCGTCAGCTTTCTTAAATCCAATCAGCATCTACGTACATCTACTGTACTATGACAGAAGCGCTCAGTATCACCATAGAAAAGTTATCACAACTTTTCTTTGGAAAATACCGGAAATTTACAGTCTCGATTGACGCGAGTACTCTAGAAACGATCACTGACTTAGCTATAGCCGTCGCGAAAGTTCAGAAAATTCAGCGAGCGAATAAACAGTCAACTGTGAGAGTAGAACAACCTATACTGATTAATACACTCGAAAAACCATCGGAAGAGCAACCAGCTCAGTCGCGTTTCAGAGATGATTCGAAACCTCGTTTCAGAGATAACTCTCAATCCCGAAACAGAGATGACTCTAGACAGCGAAATAGCGTGAGGTTTCAAGAAAATTCGACTCTAACGAAGACGAAAGAATTGGAAGAAAGCATAAAACGAGTCCTAGAAAAGTTCGGAATTCGAGAAAATACGCAAAAACGCTAATAATTTCGAAGATCGAAGATCGCGATTCGATCGCGGGACGAGTCCGAATTTCCGAAATAGAGAAAACATTCCTATACGGGATTTCTCTCAGAATCGAAACTTCCAATGAAATCAGTCACGTGAACGACCCGTGAAGTATTGCACCTATCATGGTCAGTGTAAACACGACAGCTCCGAATGCTATCAATTGAAACCACAGGCTTCTCAGCCTCCGCAACAGCAACCGAATCATCAATGGCAAAATAACCATAATTGGCGTCCTCGTTTTCAACAAAATACGCATAACTACACGCTCAATCAGAATCAAAATTTTGACCGAAATAACCGATTTTTCAATCACGATAACCGAAACTATCAGAGAGATGTTGCAAACATTTCTCTCTGCGATTCCAAATCCCAACAAGAAAAAATAATCGAAAAGCATTACTACTATCCGATGAATAATTCACAGTCTATACAGACTCAGCTTACTTCTCGGAAATCTTCGCAACAAGTTTTACCATCAGAAACCAAAACGGTGTTAAACTCACCTAAAACTTTCCTTCCGATGAAACCGACAACTAGTACAGCTAATATGCTTGAACTGACAGAAGCTTCTAAAGCTACAAACTTCTTCGTTGCTCCCGGAATCACAGATTTCACAATCGAAAAACCTACTGAACCATGGATCGCGAGATCTAGCATGTGTCGAATCGAAGAATGTTCGAAAAAAGATATCAAACTTCTGAGCTTATACGCTCCTACACGTGCTTTTCATATCGATGCCAAAATCGGAAAAACCAAAACAAAAGTGTTAATCGATACCAGTGCTCAGTGTTCAGTCATTTCCTCATGTCTAGCTCAACGCTCTTTGGGGATTGACTATGATACTTTGGAAACATCCATGCAGATAAAAGTAGCCGACAGTGCTATCGTCGATGCCAGAGGTCCGATAATCTTCAAAATCAGTTCATCTTTCGGAACGCATCTAGTACGATGCTGGATTCTACCTACTACAGGAGAGCAATGCCTCCTAGGAACTGATTTCCTAGTACATCCGAGCGTTCGAGCCATAATAAATTTTCGCGAAAATTTCATCAGAATTGGAGACGTTCAGCAAGAACTAAATCTAGTTTTGAAACCAATCAAAAAAGCGCCCTATGATGAAGTATTTTCAAATACTTCCACGGGACAAAGTCAAACGCAATTCGTGAAAATCGACAGATCGCTACGGATTCTGAATATCTCGTCATGCTAGGTAGAACCGAATTGTCAAACGTGGGTTAACGGGAAAATCTTCCCTTTCACAAATGAAAGTTTCAAAAGCGTTATAGTTCAACCCGTGAACTTCAGAAAAGAAAACTGCAAATATCCGATCGAACTAGCGATAATCAACATAACGGAAGGCAAATGTCCACTATTATTCGTCAATAATAGTGCGAACGCTATACATCTGCAACCTAACCAGCTCATCGCTGAGGTTAAATTCAAACTCGAAGAATCGAAAATGACCGTTGCGTCGCTAAGCGATCATGAAGAAGACTATGAACCAGCAACGTTGGTTAAAGATCAGTCAACTATGTCGGAAGAAGAAAAACTTCAACACGTTCTCGAAAAAAATGACCGAAAAGTCGAATATCGATGATGAAGATAGAAAAATCGCTATCGAAGTCTTCAAGCAATATCGCCATGTTTTCAGTCTCCTTGGAGATCAGCCTACTCTCACTCACGAGTTAATGGTCTCTATAGACACTGGTGATGCAAAACCAGTTGCGAAACACTACTATCGCGCGCCAATTGAACAAAGACCAATGGTTCGTCAGAAAATTCAAGAAATGCTGGAAAAAGGTCTCATTGAACCTTCGCGATCACCATGGGCTGCACCTATGTTTCTGGTAACCAAAAAAGATGGAAGTTGGCGACCCGTAGTCGATTATAGAGGTATAAATGAAGTTACTCCTAGCGATAAATTTCTGATTCCGCGAATCGATGACTATCTAGATGCTTTAGGCAATGCACGATTTTTCTCAACTCTAGACTTGAAAGCAGGGTACTGGCAAATCCCTTTAGACATCACTTCATGCGATAAAACTACTTTCATCAGTCAAGAAGGCTTGTTTCGTTTTAAAGTTCTACCTTTTGGCTTGAAAAATGCTCCCGCTGAATTTCAAAGACTAATGGAACGGATCCAACATCCATACATCTGGAAAATCTGTTTGGTCTATATCCACGATATTATAGTCTTCTCGCAAACGTATAACGATCATCTAGCACACATCCAACCGATCTTTGATGCTCTTCGTGACGTGAATCTAACACTAAGACCTGATAAATGCGATTTCGTACCGAAACAAGTAAAATTTCTTGGTCACTTGCTAAGCGAAAATGGAATCTCGCCTGATCCCGAAAAGGTCTCCGTGATCATAAACTATGAAATGCCAAAAACGGTCAAAGATCTTCAAAGTTTTTTGGGCCTAGTCCAATGGTGTAGATGATTCATACAGAATCTTGCCACTCTCTCGCGACCACTTTATCAACTACTACGAAAAAATGCGAAATATGAGATAAGCGAAGAACATTGTACAGCGTTTAACGAGATTAAAACATCTCTAACCTCAACTCCTTTTTTGCGATATCCTGTCTACAATGACGAAAAATCGAAATTCATCATTCAAACTGATGCCAGCACAACTGCTATCGGTGCGATTTTGTATCAAGAAAATGAAACTGATCAATGGGTCATCGCGTACAATAGTAGAGTTCTTTCTGACGTAGAAACCCGATACAGTACGACTGAGCGCGAATGTTTAGCAATTGTAGAAGCTTTCCAATGGTACAGACACTATGTCTACGGTCAAAAAGTAACGGTCAGAACTGACCATAAACCCTTGCAATGGATCAAAGAAGAAAAACATCAAAACTCGCGACTTCAAAATTTCGCAATAAAGCTTCAAGACTACGACTATCGCGTTGAATATGTGAAAGGCAAAGAAAATGCTTGTGCTGATTTTCTATCACGGAATGAGCCTTGTGCTAAAGTAAAGTCAAAGACTAGTGAAGAAGTAACGAATGAAATATTTAGACCGACGTTTCGCAAAGGAAAAAGACTGTCGCTGCGGCTATAACAAGGTCAATGACGCAAAAAGAAGAAAGAAGTAAAGTGCCGAAGTTCAAAGAAGATTTTCAACAGCCTGAAAAATGGCTAATAACCATAGAATCACCAGAAGAAATCATAGAAGCTCAAAGAAAAGATCCCTATATCGCAAAATTGGTAAAAATCCTAGAACAGAAACAAATCTCTACGATTTCATCTGCTTTTCATACTGAAAACGAAATAGTGTACCAGACGTCAAAACAAGCTAATACAGCTTCAGCGATAGTAGTTCCGACTACTTTAATTAAAAGTGTTTTGTATCAATTTCATGGAGTGAAGATTTTAAGCCATCAAGGTCATAGACGCACTACAGCGATGATTCGACAGCATTTCTGGTGGCCAAAAATGGAAGAATCGATAATAAAGTGGATCAAAACGTGCAAAACATGTCAACAAACAACTTCACAGTTGCCGAAACCACCTCCATTGATGCCGATTCAACCGAAATATCCATTTGAAATCGTCGCCACCGACATAGTAAACATATCCCCTCTGGGTGAGAAAAGATCATATGTCATCGTATTTCAAGACTACTTCACTAAATGGGTAAGCGCTCATTTGATTCTGGATCAAAAAGCAGCAACTATAGTTGAAAGTTTCGTAAACAATGTAGTTTTGGTTCATGGCAGCCCGAAACATCTATTATCAGATCAGGGTTCAGGATTTACTTCAAACTTGATGAAAGACATCGGGAAACTACTAAAAGTTCAGAAAATCAACACAACTGCATATCACCCGCAATGTAACGGAATGGTCGAAAGATTCAATCAAACGTTGATTTCACAACTCAAAAAATTCACTGTTGAAGATCCCGATAATTGGGAACGATATCTACCTTTTGCGACATTCGCCTATAACGCTGTTCCTCACACAGCTACTCACTTTTCTCGGTTTCGACTTTTGCAAGGGTACGAACCCAGAATCGCCATAGATTTCGACTGTGCTAAAAGTCTAACCTTACCGCTAACCTACGATGGGTATCAGTATATCTTCATGCAAGCCCAACTAACGTTATATAACGAAGTTTCTGAAAACTTAAAAAACGCGTCCGAATCGCATAAACGATACTTCGATAAGAAAGCGAAAGAGCAAAAATACGATCTAAATGATCTCATACTGTTGATTAACAACAAAAAAGCGACTAAAATCGACAAAGACTATATCGGACCCTTTGTAGTGGTCGAAAATTCCGAAATTTCGAAAAATGTCATAACAATCGATAGTCTAGATTGTCCCGGACAATCACAGAAAGTCTCACTTTCTCGCGTAAAGCCATACATGCCTCGCACGGCATCGGCAATTCTAGAAACGGAAGACAACGATCCTCCGAAACTTCACAAAAAATAAAAATTGTTAATTTTGATATATTTCAACTAACACTAATTTTTAATTTTGTTAAATAAATTCTAACTATTTTATGATCGTAAGCAAAGCGATGAGTATAAAGTTTTCGATATTCAAAAATGCGCTAAACGCGCTCATACAGATTCTATGTGGAATGAGTGAAAGGAATGTGTGTGATATTATCGTGTAATTTTGTATATATTCACGTCCATTTCGAACAAATTGACCTTCCATAAGTAGTTGCGCAGAAAAAGAAAATTGAGTAGAAAGCGCGCGCCGTAGGAAAATCTTCCTCTGGTCCCACCCAATCTGAACTTTACATTTTCGCCATGTGCATGAAAATTTAAATTCGTGGTTTAACAACTTTCCACTTTACACCTTCATCTTTTAGCAAGATTCTTTGGTTTATATTTCTCATTTCGAAAATTTGAAACGATAGAGAATGGTCGAGTCAATTTGAATTGCTCAAATACGAATTTGAAAAAGAAAACCGATGGCGAGCGAATCGGAGGCGACAACGTCGCAAGAATCGGCAATATCCACATCGCTGGTAAATCCGCTGCCCATATTTAAAAAATATTTTAATGACCAGGACCGATACGTGGCGTATCAGAAAAAGCAATACCGTCAAGACGACAGGTTTTTCTTTGCCGATGGTAAGTTCTGCACTGCCAAATAGACTAAAGTCTCTAAAAATAGAAACTTCGGGTTTCACTTCCCCTGGGAAGAATAAAAATATCGATCCGTCGATATAAAATTTGAGTCGTGGTAACTTCGCTAGAAGATTTGCACCCTACGATTCGAAAGAGTGACGTTTCCATGCGAAACTAAATCTCACAGAAATTAATCAAAATTTTATGATATTTTTTAGAATATAATATCAAACGAATGATTGGAATCACGGAATTCAAACGATGGTTCGAGACAGTATATGCTAGACCGCTCAACGTCCTATGCGATCCGCAATACGTTGAGAGCGAAGAATTGAAAGGCGCCCTATCGGCATATGGGAAACCAAACTTCCGCGGCCACGTGCTAGTCGGATTCGACATCGAAAAAATCTCGACTAATCAACTATATATACACAAAAAGACAAAGATGAATATAGTGAACCAGAACGCGACGCACATCGCTCGGTTCGTCCAGTTGGGTTTCCCAACTGGATACACTATAATGTTCGACGCCTTAGCGGCGACACCCGAAGATTGGACGGCCTTCTACGAATTCATATCGGCCCCTAAAACGATCGTAATCGGTTTCGATCAAGCTGATGATTGGAAATGTCTAAAAGACATGCACGGACGCAACTATTATTCATCCGATGCTCGAAAAACGCACTCTAACGTGCTCGCGCCTAGTATTCTGGTCCACGTCCAGATAATACTAGAAAATGTCGAACGCTCACTCGAAAAGTGGGAAAGAGCCCGTCTGATCGGTCTGTGCCCCGAAAATAAAAAATTGAAAGGAATCCTTGCCGACGCGTTCGCGCTAGACATAGAACGTTATATGTTGTACTTTCCGCAAGCGAACGATCAAATCGCCCAAGCAGGCAAACCTGACGAACAAGTTTTGACGTATTCGATTCTAGACGCCTACTACCCGATACTGATGTTCTTGGCGTACGGGCGCTATGGCTTCGTAGACAGCGTATACGATAATATTCAAATCTTCCCACACGATTTCTTGCCGCCCGAATTCATACACATTGCAACGCAAAAATCTGTATGACAACGCAAACGTCGACCACGAAGGCGACGAAAAGGGCGCATTCGGCGTCATAGACCCAACGCTCTCGAAAAGCATGCTACACGCGATCATGCGCGACGAAATCCTAGCGTTGAATCAAATCATATTCTATGATTACAATGTTCTGAATATGCGATTCTGCTCGTATAATCACGTAAACGTGGAACACTCCACTAAATCACTCGGTTTTAAAAATGCACCCTACGAAACTACCGACGATAAAGGGTAGCAAAAACAACACATCTTCTTTGACCGACGACGGAAAAATCGAACCGTACGACAACGCCGCTATATGCGCCAGAGTTATAGAGCGAGCTTTGCACTCCAATGACATAGTTAGCATTCATCATGCCCTCGGCGCTCCTATGTCGCTACTATTTCTGTCCGAAATAGACCAAAACATGGTAACAAACGACAAAGCGAAACAAATAAATTTCAATTTAGTCGTAAACAATCCATTTACGATCTACAGTCCTCCCGAAACATGGCCGATCTATGAAATAAAATACGATCATCAAATTGCCGAAACGCCGGCTTTAACGCGGCTCTACTCGCTTCCGAATCATCACCAATGGATGAACGCCGTTCGCGGAACTATGCCGCTAGTCGCACACGTCTGCTCCCCACATTCCAAAATGGAATTGCGAGCCATAATCAAAAATGAGATTTCGAAACTGTTGTCAAAAAGCGACAGTATCGACATCGATCTCATATGCGAACAAAATTGGGTGAAGCGAGACGGAACGTTCAAATTCGAACTGATGGAATGGGCTAATCACTTACCATACAACGAAAAGAGTCGCAGCGACAATAAACGACCGGTATACGCGAATCGATATTTCATGCGCCCCCATCGTATTCCGAAACGACAGCTTTCCTGTCTCCAGCGAAACTGATCTCTTAACGAAAAAGAAGTATAGGGAAAACCCCTACTACTATTTTTTGTACAATTCACCGATTTTGATGTCGAGGAAATGCGAGCAACTCATTTGTTTTCCGCCTAGTCATATTTTAACAATGAGTTTGAATCTGCCCGTACATCCGAGTACTATATTGAGGGGAGAAAGTCCGACAAAAACGCCTACACAGGCTCCTACACAATCTATCGCGTATACCGAATTGGATACAGAAACGGCAATGGCCGTCGATTTGTTACTCAAACAAACCGCCGAAGAATCGTTCACGGTAAAAACTGAACTACCAACCGAAACTGACGTCATACAAATCGAAAGCGAAGAAGAAGACGTATCCACAGCTGATACTACGGCTCCTATAACGACGACTGAAACCACATCCTCGTTAACTCCGTTATCCAAGAACCTATCGTACAGTACATTCGAATTGGAATTGGAAGCGATAAAAAATCAAAATATACAAGAGAAAGCCGCGCTGGTGAAAACCACTTCGATGTACGATATCTCTCGAATGGATGACGTAGAAGAAGAAGATACGAAAATGGTACCTTCGAAAATAGTACCTACGCGATACCGAATACTGAAGAAAAACGAGAAAGACACCACTACCCCTATCAGTACCGAAACCGCGACTCCTGTTTTGGAGGTAAAAGACGATCGACTCCTTTGCGACGAACATGGTGAACCCATTCGCAACGTCAGAGCATATCAGTTTTCACTGTTTCGCAGACGAAATGCTATCGATAGACAGTTGCGCACAATACAGGATTATCTGGACACTCATCCAGAAGATCCTAATTACGTGCCCCCAGCTAAAAACGACGCGATTCGCGGGAAGATACCCGAAGTAGAGAACGAAAGGAAACCCATTGGCGGTCACGAGAACGACCTTCGCGGTCTACTGCTGGAAAAGAAAGCGGACGATTATGATAGTCGAAAATATCGACATGGTGAATACGCGTCAAACGAACGACCAAGAAAATTTCACCGTGAATGCGACTATAGACGAGAACATCCTAGTGATTCGAAGGATCTACAAAAGAGAATCGAATGGGCAAGTGCCTTGAAGCGTGATCAATTGCGAAAAGAGCAATTAGAGGGCCAACAGCCTCCTACGGCTGGCTCTGAACCAATGATTGATGAACCGACAACGTCGCAGCAAGCGGAAATGGCTGAGGTGAACAACAAAAGCCACAACGAACCGTCCGAGAATATAAAATTCCTTACCGACGACATGGTAGACCACGTACACGGCCGAAGAACGGTACCCTAGCATACCTACTGCGCCTATAACGGCCCAAATTCAACCCAGAATGACCGATGAAGTAATTATCATTAATTACTTCAATCGAGCCCATTTGAATTTCGATCCTGTCATTTTACGTCAAGCCACCGCGGCTTCGCAACAAATAGCTCTGGACTTCCCTGACTATTTCCAAGCATGATTTTTGCGACGAGATCCGCATTGCATGGAAGAACTCACTGCAGTTCTCCTAAGCTGGATGTGCGACTACTATAAGTGTTACGGCGCCGAAAACACAATCGTTATAACACAGCTCACGCTGTTCCTCTTCCATGCCAGACAGGCCTAGGACTACAAAACGACCGATAATTCGTATTCGATGGCTCTACGCTACATTTTGCAATGTTTGACCGATACGCGAGCCCCGAATTATCCGGCAACCGAAGAAAGAAAGGGCCACCATCTGAGACATTCACCGCGAATATCAAATTGAAATGGACAAAAGAGGGGAGGAAAAGAAGAAGAAAGACGCGATGATAATGGCAAAAGCAGTGGTACCTCAAAAGTATCAAATGACACCGGCTCCGATCATCACTATGACAATGACCGCGACAACTCAACCATCGGTGGGTTGGAGTTCGAACATCATTGGGAGCCGCGCAACGAGCTCTGGCCCCACGAGCGCCGACTACAAGTCAATCGATACAGATGGCTCCGCCAGGTATTCTGAAAGCGAGCAAAACCCCGACCAAAGTTTTGCCAAAAGGTCGCGGATTTCCGCTGAAATGAGTCGAAATGGATAAGTATCACGATGCTAAACGCATCTCTTTTCTTTTACTAGTTTATTCTTTTTCCACTAGAATCTTTTCTTTTCAAATCTCTAAAATTTTTAAATTTCTTGGTCTGAAATACTGGTTTTCATTTGCTCATCACTTTGTGCCGTAACATTTTTGTGATAACATTGTTTAAATTTTCCTTGTTTGTGTAGTATGTGCGGCAGCGTAGAAAACGAGAAAGACAAACCATCGAAAAATGCTTGCCAAAAAACGAGCTAAACGCTCTCATACGATCAAAACGTCAGCTCATCACGACACGTCAAAATCGCTTAAGGCGATTTACATTGAAAGGGGGAGGAGTGTTGTGGAGCGATTTGGCGTATTTGTAAAGCTCGTGTTGTTTTTGAAGAAAGATCGGCAAGTTTGAAAGAGAAAGAACGTGACGAGACCAGCGGAGAGGCGTGGCTACGACGTGAAGAAATTATGAAAATGTTTTTCATTAGATTCCGTTGTACTGTAGCTGAACGGTTGTGTTTTTTGTGTTTGTCTGAAAAAGTGTGAGACGGCTGTTTTGTACAATAGTAAATCGTGCAAAAGGTGTGTTCTAGATTGAGACAAACTATTTGGAAAATAGTTTGAGTAAGCGAGTGAAACTCCTAAGCGGTTAAGATAGTACGGCGCGAGTTTCGGCATCCGAAAACCTTTGGCGACCTGAGCGAAGATCCCTGAATAAATTGACACAGCGCTCTCTACGAGCCCGTCAATCCCATGCATACGATTATCGTTGCGTTTGATTCCGTTAAACACTCCGAGTGTTTCGTCTAAATCGTTCCGCACGCTCTTCTACGTTCCGTTTGTCTCTTCTAAAACGCGCGATAAATCGTCAAGCTACACAGCTTATTTCCGTCATCTAATCTCTTATTTTCTCATGCATG